>OX451346.1:6960214-7458222 GCA_949629155.1 Myopa testacea | reverse complement strand
ACATGAAAATCTTGCGTGCTTCTTATTTAATTGAACCAATTTTAATGCATGTGAATTTTGCGTCGATGATTTTGTTCAAAAATCTGGCAACGCCGGTGGTAAATATTTTCACAACAATAAACACGTTATAAATGGTAATTCAACAATTTTCCAAACAATTCAAACGATTTTCTAGAGTAAAGTTTAAATTTTAGCCTTATTATTTTGACTTTTTAATTTTTCAAGCATTCAAACAAATTTTTAATAAGATGGAAGACACAAAAGATGAGAAGAGGGAGAGAGGGAGACAAGAGTCTTGTTTCTTTGCTCGTTACATTAATTAATTAATAATGCTTCTTTATTCAATAAACACTTCTCATCACTCTTCTGTTATCCTTTAAGTGCAAATTTTCGATTAGCATCATTTTGAACGTTGTTTTGTTTACTGGACTCCTTCCTTCGATTTTTAATTTTTAATTTTAACCCTTATCAAAAAAATTCTTTGCTTTAAGTGTACTCCTCTCTCCATACATCTTTATTAGCGTCGATAAAATCCTTGTCTGTCATCTTCCGATCCTTTTGTTCCCCGCCCCCCACCCTGCACTCTTCAAGACCCTTCCGATGTTGGAATTTTATTGTCCGTTGGCAGCACTTCAACTCCCAAGAATTGTATTCAACGCCTTTTTTGACAATCTTTCACTCAATAATTTTCAATACAAAAGAATACAAAACCTACTCGTAGGCTTTCCTTTCCAAACCCTCTTGACGACGATTGATTTCCGAGTCGTGTATTTTTAAATACCTCATCGTTAACCGTTTTTCGGGTTTATTTATTAAGGAACCTTTTTTCGGATTAACTTTTCCATGAACGCAGGGCAATCAATTTAAACTTCGTGATTGCTCGATGTTCAATGATGATGAATGAATGGAAATTTTGTGGTGTCAGCAAAACAAATACTATCAAGTGGACCCCCTCCCCGCCTCATTTCCACTTCAACACAAGCTTTGAACCTGATGTTCTTGTATATAATAGAATAGATATACAATAATATATACAATAATGTCAAATGTCGGTCCATTTTTAGTCAAGGAAAGGGTCAAAGTCAAAGTAACCGACGTAACTCACTCACTCTTAATTGTTTCTCTGGAATAATTAAATAAACTTAATCAAGCTTAAAATCTACAATCAATTTACTCATCTTCATGTAGATTTTTTATGGTTTTTTTCACTTTTTATTTCCGATTTGCTCGTAGTTTATAATTTGAGTCATCAATAAAAATCAATTATTATTGAGAATGATTTAAAGTAGAATTAAATTTGTGAATAAATCGAATTTAAAGTGAAAATATTGTTGCAATTTTTGTTCTTGTAATTGTTATTGTTGTTGTGTGACTGATTAGTCAATGGAATCTGTTTCTTTCAGATTTAATCAAGAACCATAAAATATGGAAATGAAAGATCATGTGTGGGATGGGCCATCAGCTGGTTTCTTTTTGAATTAAATAGCTTATTTGAAAAGAATTAAAATAATTAAATACTTATTCACTTAAATTATTACCCATTACTTAAATAATCACTACGTAAATAATTTTGTGATTTTAATTAATATATTTAAATCGCTCATGTGATCAATTACAAGATGCTGCGGATGTGTCTGAAAATTGCGTATTTCATTTAAATTAATCAATATATTTTATTTCAATAAACTGAGAGTTCAATCAATTCAATTGACTCCGATGAAAGTGATCGTAAAACTGTTGATCGTACAATTTAATGTGACTTGTGACTTGCGTGTTATCAGTCACTGGCACAGATTTTAGACCTAATAAACTAAATAAATTGTGTGACTATTATTTTTGATGACATTTGCTACTATTTGTAGTTAATAATGCGCAATCGTTTATTAATTTTAATCAGTTTTTTATCAGCACCTGTTAAAAAAAAACACACTCTATTCTGAAGCTGATGTGATTCATGAGAAAAACGGACGATTTTCGGTTTAGTTTTAATGCAATAAATAGCAACAATGAAATAAAAATCGTCATTTTAACACGTTTCGGAAGCGGATCGGAGCAGTAAAATATTACAACAACAAAGAGGAAATGTTGTTGTATATTTTAAGTGCAAAAAACAACTTAAGCAATAATTATTCGTTAATAGTTTTTATTCGTATTTTTTATGCGTTTTTTTCTTATTCGATTTCGATGAACGTTTTTTGTTACTGATTATTTATCAATTGATTTTTCTGAATGTGGCGAATCTTGAAATAAATTCTAGTTTCTTTTTCTTGGCATAGAAATCAAAATTTCAATCACATCGCGTCGGCAGACGAACGGAAGTGGAAACAAGAACAAGCATCGAGCGAAAAGAAATCGAATGGGCTTTTATACAGTTTTTTTTCGTGTTTTAAGTACTGTTACGTTATTGGATAAATTATTAGATGCATTTCTACACACTTTACATTACTTTAAATTACATTACATTGCATGTTACTTTACATTACATCGTTTTTCGCACTTCGAATGGTTTTCGACGAGCCACGGTTTTGTTTTTTGTTGTTCTTTGTTGTTTTAGTAGATTTTCTTTTCGAAAATATTATTTATAATTTTTGGTTTTGCATTTTCTCATTTTTGCACTTCTTTATTGTGCATTTTGTGCTCTGTTCTTCAGTTTCTTTCTCTGTTTTCTGCTCGTTTAAAATGAACTCATTTAATTGTGTTGGCTGCGTAACTGCGAGTGTTTGTTGTTGTTGTTGTTGTTGCTCCTACTGGTACTTATTCTTCATCTTCTTCTTTTTCTTCGTTTTCTTCTTCTTCTACTTATAGTTTTCCCTCCGTCTGCTTCTTCCTGTTCTGCTTCTTCTTTGTTTTATTATAATTCTTCTTGTGTTTAGTTTTTGGAACGCACACAAATCAGATAAGCAAATGACGCTACCAACGCTGCCGACGTCCCCCCGCCTCTGCTACTGACATCCCCTCGCCATCACACCACATCTTCAATTGAACCGGGTTGGTGTCCGCTCTTCGGTGGCTCGTTGCTGGCTGGCCCTAGTGTGGTGCATGAGCTCTGGTGCATGTGGTGTACTTTGGCTTGCAGCTTGCTTGCTGCTGCATTCGGAACACTTCGGAAACACACACGCACACACGATGCACGCAGCCCGTGGCGACGAACACATGCGACCGTAAAACGAACACAAAGCATGCTACTGTTCGCTGTTGTTGTTGTTATTGTTGGTTTATTTCTGTTCTTCGTTTTACTTTTTTAAGCATTTGACGACGTAAAGAAAATAGAAAGAAGAGGCTACAACAATACAGCAGCGAAAGCAACAACAACAACGATAGCAGCAGTAGCAATAAATACAACAACAACAGCAATAACAACCAGTGCAACAACAACAACATCAAGCACAACATATGCTGCATTTTTACCCCACTTGAAAAATAATTCCGAAAAAAAAACCTATAAAATGTAAAAATTATGAAAACGCGATAAAAATTATGTGACTTTAATTGAGAATTTTTTTGTTGTTTTTTAATCATTCCATTTTTCATTTCTTAGCATTTTTATTGTTTGTTGGATTTTTATTCCTTTTCTGATGGGTTTTCAATAAATTTTCTTTGACATTTAAATACGTATGCTTTGACATCATTAAGAAAACAGAAAGTGTGTTGAAAAGTTGAGGTTATGTACTTAGAAACGTTAACTAGAAAAGGGGACAATATTCTAGAATTTTATTCAATAATCGAAGTTAATCTTCGGTGATATAATAGTAAAAAATAACGGAAATCTTTATTATTATAATGCTATTATTATTATAATAAAGGGTGGGCCATCGGCTGGTTTCTTCTTCAATTACATAAGTCAAAACCAGCAGATGGCCCAGCATATAATAAATTATGCTGCATTTTCCGATATTCACAACAACAACAATAGCAACAATAAACAAACAAAACTAAAGACCACAACATTGGCGACTCCCAGCATAGAAAAGGACATTCAACCCCAAACAAAACAATGAATGAGTCACCACGTGACACTGAGCACCGTCCCGGACACACACTCACTCACTCACTCAACGCTCATTGAATTCACTTCACTTTCCACTTGAAATTTGAGTCACTAATTCAGTCAGTCACTCACTCATTCAGTTACTCACTTATACAGTCACTCACTCATACAATCACTCACTCCTTCATTCACTCGCATTTAGAAATGAGTGACTATGAAATTCCTTTAAAAATACACAAGGATCAAAGAGAGGTTGAAGAAAACAGGATACGAAAGCAGGATATGAATCGAAACAGGACACAAGATACAAGAACAAAAAATAGAAAAAAAAAACAGAAGGCGAGGAACTCCTTTCGTCGAATTCCTGGGCGACAAGACGGCGCCAACGATTTACAACGGCGACTCATTAATTCAACAATACAACTGAATGCACAAAAGGATAAAAGAACAAGGAAGACAATAAACAAGGACTTTAAAAGACAACTCAGCCTTCATAACTTCTATTAAATTTCGGTCCGTTTTCCCCCCGTTTTTTTTTTCGAACACTTACCATCACATCCTGTGAAACAGCTGCTAATCCGTCTAGCTTCCGTTGGCGCGGTGCACCCGCTGTAGGGGGTAACTGAAGTACCGTTACAACAGCAAGGACGGCCAGGAAGAAGCCGCCAGTAATCCTTCGACATGTAAACGAGGTGAATTTCGACGAATTGATATCCATTTTATTGTGAAATCCACGTAATTGCAGTTATTTATTGTAAAAAAAAATGGGTAGACTTTGAAGTACAACTTTTATTGAAATTCTTGTATTTATCACTCTTGTTTATTGGCCCCTTAATTTTTTAGTCTTATTCATTCATTTATTTATTATTAATTACTTGTGCATGATTTTTTTCTTATGATTATTTTATGAAATATTTTTTTATTATAATATTTAATAATATTTTAATTTTGTGTGTAGAGTCTTTTATATTTTTATATACTTAATTATTTATTTTATACATATTTTGTTCTATTTTATGTATTTTTTTTAAATAGTATTATTTTCACTCTTATTTAATATTTCTATAAAATTCTTATTTTTCTCTTAGATCACTATTTATTTAAAATATTATAAAAGAACACATTTAGCAAGATTTTTATTTTTTTTTTAAATTATTATTTTTCTCTTACTTCACTATTAATTTAAAATATTATAAAAGAACATATTTAGAAATTTTTTTTACTTCAACTTTAACACTTTTAAAGTATAAAAAACGGATATAAAAAAGATTCGGGTTCTGCCTTGTTTTTGTAGTTGTTGCTGTTGTTGGAATGGAGACACTATTTTCACTTCGAAACACGAGTTTTGATTGTAATTAAATTAAATTTAATAAAATTTAGTATTTTTTGCACTTAACAATTAAAAGTACAACTTTTGTTGTTTGTAATATCTTGAATTTAAATTAATTTCTCTCGGTTTTTGGAGTTTTTTTTAACCAAATTAATTTTTCCTTGTTTTCACACAACAAAAACAAAATTCAAAAACTTTGTAAAACGGTTGCTTTTCACCGACAGACATGCGCAGTCCTGCTCACTCGCTCTCTCTCGCTCTCTCTCTCTCTGGGTCTCTCTTTTGTTTTCCTTCTTTATTATGGCTGGCAAAAGGACTCCTCTCCGAAAAGGACTCGTTTTTGTTTGAAATCCAACTCAAAATCAAACTCAAGCGCTCATTTATTCGACTCTCAGAGAAACACTCGAAACGTTTTCACTATTTTTTCGAAAAACGATTTTCAGATGCGAAACGATGCGAAAAATTAACAAAATTTTTATTAAATCACAACTCAACTAGTTTCACTATTTTTCTAGCATTTCCTCGGCTGGTGTTTTATTTATTATCTAAACTTGTGGCTCGCGAAACCATCCACACTCACAGCAAAGCAGCGAATAACAATCAAGTGGAACGCCACCGACGACCCGGACAACAAACCGAACAAGCGAACAATCCGCGGACCGAATCGCACTCACTCAGTGCGAGTTTAATTCTTACTGAAAAATGTTCAATGAATTTTTTATTTAAACAACGTGAAATTATGGCCAGCATAAACAGAACAACTGCATGCAGGAGGTGGATAAGAAGAGGAAGACGGAGACGGAGAAGTAGTGTGCGAAGAGAAGGTTGTCGGCTGAGCGAGCGGAGAGCAACAGCAGGGGAGAAACAAGAGTGCAACAATCAGCTGAGCCGAAAGCCGCGAGCCGTGGAGCCTCGCCTCGAGTCGCTGCTTCTGTTGACTAGCACACTACAACAACAACTGAGTAAAGCGAGAGTAAACAATAACTACAACAACAACAACCAACAACAACAACAACAGGAAAACAAGGCTATCCAACAGGCAAAACCAGTCAATCAAACAAACACAGGAAAACTAACAGCAGCATTTTACCAAAAATAAACAAAGAGCAACATATGTATGTTTCTCTTGTTGTTGTTATTGTTTTACATGGGGAGCCGCTTTGCTCCAGAGACAGTATTCACTAAAAGAGAACGTAGCCTCTCTCTTCAATTGAGAGAAGTTTATTTAAACGATGAGAGAGACTTTTAAGTTAAAGACTATCAGCGGGTTCTTTCTCTTTTGGTTGGAAGTGTGATCTTTGGGTCGACGCTTTCGTTGTTGTTGTTATCGTTTTAAGAGAGCACAAGCAATTAATTGAATACAGTGTAAAGAGCAAATACTCTTTCTTGAACTCTTCCCTTGAAACAACGATCGTTTTGAGCTACCGAATTAAAAGAGAATTATTTTCAATTCAATGTTTAATTTATTTTATAATAAAATATAAATTATATTTAACTTTATACAATAAAGAAATTCAAATAACAGAGAAAATACCTAAAAATTGAGGAACTTATTTCATTTGGGACTAATTTTGTGATCAAATTTAAATTTAAGGTCCTTCTTTGAGAGTGAGTCCTGTTCGCTCACCCTCTCTAACATCATCTTTGAAGCTGCTCTCAACAGAACTACGTGAATGCTTATTTTAAGGCACAATTTAAGGAACAACAAAAAAACTAACCAGTGTCCCCAAAGCAGCTCTGGGCCACACCTCAAGACGCTTCAACCAACCCTGCGTTTCCTTCATATTCTCCTTCGCTTCAACCTCATTTAATGATCCTTCTTAATGACTCTGTTCTGCTCTTCTTTATTTTGCTTCTTCATTGCGTTTCGCTTTTCGTTTTACTGATGTTCCTCTTGTTGACCGGATCGCATGCGAAGCCACGATGACGGCGCCTTCGATCGTTCCGCGTCGTTGTTTATAGTGAGTGGATCGAAGGTTCGTCTTGTCTGTAGGAGTGCCATGTGGTCCTTAAATTGGCACTGAAAATTTATTGTTGTGTCTGCTGTGACGCTTTATTGATCAATTATGAGGTTTTTAGTTGATCAATAAAACTGCTGATCGTTTTATGATGATCATCAACCCCTCACACCTCAACACCCCTCCCGCACCACCCCCACCCCTTTCTGCATTTCCAACTGGAGGATGTTGTTGTTGTTTTCATTCAACTGACAGCCATTAATTTATATCAAATTTCTATTTCCTCAAACGATGAACTCTTGAATGTGGTGAAAAATCGTGTTGCCCAGAATTGGGCAGAAAAACAGTCGTTATTAAGTGTAAAAATAATACGTCTTGAGAAAAACAACGACTTCATCGGCATTCTAACGGAGAATCCATTTAAATCGGGTCGAGCGAATAAAAAATTCAGGCGTAAAATCGCAAAACGTGCATCGCAGCTGATAGATTAATTAAGCAACGCGGTGTTGTTTTTTTTTTTGTGGGAAGAGGGGGCAGGACGGCGGTAGGGGCGGGTGGATAACCACACTAATGAATGTCGACGAAACGAAGGAAAGCGAGTGCCGGGTGAATCACGAAAGTCATGAAATTCGACGTGGACTTGTTTAGAAAAGAAAAACAACCGTAAAGAAAAACATTCGTTGACTGCGAAAACAGGCGCCTGAAAAATTGATTAAAACGGAAAAAGAATTTCTATGAACAAAGCTAAAGAACGGAAAAAATAATAATGAATAAATTATCAGCGAAGCGAGTTCCTGTCGTTTATCTATTAGAGCAATAAACTTCAAAGTGTGGACAACAAAAACACCAGAAACAACAACAACAACAGCAACAACAACAATAGTAGTCACAACAATAAAATATGATTCATTCCTCTACAATCAACAAAGTGAACGATGGTTTTTTTTTCAGTGTAGTGATCAAGCGGAATGCAGAGCTTACGGACTGCTCTGGACACTGGCAATGATCTTGACATCAGCTCCATCCGGGGTTTCTGCATGACTACAGAATAACGCGGAAGGTTCGAGAGGAAGGAAGAAAAAAGGACAGAGGAAGGAAGAAAGAAGGACAGAGACAGAGAGGGACAGAGAGAGAGAGAGAGAGAGACTGACAGCTGACTAACTTTTCACTACTAGAATTTAATTCCAATGAACTACGATTAGTTTGCGAAAAAGTGTTACCGAACCACAGAAAAACTAAAATTAAACGAATGGAAAAACATTTCAAAACGTGCTCAATTTGTCAATAAAACAATAAAATTTTTATATAAAACAAAAACGAAGCCAAATTCGCTGAAATCGCAGCCAGACACGTGGCAAAAAATAAAAGCTGACGTTAAAAGATACGAGAAACACTTACGTAAAAAATGCCTGATGAAATGTTTTTAAAAAAGACGATATTTTTATATAACAGTCTCTATATTCTTCTATATAAAAACATAAACGAATGCTTTTCCATGTGATTATAATTATTGAAAAAAAAAAAAAAAAACTGGTACTCGGTTAACCGATTTTCAGAGTTTCACTTCAGTCAACACCCGATATTCTACATCATAATAATTATTATTATTAATATTTTAATCATCCTGAAGCACTTCCTGCAATGATCTACCGATAGAGTACCTCCTCCCCTCGTCGCCCTCCCACTTCCTCCCAGGCATTTCCACTTATTTATCCATCATGCAATAAAAATCGCATGAGATGAGATGAGATCGAAAATTAGTACGGCGGAGATTGAGTCCAAACTGTGTGAAATGCATGTCAAGTGTTTGGAAAATGAAAAAGACAAGAGAACAGAACAGACAACAGAACAGACAAGAAAACAGAAAAAAAAAACAGACAAGAAAACAGAAAAAAAGCAGAGAAGAAAACAGAAAAATACAACAACAACAACAAAAGCAACAAAGCTCGCCATGTGTGAACAGAATTCGCATTGCATTGCGTAGCAGCAGCGATCATCGGTTGAGTGCTCCCCCCGAGCTCAAAACAAACCAAAAACCGAACGAACGAACGAACAAACGACTGATAGACCGACCGACACCCGATGGCCCATGATTCTCCCCACCAGCCAACCGACGAGAGCTCGCATGTGCATAACAACAACTAATAAGATGAAAAAACAACAACAACAACAACAACAAAGAAGCTTGATAGAACTGCAGTGCGAACGACCGAGAATGGGGAAGTTCTACGAACAACAACAACACTACAAATAAAAAACAATACGCATTAAAAAGAGCAAACAACAACAACAGCAATAAATATGTGATGCTGTTGTTGCTTCTGTTGTTGCTGCTGCTGCTGCGTTCAACGCACTGTTCGCCTTGAAATTGAATTTTATTATTAAAAATTGAATTAAATGAGCATTTCTGTAATTTTTAATGCATTTTCGTTGCAGTGTAATCATTAAAATGCACACAACGCATCAACTGTTAATGAGACCAATTAAAATTTAATAAAATTTTTATGAAAAAACGTTTAGTAAAAATTTATTTATTATGTAAGCAATGAAAATAATTTTTACAGGAATCAGAAACAATATATAATAGGTGGGCCATCGGCAGGTTTCCTTTTGAATTAAGTAATTAATTAAAAAAACAATTAAATTAATTAAACGATTAATTTAAAGTAAATTAAAATTTTTAAAAAGAAACCAACCGATGGCCCACCCATGCAAAACATATGCACTTAAATAGTAGTGTTGCCAACTGTTCAATTTTTATGTACAAAAAACACACTTGCTTCTGTTTCGTGTTTCAGGCATTCAATCAAACGGCGCTTCGGCTCAAAGTGCAAGAAACAACAAAACTGCAACAACAACAAACACAACAAAACACGTTTGCATTTTCTATTCAATGATTTCAGCTGCGATAAAAACACTGCGAGTGGTTTTTTTGTGGTACTTTTTAATGATGATGCTGGTGGTGATGTCGTAGATTTGTTGTTGTTTTTATTTCCTTGATACTGCACGAGATAAGCTGCTGGTGGTGGTGTTGTAGTGGGTACACGTTATTTACAATGTAATGTAAATTAAATACATACAAAAAATTGGGTCAAAAGACATGCCTAGTTTTTGTTGTTGTTGTTGTTCTCGTACTCATTGAAAGGGGCGAGGAGGAAGGTAAAGTGTTGAAAATGTATAAATATTTACAAGCAACAATTTTTATTCAATGCCCGAGTTTTTCCCAGTCTCAACAGAGTGATGTTTGGTTCAACGAACCACCTCAGTACCAGTATAAATAACAACAACAACAGCAACGAAGGGAAGATCAGCAGCATTGATCTGAGCATTGTTGTTGGCTCGGCTGTTTATCAATTGTGCATTCCTTATTGACTGCAGGAAGAAATCCCTGATCTGTTGCCTGATTTACACACTTCTTTTAGCCTTCAAAAAATCTGGTAGAATAATAAAAAGAAACACAAGTTTTAATTTATTATCGACACTCGCAAAGAAGCAGAAACAAAGTGAAGTAAATCAAAATTCAATTCGAAATCACAAACAAAAGATTTTAAAATAAAATTAAAGAAATATTTTTTATATTTTCAATGACGCAACGCTTTTGACGCCGGGTTCAATGAATTCAGCGCAAGAAACTCATTCAAAAAAACGCAAGAAATGCCGAAAATATTCACAAAATAACAACAACAACAACATGGGGATGAGCTGGTTGGTTGACGATCTGATGTAACACTTAAATTAGTCATGATTTTAATAGGTTTCGGGGAATCCCTCTGAAAATAAGTAAAGAAATCAAAGAAATCGGTTATAAAAGTGATGCCAGAGATGAAGAAACGTTGTCAGAAGCGTAAGAAGTAGAAGAAGAAGAAGAAGAAGAAGAAGAAGAAGTAGCGGTATAAGATGCAGCACAGAAGGTAAGCTAGAATGGGTAACACACATTAAGGCGGCTAACTTGAAGAGCTGAGAGTGCTTCACGAAAGGTAAAGCGATGTGTAATAAGAAGTGCAGCCATGGCCCATGTCACATGAGCCCTCTTGAGACCGGTATCACGCTGATTGGTTGGCTCCTGTCACATGCCGAATCAACCCATCAGCGAGAGTGATGCACGCATCGTGATGATGCACGGCTGACACCGGCCAATGATCACGTCCTGCTGTTTTCCCATCTTTCTATCTATCTGCCTCCCCTTTTTTCACTCCCCTTTCTGATCTTTCTTCTCACCCTTCTTCCTCTTCCTTTCTCTCTCTCTCTCTCCCCCTCTTTCTTTCTTCCTCTGTTCCTCTTTGAAATGATCAACGATTACTTCTTAAGCGGATTTAAGTGGTCAAGATCACTGTCATGGGAATATTTTATACAACAACAATAATTGCAATATTATTTTAATGAATCATATTACTAAAAAGTGTGTATAACAATAACAACAACAACAACGCCAACACTTCGACGTCTTCGTGACTTTTTCGAAAACTGAAAACATTGAAAAATAGATAAAAATTACGCTTTTATAACAAAACTTGTTGCGATTTCCTGTCAGACTGATAAATCAAGAGTGTGTGTTCTTTTCTTGTGTTTTTTTTTCTTTTTCTCACTCACTTGATCGCTTGATCGTGGGTTTGTTTTTTAATATTTGCAAAATACTGCGTATTAAAAATAAAGCAATATAGTGTAAATAAAACTAAATAAATAAATGAATAAATATTCTTTTCTCTTTTTTTTTATTGTAGCTTTTACCCATCAGTTGTGTTTATAAAAATTTAAAATAGAGAGTAAAACCGAATACAGTCTACTAAACTTTGTTTTTAGTTTTCATCTTTACCAACATCATCGATCCAACCAAGTTGTTGCTTGATCCGTGCAACTTTGATATGCAACAACTTTTCCTGAAATGTTTTTCGTAATTATATCGTAATATTGTCTCGTTTTTATCAAGAGATCATATGATTTATTTTATTTGTAGGAGGGATGGGGAGGAGATCGATGTGGAAGTGATATTTTTTTCTTGTTAACAGCATCTTCATCAAGATTATCAAGATACAAGTCTATCGCGATCGTGCTTAAGTGACACTCAGATGGTCACCTTCTCTAAGCAACAATAGCAAGAACAACAACCTCAACAGCAACAACAACAACCTGGACTGCAACAACAACAACCTGGACTGCAACAACAACAATCTGGACTGCAACAACAACAATCTGGACTGCAACAACAACAACCTCAATTGCAACAACAAATACAACAAATGCACGCCTACACGTCGTCATGTTTTTATTGCTGATCGTTGCTTGTTTTTCTGTGATCGCTTTTGACATGAAGCTGTGTTTAATGTTGACAAAGACAACTCAATTAAATAAACAAACAAACAAGAACACAGACAGGCAGACAGAGAGGCTCTATAATACTGTCTCCCTTCCTCTCAAGTGTTGCTGTATTTTTGTCGACTTTCCAACAAAAATTTATATCAGATCGTTTTTAATTTTTGTTAATTAAATTATTCGTTCGAATCGGAAGTATGTTTTGTGTCTTTATTTTTTCTATTGAGATGTCTTCTAATTATTAAAATGTTAGCATTTCCGGTTTGTTGTTGTTGTTATTGTTGTTGTAGATTTTTCTTAACACTCTCCATTGACGCTGATCATGATTAAAGCCATTTTAAGTAAAGTATTCAACTCGGCGAGATGATTTATTTACTTGTAGCCCGTATCTTGTCTCGAAGTGAGTCAACGGGTTACAAAGTGACACCGCAGGTTTTTTTTTTTCACCTCTCTTTTTTCCTTCACTTTCTCCATGGTTTTGATTAATAATCTGCGGTGTGGGAAAAACCAGAGAATTCACATTAAGACTTTTTTCATTCAGCAAAATAATGACGCTTTAATTGTTCTCTAAGCGAATTGCGAGTTTTTGTGATCTGTATCGGATCTGAAGATTGAGGTTTTATCTTAAAATTCACAGTAAATATGAATTCCATATGAGCATGATGAATGATTCATTTGTTTTTAGTTATTAATTTTAATTTTTAACCTCATTAACAGAAAAAAGAAACAGAAATCAGAAAACAGAGAAGAATTAAGGAATAGTAATTTCTACTTCATATTATATGATATTCTTGAGGGATAAAATAATAGAAATTGAGTGGATAAAGTTCCAAATTTATGCAAGTTTATCTAAAAACTAACTGCGAATTATAAACGATCAGCTGTTAAAGAGAAACAAAGTAAGCAAGAGGGTGCCATGAGAATTGTAAGTGTAAAGAGGTTTGTATACAGAGAGAGAGAGAGAGAGAGAGACGGATTTAATAGAGAAGAGATTCAATAGAAAAAAATTTAATAGACAGAGATTCACTATAATGACCAAAGCAAACCAGAGTCTCTCTCTTAATAATTGAATTTGCAAACAAAAGAGAGAGAGAAAAAAAACTGGTGCTCATCTCTGAAACACTCAAAACTCGTGGATCCCTCAAGTGCTCAAGCTGCTGCTGTTGTTGGCTTAAATCCCAGTTTAATTTACACAGAGAAAGCTATTAAAAGCAATTCATGATGGGACACTTGCGACGAGACCCACAACAACAACAGCAACAACGAAAAATGAGCGGAGGACTCATGGGTTTCCCGGAACAGTTGCATGTTGCATCATGTTGTTTGCTGGTTGGTTGGATGTAGTTTTTTTTTCTTCATTTCATTTTAATTTTGTGGCTGTAAAATATTTAATTGTGTCACGTAACAGAAACTCTACGCAACTCCAAAGCGTGCAGTAAAAACGCGACCCACCATCCGCCACCCACCATCCGCCACCCGCCCACAGTCCGCCCTCAACTGGAAATACTTGATGTCAACCGCAGCTGAAGGATGGGTTCGTTGCAGCCCCAGCGGCTGAGTGGACGCTGACGCTGCGGGTGATGAACCGATTGGAGCCGCAGAGCCTCAGTCAGGGGCCTTGAAACAAATTAAAACCGTTGTGTGTGCAACAACGCGCTCTGCGGTGCAGCAACAGTGAGACTCCTCGGGATCAGCAACGCACACGCTCGTGCTCCATGCGTCCTGCCTCAGCTCCTTTTCTTCCACTCACTCAGAAATGTTTTCCCTATCAAGTGCTGAATGCAAATTTTCAGGGCATACTTGAAGGCGCAGTTGGCTAATTTTATGCACTCCCTACGCGGCAAGCGTTGTTGGGTCCACTACAAGTCTCTGGAGGGGGTTAAGGGAAGGGGGGGAGAGAGAATAAAAGTGGAAACGATGACGAAGGAGGAGGGGAGGTAAAATAGAAGTGAAGAGACGAGGAGTGGGAAGGAGAATGATTGCGATCAGGAGAGGGAAGGAGAATGATTAAGAAGGGGGCGTGGAGAGAAGGGTTGGAAACGGAACAAGTGAATTTGTTAGGGGATTTACAGGGGCTGAGAGAGGAGGGCGTGGCTATGTCAGTGAAGTGTAAAAATGACGTTAATTGCAAGCATTTTTTATTAAATTGCACTCGCTTCTGTTTTTTTCTCCTTTTTATTCATCTCCATGCCTTTTTCTCTCTCAACCTCACTCTCTCTGGTTTCTTTTTTTTAAATAATTTTTAACACTTTTTTTTACTTCTTCTGTTTGCTTTCGTCTTGTTTAGTTTTCTTTCTTGCAAACAGTTTCACCTGCGAACGAAAGTGAGTGTTGCGTCTAAAGTATTGAATATTCACTTATTGTTAAAATTGTGAGGCGTGGAAGATACACATGAAAACTGAAGGGGAGAGTAGGACGAAAACTCAAAAATTGTGATGCCAAAAACTTTTCATCAACATTGTTTTGAAATAAACACGATTTATAACGTGCCATTAAATTTAATGTCATGCAATAAAAAATATATTGCAGGATAGCAAGAAAGATAGCAGGATCATATCCTCCTCCTTCAATCTCCCACTCCTTTAACCCTCATCCTCCTTTACCCTCCATCCTTCTTTACCCTCCTTACCACCCTCCATTCAACAGGCCAGCAAGCAGAAAAGCAAAAAAATTCCCACAACAGATTTCAACACACAAAACGTTGTCGATTAATTACCGGTGGACGATTATAGTACCAACGTCGCCCGCAGACATCAAGCAGCGTTCAGCACCACCGCAGCTTCACCGCAGCAGCTTCAACACCTCCCCAACGTGCCGCCCGTCGTCTGTCGTCTGCCGCCCGCCGCCAGGCAAAAATAAAATCTGCATTAACGGAATTTCGGCCGCCTAATTACATTCATTGTTTGCTCAAAGCCGGGCAAAAATTATGCCCCATTTCGCTACATCGCACCAACTGACACCCCCCCTTCCCCATACTCCCCCCTCCCACGTTTCGCCTACAGTGAACACGGTTCCACAGTTCGAGCAATCATTCGACTCACTCAGACAGTTTTTTTTGTTGCTGCGACTCTTCTTACAGTTGTTATTGTGTATGTCTCTAGTGTTATTGTTGTTGTTGTTGCTATTAATGTTGTTGTTGTTGTAATTCTTGTAGTTGTTGTTGCAGTCCACAAATGACCAACACCGCGCGTTCGACTGTCGATTTGCGGTTGAGTTGGCAACACTGAGAATACAGACCATGCAACGAACTCTGAATTTTTACTGGTACTGAATGCGTTGTTGTTGTTTTTATTGTTATTGTTGCTTCTATTGTTGTTGTTGTTGTTTTTGTTACTGTTGTTGTTGTTCTTGTTACTGTTGTTGTTGTTGTTATTGTTTGTGCACTTTCAGCAAATTGATTGCATCGATTGAATTGAATTCAATTTGAGCTGAAATGAAATGAATTTCTTTCTTGCAGCAGCGCTGGTTAAAAATTCGTTCAGTTCAGGCTGAAAGCATACATGGTTGTTGTTGTTGTTGTCACAGTAAACCCTCACATTGTCCTCTGACTGTCATATTAACTGTCAAAAATGTCGCAACAGCAAAAATGAACGCCACAAAAAACTGTCTCTCGTGAATGTTAAATGAATTAAAAGACAGAAAGCCAGAGTATCTTCGACCTGTCAGACGTTGGAATACCCTACAACTTCGTAGTCAGTATGTATGACATAATGTCAAAATGGGCGAACCACACCCATCTGTGAATGAATATTGTCAATGAGAGTATTGATATCAGTTGTAAATATATTATAAAAAATTCTAAAAATTAGCGTGAGTGAAGTTCCTAAAGTATTTCTACAAATATTTTTTGGTTTTCTATTAAGATTCAACATCACCGCAGATTTGAATTGGTTTGTATTTTAATCCAGTTTATTAGTGACTCAGTGACTGAAAAAGCTATCGATTTATCGTAAAATGTACTTTTTTTAATACCTCGTAAATTGGTTTGTCATTAAAATCTGAAGCCTTAAAATAGTAGCATCGATGAATCAGTTAATGAATCAGTTTATCAGTGATCGCAGTTTATAATAAACATAATTTTAATAGTTAATCACTGCTGCTCGAAAGCGAATTCTTAAACTTCATACATTTACGATGGTTGTAAGGTTCATTTTAGAGATCGTAACGGTTGTAAAGACCGAAAGAAGTTCGTAGAAGTCATAAATATCGTTATTTGAATACAGTCCCTTCTTACGAGTTTATTTTTGTCAAGAATCACATGAAATTTAAATGCAAAGCTTAACTTAACTCAACCTTTAGTTTGGAGTGCACAACTTCTGTATATTTCCATAACTTTTCTATGAATTCCTTTAAAACAACAAGATGCAATATTGTGGGATGTACTCGTATCTCTTGTATATTCGTCTTTGCTTAAAAAAAAGTGTACTGAAGTAAAAAGATTGTAGAAAAACATTTGCTGAGAACTTCATATCTGCATTTCGGCACGCAGATTCAATTTTGGTGTTGATGTTGTTGATGGTGTTGTTGTTGTTGATGGTGTTGTTGTTGTTGATGGTGTTGTTATTGTTGATGGTGTTGTTGTTATTGTTGTTGTTGCTGTAGTGTACCCAGTTGCGCCGTAGGGCTTCAAACTTTCGTCAGGATCAAACAAAACACTTTGACTTTCGACACAGAACTTTGATTGCTTGTTCAAGTCACTTTTTTCACCCACTCGACTCATTTGAATTTCTAATTTTAGCCAAGCGACGTTGCAGGAGGAAGGACACGAGCAAGGATTTTCAGGGATGCGCCAGATAGCGATGTGTGAAAGTGTAGAAGATGGTCTGTCTGTCCGTCCGTCTGACTGCAGGCTTGCATTAAGTGAAGCTTTCGACTATCGATGACTCGTGTCTCTGCTCTCATCTGCTGCAGTCTGTCAGCTGCTGGAGCCGACTGAAGCCAGGCCAGACACCAACAAAACCAGCATCGGACTCTACTCTAACCACTCACTACAGTGAAGCTGTCAACAAGTTTCGGGTTTTTTTTATGGGGGAAATATTTTTCGAGTGCAGTTTTCTAGTATTTTAAGATGTTTTAATGAAGTGAATGTGTTAAAGTCGTCAAAATAAATGATGATTTATAAAAAATCTCATCAACACGGAGCGTTTCTTGAATCCTCTATTCAAAAAAAAGGGTTATTATTATAGAAAAAATGTATTATTTATGGACACTTTAAAGCGTTTTCCTCAAACAAATATTGACAATTGTACATCACACGCGAATCTAAAAGCGAAACTAATCGATATAATATAAAAATTAGTTAAACGAAAGGAACAAAATGTGTAGCATACTTAAAGACGCCACAGAAATAACTATAAAAATCAATAAAAACATAAAATGTTCGATGTGACACGATAACAAAAAAACGAAACTAAATTCAAGCTGATTCAGTTTCAATAACTTAATTATAGAGCGTTAAATAAGAGTAAATAATTAAATAAAATCCATAAAATAAACAAGCGATACAAATAGCAGTAGACACGCCCACTACAACAATTGCAAGGATAACAACAACAACAACAGCATCCTTTCCACCACGTTTTTGGATACCCGCATAAAAATCGCAATGAGCATTAAATATAAAAGTAATCAATTAAAATTAAATTAACACGAATGCCAACAAAAACAACAACAACAAAAACAAAAACAGCAGCACCAGCAACAACAACAAAACCACTATATCATGCATACATGCACTATGAACAAATTCACTACACACACTCACATGAAACATGCATTCTAAATATAATTGTATGTGTGTGTGTGTCTGTGAATGTGTGTGTGTATTAATGCACCACCACAGCAGCTCTCAAATCCTGTTGCGAGTTCTATAAAATAAAATAACAACAACAGCAGTTGCTAAACATTATTTTTTTATTTTGCGGATTTATATTTTATACGAACTCTGGCAATGAAATCATCATTAAAATCACTTAAAGCAACAACAACAACCACAGAAAAGGTAAAAAAACCAAAACAACAACATAAACAACAACAACAACAACATAGTCATTTATTTGTTTTGAAGGTGTTGAGTACATAAACGTTTCATTCTTCTTCTTCTTTGCACTATCGACGAGTAATAAAAGCTTGTTGTTGTTTTGTATTCGTTGCTCTTGTTTTGGTTTCGTTGCTCTTGTTTTGATTTTTTTTGTTGATTTTTATTTGTTGATTATTATTTGTTATGACTCTTTTTTTATTCATTCATTCATTTATTTGTTTTCCTGATTTATTATTGTCATAATTTTTTCGCTGCTGGTTTGTGAATTAAATGAATTCATGATTCATCGCTGTTTGAATCACATGAATCACTGTGAATCACAATTAGGTGAATCACTTGAGTCACGTAAATCACTTCAAGTAAAATTATTCAATTCATCTACTCGTTCATTTCAGTTTGCAAATCGTCTTTAATTCGTTGATTAATAATCTGTACTCGTTAATTTATTCGAACTCGTAGATTGTTTCGTTGTTTTCATGAACAGATTCCATTGCTACTCGTTACCTCGTATATTTAAACAACGAGTAGAGACGATTTATACACCGTGTTAAAAATTACTGAACTAAAGGAATCAATCAATGAATTGAGGGTAACTCGTCGCTAATCAAACGCTCAAAACGGAGAAAGAGAGGGAAAGAAAGAAAGTGGGAGTGAGTGAAAGAGAATCGTTTTCCAATTTATTACTTTGCCGAAAAACAATTTCCTTGGAGGGGCGACTCTTTCATCACACCAAACAACAATAACAACAACAACCAGAACACTAAAAAATAAATAAATTGAACAAAACAGAATTTTCAATCAATTTAATTCAATCCAATAAAATTGAAAGAAAGTTTGTGTAGCTGTCAAATTTTGCATACTTTTTTGATAGTCTCAAGAAAGAGTTTTTCTTTGCCAGCATTTAGTTTTTTCCGATTCTTTTTTGTTGTTGTTGTGTTATTGTTTTTGTTTTTGATCCACTTCTTCGTCTTTTTCTTCTTCCTTTTGTGTTTGTAATTTTGTGTTTTTGGTTATAAATACAGTTTATTTCAAGTCAAGGAAACGAAACCAAATCAACAGCTAAGTTTTCTTTAGCGAAGCGTAATAAAAAATGCAGCAAAAGGATCAGAAGAGGGGAATAAGAGGAAGTGAAAAAAATAAAAAAAATAACCATGATGAATGAAGTAATTCGATGGATTGAAATGAATGTCAATCGCTTTTGTCTTGTCTCATGAAATATTTAAGAAAAATTCATGACTCCGATGCCTTGAAGCTGGAACCAATTCGAGTCAAATGTAAACTTTTCGGGTTCGGAAATTATACCGCACTCACTCTTTATATATTCTTAATAGATCCCTTTCCGAAATCCCGAAGTTTTGGGTAGTTTTTCTTTAATTTTTTATTCTTTCCTCAGCCTTCTTTATTCAGCTTAAGCAAATCATAGCTTCAACTCGTTCTGCTGTCTAATCTCGGTGGGTACTCGGTGTGTGTATGTGTGGGTGTTTTTGTGTGTGTGTGAATATGTAAGTGCGTGTGTTAAGGTATGGGTGTGTGTGTATCTGAGTGTGAGGGTGTTTTTTTGTGCATTTCTGTGGATGTGCTTGGAATTAATAAATTCCACGTCAACCTCCTTCAACTCAGTAACCTTTCTTTCTCTGTCTTTCTATCTCTTTCCACCAACAGTCCACCCCTCCTACCCCCCCCCCCCCCCCTCGTAGTCGTTCTTCTTTTTATATACACCCAAAATATAGCCAAAGAAAGTCAAATATTTTGGCTTTTGTAGGTCAAAAGTTAAGTGAGTGGATTATAAGTGTCATGGTAACTCTAATATTTCATGTTTTCCGTGGAAGTTGTTGTTGCTATTGTTCTGATTGTTGTTGTTGTTGCTATTGTGCTGGTTGTTGTTGTTGTTGTTCGTTTAGTTATGCGATCGCTTAAAGAAATGTCAACATCGATGTAAGCTTCACATTTGTCAAGTTTGCCCGCTGTTGACATTTGTATGTCGATTTTCTTCACTTTTTATTTGTGTCATTCGTGTGACTGTGTGAGTGCATGTAACTCGCTCTGTTTGTGTGTGTGTGTGTGTGTGTGTGTGCTGTCTCTTCTATTCCCCGTTTTTTTTTTTTATGGAATTTTTTTTGCCAGATCTGAGAAATGCTGATGAATGTTAAAAAAAAGGTCAACAAAGTATTACATTTAGCAAAACAGGCATAAAAAAGGGTTTTATTCCTGCTCAATACAAATGAATGAATTCTTTTACTACAGTGAATAAATTTAATTTAATTTACTGAACGAATTTGATTGCCTTCAGCTAAAATCTTCTTTCTGTCTTAATTTATGATTTATTTTTCTTTGAATTACATCTTACTTCATATTATTTGTTTATATTTTTCATTTATTTGTTTATATCATTTATTATTTAGTTATGTACGCTTTCTAACACATTAATTATTACATTTCCCCGAACTTTTTTAATATTCTTTATCAGCTGCTTTAAAAGTTAATCATTTGAAGTTACCGAAGACCGCTTAAAAACCCCAAAAGCGATGATCATCGAGTTAGATGACCCTTGATATGTTGTTTCTAATCGCTTGTCTATCATCAGCCGCAAATAACGCCCCCCGCCCCCCGTCCCCCTTCTCTTCGCCGCCTCTGCACTCATCCTCGTCGCTTCCATCATTTCCCGAACTCCGATCGAACAGCAAACAGTGCTGCCAAGTTGCAGTTTCCATGTTGACTCTCTGTGACTCGCATAATCCACGAGTCATTAATTCGTCTCCGTAACGCGTTGTCAGCGGTGCCCCGTCACCTTTCACTGTGTTCTACTTGTGTATATATGTGTATGTACTCTGTATGTATGTGTATGTACTCTGTATGTATGTTTGTATGTGTATGTACTCTGTATGTATGTTTGTATGTCTGTCTGCCTATTTGTCTGTCTATTTGTATGTTCATGTGATCAGAGTTGTGTGGGCGTGTGTCATGTGGGCGCATGCAGTTCGATTGAGTGACCTGCTAACGAAACCCGTCGCTTCATATCGAACAATAGAGATTCTGCAAAACTTTTGCGTTTAACGGTTCTTTTTTCTAATGTTCTTTTCTGGTTTTTCTGTTCCTTTTTTTTTTGTTTTTTCCCTTCTATAAAGATTTTGTCAACGCATGCAAATCGAATGGAAACGAATTCGTTGTAAAACAAAAGAACAAAAGTCAATTTTGACATTTGATCAGACGCACACAGACACAGCTACCGATTCCACGCCATTCCATGCACATCCACACTCTGGAGGCGAAGGTATGAATGCTTAAATGGGTGTGTGTGTGTGTATGGTGCATTAATGTGCGTGTGATGGTGTGCCAGCTGTTGACATTCGCCAGCAAACGAAGCAAATAATGTTGTCAGTCACACATTAAAGCCCCCCCCCCCCTCCCCTCCCCCACGTTAGAAGAGTGTGAGTTAGTGTGGTTTAGTGTGTGAGTTACTCTGTGTATGTGTGTGTGGGTTAGTGTATGTGTGTGGCTTCACTTGTGTGCCTCTTTCAGCGCCCAGTTGAATTGAGTTCCATCGAAAGTTTCGCGTCGACATGTGATTTGAGTGCTTCGATTGGGTTTTCAACCACCTCCCACCTGCTGCCCCTTCCCCACTCTACTCCCCTCCCCTTCACGTTCTCCTTTCCTTGCTACCGCCACCGTTTTTGACAACAACAAAAGCCCCAAATGAAGTGGCGCGTATTACGGAGGCAATCATTGGGTTGTGCGCTTTCAATGTGGCTGCCATATCCGTTTCCGTTTCTGTTTGACAACATTTGCAATGCAACCGTTGAAAGACATGCAAAGAATTTAAATTCTCTTCACTCCATTGAAATGCAATTCATTCGGTTTTTGCTGGGAACCCGCTGCTTCTGCTTCTTTTCCTTGATTTGTTCTGGTTGTCTTTTTTTATCCTTCCCTTCTATTTTCTTGCTTCACAGAATCAATGCGATTTGATTGTGTATGCAAGGATTTCGTATGGAACACACACACGCACACACACACACAACGAGATGTACACATGCACGCACACTGCAACAACAGCCACGAAATGACAAACGTTGCCGTCGCTAATCGAAATTTGAACTTTTAACATTTGCATGTTGGTAGCGCAGCAGCAGCGCGAAGGCACACGTTCGATGGGCTCACGTTGGTGTGTCTGTGTGACTGAGTGTGTTTGTCTGTGTACCATTTGACATGTGTAGGTATTTGTTTCTATGTGTGTGTGTGTGTGTGTGTGTGTGTAGTTAGCTTGGCTCGTTTGTTGCTCTCCCTGCATTCAAATTAAAACGTTGTTTGGCGTTGCTGCTAACAGCTGGTTTAGCGAAATTGAATGCTATACAAAATGTCAGCCGTTTTTTCAATGCTTCTCTTGTGTTGCGTTTTTCTAAATTTTGTTAGCTAGTTTTTTTATTTTTATAACCGTATCAAACAACAGTCGTTATCCTTGGCTGATAATATTAAAGAAAATTCAATCAGCAATCGAGATCGAATGAAGTGCATAGTAGTTGTAAAGCTGTAGGCGCTTGTTTTCTATATTTAATTGCCTCATCTGAGGGGGGGAGGGAGGGATTTAAGGACGAATTAAATTTCACTAAAAGTACAACGTCGAAATCCTTCTTAAAGTACGAATAAAACACATTAAATGAACATGTTTTTGAAGAAACTCACCTAAAATCAACAACAAGCTTCTAGCACTCTTCCATACACACACACTCACACACACACGAGCCCAGGCACACACACAAATATTGATAATCATAATGAAGTTAGATTGTATTTTAATGGTGCCGACAACCATCAACTTTCGCTAATTTAAAGTGCATATTTTAATAAATTAAAAATTAACTAAGTAAACAGAAGTAAATAAAATATGTTTATTTATTTATATGGCAAAATATGCGTGTCTCTTTTCTGCATTTAATTCACGGCAATAAAATTAATCCAGTTGTTTTTATAACACTTAAACTGGTGCATGTTTATAGTTCATCGTAACGTATGCGCAATTTTAATTGCTTAGCCTTTAACAGTAACTTTTTGGCTTAATTTAATGTTAATTGACATGAGTTTTGACCTTTTTTTTTTTGTGTCCTTTTTTCGGTTTGTTCAAACACTCATTATTCGAATATTTTATTAACGTTTTTTGCACCACATGAGTAGATGATGGGAAAAGATTAGTTTTTTGTTACACAACGAATGAATTGAAGGGGGGGGGGCGCGGAAAGGGGGATTTCGTTAGAATTTAAATGTAAGCTTTAAAGACTTGTTGTTTGGGTTTTAACAATTCATACGATTCATTCTTAACTTTAAGGCAGCCTAAAAGTATGCCGCATTATTTTTATTATTTCAACATCTTGCTCATCAGTTAAATCGCAATAAATGCGTTAATTTTAATTGGTTTTCCATTGTAATTCATATGATGTAAATGAATTTTTAATTATTTCTTTGAATTTTAACCTTTTTTAAGTATTTTCAAAGTAAGATTATCTTTTAAGACTCTTTCAAGGGGCTGTCTTGCGATTCTATGACTCTCGAAAGGCAATCCAAGTAGCATCTCAACTTTAATGTGTACATTAAACGTGTATTTAACCAGCATTAACTTTGCTGTTGATGGCATTTTATTGCTTTTGACGATTGTATCCTCAAACAATCAACGAATCCTAACGCAACGCATTGCAACGTAGCTTCTTTACACTCAATCGCCGTCAACTGCTCTCATACATCTTCTGCATTCCTAACTGCCACCCAAAACCTACACCCACCACCCCCCGCCCCTTCTACGTCCCTGTTAATTGAGACTCTCGTCATTAATTGCGGCGGATTACGAGGAGGATATCAATTTTTGACCATGCAGGTCGTCATTTTTGAGCCCGTTTTAATATAATTACAAAAGTGGATTTACACATTTTTAACTGTTCGAATTGAATGCTCCGGGTCTCGTTGTTGTAGTTGTTTTCATTGGTGCTGTCCACCGCCTGACGTTGACACAAACTGTTGTCCGTTCGCTGATATATTTTTTTAATATCACGATTATTAATAAATTATGTTTGTGGCAGCGACATTGAATGTGTTGCAGTTGTTGTTGTTATTGTTTTTGTTTTTCATTCCTTCCATTTTTGCATTTAATTAAGGGAAGTATTAAAGCATTGCAATGACAGGCAACATACACGAGTGACATACAACGTGATAAGTTGACAGTGAACCGAAATCCATTTTTCTGCACTCACTTTTTACGGTCTCAAAGAAATCGCTTGGTATTCAAATGTTAAATGTTAAGAATATTCATAAATAATGATAATAAAAATAATAATAATAATAAGAATAACAACAACAATAATAGTAATAAAATTGCAATAATAATAATAATTCCATTAATAATAATAAGTAGTACACTAATAATAATAATATTTCGATAAAGTATTCATTTAGAATTCGTAGAACGTTTAAAATTTAATTGCTAATAATTTTAAATGCAATTTTTGTCACTGTGCGCTGTAAATCAGAAACCATTGCATACTTTTAGGCTCTCTTTATTCGAAAAGCACCTTCAATGATTTGCAGATCGTGGAAATGGAAGGAATACTCTGAACTACGTGTAAAAGTGGATTTATTTTATTTAACTCAATTTAATTCATTGATTCGTTTATTTAAATTAATCAACATTTACACTTTATCGATATTATTATTATTATTTGTGTGGAAAAAGTTGAGTAACACAATATTTTTTAAATGCGAATTTAATACGCTTGATTTCATGGCGATTTCAATTTCCGATTTCAATTTATTTTGTTATTTATTGTAAGTCATTTATTTTATTTTAGTTTCAGTTATTTTATTGTATTTTAGTTTATTTTATTTTGTTTTATATTTTATTTTAGTTTCAGTTTATTTCGTTCGACTTTAAATAAAACCCTGAAATTTATGGAAAATCTTTAGTGATTCAATTTTCTTTTGTTTTTGTTCGTCAATCCTTGCAAAGAGGACCTGCGAGGATTTCGTTGTTCCAAAGTTTAAGTGTCTCAGTTTTCTTTACCATTTTTCGCCTTAATTAATAATGCAGTCAAAAATTTTGTGCGCGCAAAAAAAGCGGACAAAACTTCAAGAACAAAGAAACAATTTGACAGCTGAGAGCAGAATTCGGTACACAGGACGTTGGCGTCAAAGGACATGCAAGCGAAAATGCAAACAATTAGCAATAACAACAAAAACAAGCGAAGAACTAGAAGAACAATAAGAAGAAGAAGAGAAAGAAGACGAAGAAAAAAGTTAAAGAAGAAAAATAAGAAGAAGAAGAAGAGTGGGAAAAAGAAGCAGCAGAAGACAACAACGAAGCGAAAGTTCAAAACTTTCCTATTTTTTCCGTGAGCTTTTTGAGTAAATTTTTTAAGACCCTCGTTTTTTTTTTGTTTTGTTTCTGTTGTTTCACTCTGCTAAGAAAAAAGGAGAAAACAACAACAACAACATTGAGTTGTTTCCATTTGCAGTTTTTGTTTATAATGTTTAAATTTACAACTGATGCTAATTTAGTAGTTTTTTTTTCCAGCGCTAATTTTTTGTTGTTGTGTATCGTTTTTTTCTTCCTCAGAACTAAGATTCTCACGGAGCTGCAGCTGCTAATGGAACGAATGCGACGAATGGGATGGGATTTCATGATGTTTTCGGTAGTGATTTCAGGACAAACTTCAGGGAAGAAGGAAGAAAAAAGAAGGAAGATTTTGAAATGCATTTCTGCAAAGTTGCAAATTCATGCAATCGAATCGAATATGAAACAGAAGCTAAAAGACATTTGAAAACTTTCAGCTGGCGGATTAAAGAATGAAGAGTGATCTTTTCGAAATTCTCTTCTTCTCTCTCAATCAGTAGTTAAAGTAGATTGTTTTAAGTCTATCAAATCCTAAATTAAGTTCACCTCCGTTGATTTATGATCAACTTCCCAGATTTATTGAATTATTTACTTGAATTTCGATACATTGACGGAATATTTAACATTCATTGAGCATTCATTCCTTCATCTCTGTATTTTCTCTCTTTATTTACAATGGTTCATGTTCAACATATTACAGCAAGTACAACAACCAGCATTTATTATAATATGTATAAACATCCGCTCGGCGGCTTCAGTGGCTCGAATTATAAACAGATTCCCGCTGAGCAGAAACGGTAAGCAAACTGAATGGTTTTTAATATTCACACCTGCTGTTGTTGTTGTTGCAGTGTTGTTGCTGCATTAAGTGATGTTGTTGTTGTTATTGTGAACAGCCTCAGGAGAATTTTACGCCGTGACTTTTAAAGTTGACACTAGTGACGCTCAATCGACGGCCGGATGATGTTTTTATTACTACAAATTGAAATGTTTTTAAGTAGATGTGCATGTGTGTTTGCTTATAGTAGATTTTTGTACACTTTCCCGTAATTTATTTTAATTATTTTAAATGAATCCTGCTGCCTGCATGATTGGGATCAATTTTTGACTGGCTGATTGAGTGATTGACGGCGCCATCGATTAAGTTACACGCACCGAGTGATTTACGTGTTCGTGCGTGTATTTATTTTAAATAAAGTCGTCGTCCTCGTCGTCGTATTGATTTAAAATAATTCATGAGGTGTTGTTGTTCACAAAATTTGCATGAAGGAAGGATGGAAAAAAAAGCGGATGGCGTCAAACCTTCGCTGCTGCCAGAGCTGCACGTGAGTTTGTCTGAGTGCCTGGAATGGCACAATTAACACCTCAACAGAGACACACGCACACCCATACACACACATACACGCAAGGAGGCACACTTACTTAGATAGCTGGCAGCAACAAGCTTGATAGAAATCACAGCACGCTTCCCCAAAATGCTGGTCGCCTGTTATTTTCTCACACAGGCACACACACGCAAACACAGCGTAACCAACGCATACACCGAAACATGCACCCGTCGGTGTGTTAAACACACACACACACACACACTTGTAAATGAGTTGATGGTAAGAAAGCTTTTTTTACTGTCAGAGTCCTGAAAATAACACAGCTTCAGAGATACTCTCATACATCCAAACAAGCACATGCCCTCACACACACACTGACACACTCGCGGAGGAACACGCACTCATACGCACACAGACAGACAACAGCATGTCTCCAAAAACGGGGCGCGCTTCGTACAAAAGGAATTCCTACGCTTGTCGCAACAGCTTTGCACGTCTTCGCTGCGAACAGCCGCCAAAGCTGCTTGGCAACGATTTCTTGGCACGGTTCTCGTGGGTCCTGCAGGCAAACCGCACAACGCAAGAAACACAGGAGGGCGATAAACGCAGACCACGACGTGCAGCCGCCTCGTTGCTGACCGGGCTCAAGATTTGGGGTGGTCGACGCTTCTTCAACAACCACGAACAACAACAACAACCTCCACTACCACCACCACCACCACCACCACCACCACCACCATCACCACCACCACCAACCATCCAACCAGCGGGTTCAACCATCCAACCAAGTATAGAAAAGCTCTAAGGACCAACGCCAAAGCTGCTGCTTACAAGACGAATCCGTCGACGAGGCGCAGGCAGCACGCAGGACGACTCCAAACAAAGCCGCCAGCTCAGCAGCAGCAGCAGCAATACGAGGTCATCAATCACAACCGAGCGACGTTCGCGAAAGCTTTCAACAGAACTCTTATACTGGAGTCCTCATCGTCGTCCTGCGAGCTGCTTGTTTAGAGAGGTGGCAGCTTTTTTGGGTCTTCGGAAGGGGAAAAACCGGCTCGGATGCATTAACAAGGAATTACGGAAATTTATTGCTGGCAATTTTTGGTAAATAGAAGAACTCATATCAAGCATAAAGCTGTGTGAAGGTCATTTGGGAAAAATGAAAAGGCTGCTATTTCAATTAAGCAGATGAAGAGCGTGGAAGGGCTGGAAAGGGGTGAGAAGAGGAGGGGAGGTGAGCAGCCTGGAAAATGTAAAATAAACACAGAGACTTCGATCAGTTATTCGAGATTCGGGTATTCTTGAGAACGAGTAAATAAAAATAAAACAACGATGAAGAAATAAAAAAAGGAAATAAAATTGAAATAACATTAAACAAAATAAAAAACAAAATAATTCAAAATGAGAAAAACTATCATTTCAAATAATAAATGAATTAAAATTAATGTTCAAAATATACGAACAATATATTAAAATAAAATATATTCATTCAAATACAAAATATTGAATATTTTCGAATAATATTGGATATAAGAATATAAAACGAACCTCGAGTGGCCCCTTTTCAAGCCGTAAGAGGTTGGAAAAAGGGGTTGAAATACGGAAAGAGGGCGGAAAGGAGGCGCTCCTTTTTTGATTCTTTCCGCAATCATTCTTCAATTGCAGATACTCAGCAAACGCTCACAAATGACTGCTAATTCATCAAAGCGTGTTATCGTTGTTATCCTTGAGCACAACTCGCCGATATGTCAACGGATTCCTAGCTGCATTACAGATGAAATCACTATCCCCGCAAAGGATAATAAAAGGTATACACATAAATATAGAACAAGGAAGCAACAACAACCACTTGATTGCCTGCAAAATAGTTTGTATTTATGGAAAAAAATAGGAGAAGAAAACTTTCAATTCAACACAAATTACAACAACATAAAAGCGAATCATACAATGTATGAATGTTGAAAGGATAATGAGGCAAAAGTTGCGAAAAAAGAAACCAAACGAGAAACGATTCAAGACAGATAAAAGTACAGAATAAAAGAGAAAAAAGAAAACTCTGTAAATTTCTCCGGAAGAATATTTTAAAGGAGAAGAAATACGAATTAAAAATGAAATTTTATAATCAATAAAATGAGAACTAAAGTGAAATAAAGGGCATAATTATTATTATAAAAAATCCTCTATATTACTCTTTATAAAGACTAAAGAGAAGATGCAATAAATGTAAATTAAAAGAGACTTTCGATAGTATATCATAGGCGATGGCACGCAAAACAAATCAGCGTAGCACCAAGTTTTAATCTTATCGTAAATCTACTAAAATCTGGAAAGTAACACGAGTCAATAAATCTTTAGAATCCCTACCAGTGCGGCCACCTGACTTATTCTATGGGATTACAAGCGGATTTCCTCGATTAAAACTTGAATCACTCGTCGCGGCCGGTTTACACACGTCGATCGACCTCAGCGACCATCCTCAGCGACCTCCCTCACCGACCATCCTCACCGACCATCCTCACCGATGCATGTAAATATAATTTTACACTTGAAATAATTTACTTGTCTTACATTCCTTCGACATCCGTCTGTTGAGTACGCATCTGAAGACAGGTCGCGAAATCCAAAGCAGTTTAAATTCAACCACGTTCATTGTAAGCACAGAATTGACTCCACTCCACGAGACTTGACTCCACTCCACGAGCCTCGACTCAAGTCAACTTCACTCGAATTGACTATCTTCTCCCCCGCACAGTTGATGATTACATGAGAGGCGGCAAGCTGCGGGCAACGTGACCGAAATGCTATAGAGTCTTATGTCAGTTCAGTGAATAACATGAACACGACATCCGAAACACAAAACATCTGATGTGTCTGCTTTTTCAAGTCTCTTTTAATCGATCTGAGGTTTTATTCAGTGGCAGTGGAATAGAAATTAAATTAACAACAACACAGTTGGTAAATTAAGTAAAAATATAAAATAAGTAAATTAATTTGGCAGATAAACTTAAGTCCATAGATAGATAAGATAAGTCCATAGATACACTAAGGAGGAAGCGGGGAGTTTTTAGTTGATTTTTTTAACTGGTTTTTTTTTCCCTTATTTCCAGAATTTCAAGGAAAGCGTCATTTAAGAACTTCCTGTGAAATACTCCGGATGATACAGAAAATTAATGAAATGTTTATGATGTAAGACAAAATAAATAAATTACAAACTCAGTTTTATATTTTCTTTGGAAGCTTGAAGTAAAAAAAACATATGAGCTTTTTTCTTAAACTAACTTTGAAAGTTTTGATACCGAAAGCGGTTTTAACAAGAATCACGCTACAAATTATGGCAAATTTTATATATTTTATAAATATGTATATTTATGGCAAAGCTGTATATAATGAGGTTAAAATCACGGGGTTCGAGTCCCGACTCAAGAGTTTTGCAACGAGTAAGCAACGAAATTCACAATAGTAGCCAAAACTGCATGCATATTTGCTGTATGCATATATGCATGCACTATGCATGCATATTTCGTCAAAAAAAGCCACGGACGGACATTCGATGGAGCGCGGGACGAAGAAGACGAAAGGGGGGAAGGGACGAAGAAGGGACCAAATTTTCTATAATTGTGTGCATCCATTTTGTGCTGCATGCATTTAAAGTATATTGTGAATTGTATTGTATTGTATTGTGAACACAAACAAATTTAGATGATGATGAAAAAAAAAATGAAAATAATTAACTAATTTTTGTGAATTGTTTTTAATTGTTGAATGAATAGAATAAACACGAAAGTTAACAACAGTTAACAAGTTAACAGAAAATTAACAAGTTAACAACAAAATTATTTTTGTTGTTTTTCTTTGAAAAAGTTAAATAATTTTCCCAGTCACACTTCAAATTAATTAATTATTTTTGAAACTACGTTTAATTGTTTATTTGACATATAATTATAACTGAGAAGTGGCGTAGCGTAGTGAGTCAGAGGGGGCCATTGCCCCGGGCGGCAGAGCTATCAGGGGCGGAAGAGCTATAGAAATATTTCTAACCGGCTCCGGCTGGCAGGTGAATTTGAAATTTACGCTACGCCACTGGCTCAACTGCTGGTGGCTTATTTTAATTAAGAAGATCGTGGGTTAAAGAGCCATAAACACACAGCGTGATGAGACCAGGTTTTACTTACTTTATTCATTGATGGTTTTCGATAAAGCGTCGTTGTGTACTCTATATGAACTTTAGTAAATCAGGCACTACATCGGCACCCAAGAGACTGCGGAAATGGGGGAGTGAGGTGGGTCACAATTTCTTTAGCATTTCGCAGATGACTCAGTGACCCGTTATTGAGGCAAAGAGGGTATTCTTCTGAGGTACGTTATGACTTTAAGATATATTAAATCAATCGATATTTTCCTGATTTATTTGTATGCCATGAAAGCGAAAGCATTCCATTCTACCAAATCACTACACATTTCTTTGCTATTATTATTTATTAGAATAAAAAAAACCCCTTCCGACAGATTGTAAGTTCCAACTAATTCCAGGTACATATCAAAAGCATGGAGTGTGACTATTTGTCATGAGAACAAATGTACACAACACAGAAAATAAGTACGTAAGCAAATGACATTTAAAATACCTTCGAAGAATAAACACGAATCTTAGAATTAGAACACGAAATGAACAAAGGCCTTGACAGTGTCCTGAGTTCCTTAAAATACGATACACTGGAAGTTTTTCTCAGGATTCTAATTGACCAAACATGCAACCGATGAAAGCAAGCTTTGTGTACATACCACTAAAATATAGGGTCCATAACCGCTAAATAGTGTCCAGAGTTACCAAAAACCGGTCTTTTCTTCGCTCATTTTATCGGAAAAATAATAATAAACACCTTCTGCTCAGTTGCGACTCCGTTGGCCCTTCCATCGGTCGATAATGACATGCATGTTTTCATGGGTTCTCTTTTAATGATTCTTGGGGTCAAAGGAACCACGCGAAATGTTCTTCACAATCACTAGTAACGTGATTGTTGTGTATTTCCTGTTGTTTAATGTCAGTGTTATTTATAGAAGTCCTTAAAGAAGGTATACAACAGAAAGAAGAAGAAGATGTGGAAGGAGGAGGGATCATGCTGTAGCCAACGAAAGGACAAACATTATGCAGTAAACGACCCCTGACGAAATATTCACTGTACACGCCTCTTTCATTAGTGCTATAAACCGAAAACCTTAGAATTTGTAATACTGTTCTGTCTTTTCTCTTGCCTCTACTCTCTATTTGCTTCTCCTTCTCAATGCATTTCCATGAAGTCTATTTTTCTTTTCTTCTTTTCCTCTGAATGCTCCGTTATTTCAAAGTAAATATAAACGAACTAATTTCAATTCAAATTCGAAGCCAACACTGTTCAGTGTTTTCAACAACTACAACAATCAGAATAACAAACAAACATTCATTATCGAAGGACTTCTCTGTCCTTGCGTTTTGTTGTTGTTGCGCTTTGAGAAATTGTGTCGCAACCCAGACTTAGCAGCGCAGCGCAGCGTAGGTTGTCGGCGGCACTACTTTTCACTACTTATTTATAGTAGTTGTACTTGTTGTCGTTGTTGTTGTTGTTCTTACTGTGTTGTTATTCTTATTCGAATTTATATCAGTTAGTTTTCTTTGGTCCTTGTTTGGCGCCGGTTGTGCTCCTTTTTTTCTTCGCCGACGTATGTTACATGAAAATGTTACGCGGCTCAACGTTGCATTTAAATTGTTCTGGTTTTAATACTTGATATTTTTAAATAAAAAACAAAGCTGTTTCGGTGATGTTTCTAAAATATAAAATTCATGGGAAGCTTTTAATTTCAACACTGAGTAAGTTTTTCCAAGGAAAATAGTTGTTGTTACTCGCAAAATAAGTTTTATGTTGGAAGAGATGAAATTTTAGACAAAAAACGCCAAAGATTATGATTAATCTTCAGGCATTGATTTAATCTGCCTCTAAATCCTGATCACTTTAGTAAATTACAAGTTTTTAACTTCGTTTTTCTGCTATTAACGCCGACCTTTTCTAGTGTCAAGCAGCAGATCCTTGAAATTGGATTCTAGCATCATTGTTGAAAGTTCATTATTACTTCAATCATATAGTGAAGAAATTAAAAAATAACACAGTTTTAATTAATATTCTAAGATAATTATTAAATTGTATACCCCAAGAAGTGTGAAGCCTATTTAATAGTTTTAATAAGTGTCTAGATGTTGACTACTACAGTTGTTGTTGTTTCTGTTGTTGTTGTTGTTGTAGTTGTATCTGTTTTAGCAATCAGCATAAATGATTGATTGTCTTTAAAAATGTTAAAATATATTAATTAAAAATGTTCATGAACTTTTTGTGTTTTTATTACCATTGATTTTTTTAAATTTATGCTTTTTATAATAACAACTAAAGTTGAGCAGACATTTTCCATGAATTGTATGGGGACAAAATACTCGTTAAAGTTTTTACAATTAATAATTCTTAAAATACTACTATTAATCATTAAAAACAAAGAAAGAATCGGTTTCAGCGCATTTTCACCTTAAAAAGCAATTGAAATCTACTTGTATGTAGAAATTAGCGCAGCACCCTGTAAATAAGGTAAACAAATGTGAACAGCTGACCGAGTTGCGTATGAAATCTTCAATTCTTCATCAAACTTTATACTCGTTCAAGCACTCTATTGTTTTATTTTTTGTTTCTCTCTGTCTATCTACCTCTCTCTCTTTCTCTCTCTCTTTCATTCACTCTGTTACTCCCTCTCTATCACTCTTGTTTCTATCTGTTCAAATGTTACAAGCCTCTTACTTTCTTTCATATTTCTATTCTTTTTCATTTCTTTTCAATTGTTTTATGAACGCAAATGTTATTTACAGTAAATAGACGGTAATGCAAAATACAAACATACAACAACAACAAACAACAATAACATACAACAACACCAAAAACAAACAACAATAAGCAACAACCAACAACACAATTGCAACAATCAACGAAAGTGAACAAATTTGCAAAAAACGAAGAAATCAAAACGACATCAGAAGCAGCACCCTTTATTTATACCCTACACCTTAAGGTAAGGGTATATTCACTTTGTAACGAAATGTGTAACGCATAGAAATAGAGACGATAGGTATAGAAAAGTATATATATTCTTGATCAGCGTGACCTCCTGAGTCGATTTAGCCATGTCCGTCCGTCTGTCTGTCTGTCTGTCTGTCTGTTGAAATCACGATCACAGGAGAACCGGTGAAGATATCGTGGTGAAATTTTGCATAAACATTGTTTCTTGTGGTGTGCAGGTTGGTATTGAAAATGGACAAAATCGGTCCACGACCACGCCTATTTTTTATTAAAAATGTGATATCAGCGTTCGTTTTTGAGATATTACAACAAAATTTCATTCCTGGGTACAGAGTAGCATTATCCGTCAAATATTATATATGTATATAATATATACACAAGCAAAAGAGGGTTATATTGTTAAATATATAAACTACCTGAATAAAACTTTAGATAACAACTTGTTTTACAAAAAAACATTATTACATCAAAACTGGGTGCGGTCCGCCCACTTTTACACTACATATACAGTATAGCTCATGAAAACAAGTTTATTACCATGGAAATAAAGTGTAAATGAACACAATTATAAAACAACTAAGCTAGTTATTTTGTTTTGAAAAAGGTAATGACCACGCCTACTATTTACACAGAGGCGTAGCTAGGTCTCATGGAGCCCGGGACGGTTAATCAACTTGTAGCCTCAAAAATGCCTAGAATTCAATAAGTCAATACTTGATTTCCACAACTGCCGCCCCCGATATTGTGCCGCCCAGAATGGACCGCCGCCCCCGCCCCACCCTAGCTTCGGCACTTTTTTCAAAACTTTTAGGTGTAGGGTATCTAAGATTCGGCCAGGCCGAATATAGCTTTCTTACTGGTTTGAATGTTGTTCTTGTTGTCCCAGTTGTTGTTGTTGTTGTTCTACTTGTTGGCTTTGAGCAGCCCATCAGCTGCTGGAGCTGAGCTCAATTGCCAGAATCTCAGTTGGTTTTGAATTGTGAACGTGTTCGGTTGTTTTGAGTCTTCGGTGTGCATTGAAAACGTGCGTGGTTAAACGATGAAAGCAAGAATAATTTTTTAAAAAAGTTTTTAAGCAAAAAAAAAATAGGATCTAATAAAATAGTGCATAAAATTTTAATATTACATTTTTATTTATTCAAATTTTAATGAGAGTGTAAATTTTCAAGTCGCTTGTTGCTGTTTTTTCTTTGCGATTCAATGACAGCAGGTAAATTTTTAGTTTCGATGGAATTCAAATTTATGTAGTTTATTATTTTAATTATCGCAACATTTTTTATTATAATAAACACTGTTTTAATTCGTTCTCTTTTGCTAACAATTCCCCCTCTCACTCTCTCTCTCTGTCAGTCACTCTGTCGGTTGTCGGTATAATTAAAATTTCCGTCATTTTTGTCACATTTCACTCCGGATCCTCTTTCCTACTTGTTGCCCAACAAGAATCGCAGGGGTCGTTAGTTCGGTACATGATAGTAGAACACTGTTCTTTGTTTCCGACTTTATTGGAATCATTTCATTCACTTATCGGGTTATTCAAATTTTAACCCATTGCGTGAATGATATAAAAAAATTTTGTTCACGTATTACAAGAAAAAATTACTTTAAGGTTGAGATAACATTTAAAAAATCTTGCTTAGAATGTAAATAATTGGGTGTAAAGTTTTTATAAACCACAACAAATTTGTAAAGTAAAAATATACTTCGATATGCACTCAAGGGTTAAGCTAATCGTATTATAGGGAAAGTGAAAGTGTTGAAATGAATCAGCAAGAATAGCATCCCAGAATCGATCGGGAGGGAGAAGTCTACATCTAAAGAGATAAAGAATATAAGCAACAGGTTAAGAACACTAAATAAGTGGGTAACAAAAAGTTACTCTTTAAATAAGAAAAAATCAAAGAACTCCCTGTTTTATAGTTTTTTATACTCGTATGATTTTACGAGAATTTTTTTTTAAATAATTTTCGGATATGGATAAAAAAATCAGTTGAATCAGATTGTTCAGATCTGAAATCAGCTTAAATTCTTATTTCTTAAAAAAAGGAATATAAATTAAATGTTTATAAATTTTTATAGAGAAAAAATATAAAAAGATTACTTCCCATACCGGGAATCGAACCCGGGCCTTCTGGGTGAAAGCCAGATATCCTAGCCACTAGACCATATGGGATGTTGTAAAACAAACATCAATTGTTGATGTATTGATATCTGTCGAAATTTTCGAGTGCAACAAAGACGAAAATAAATAGAAGCAGATCAAAATCCCATAAACCCACCACTTGAACGTGCAAATATCACTTCAACTTCAACCATTTTAAAGTGAAATTTGATATTACAATATTGTTTGATTGTTTTTTTAATTAATATTAAATTCACGTCGAAAACTTTCATTAATCGAATGAAAATATTGAACTAAAGGGGAAGAGCAGCTCTTTAAATTGCAACTGAGCATTCAATTAGAGTTGGCATCGAATGAATGGATGTTAGTTTTGCAGATTTCTAGAAAAAAAGTATAATTTGAAGCCCAAGACACGTTTGTGAAATCAGTTGGTTAGATTTTGTTACCTTTTATTTACTGTCGCTGTTGTTGTGTTGACTGAATTTGACACGACTTAGAAGCGATTTCTGTGCATACGTTTGTGCATTTTCGAAATTTTATCCATGAATAATTCATGCGTTTCAATACGCAAATAATTCATTTGTTGTTCATGCTGTTTGGACATGTCAAGGTTTTTTCCCACGCTTGTAACTTTGTTAGGCTGCCAGAAGATGTTACAAAGAATTAAATTAGCACCATGTTTTCAACGGAGTCCGTCGATAAGAGAGGAAGAACAACACCAACGATTTGATGATAATAAATTAAACACAGAATTAAATGAACAGCAATAAAGATATAGAAGTAGTTCTTTAGCTTTAAGTTAATTAAACAAACAAGAGTAAAAATAAAAAAAGAAACCAAAAGTAGAAAATAAAATAGAAAAAAAAATTTCATCGATCTCCCCGACGGGGAATTGAACCCCGGTCTCCCGCGTGACAGGCGGGGATACTAACCACTATACTATCGAGGATGTTGCTTTCTTAATGAAAAAAACATAATAAATATAAAGAGAGACACAAATAAGCTAAAGATTCATATTACTAGAGACAAAATATGAGATAAATTTAAATGTAATTTATTGTATTTATTATAATAGTTATTTATTATATTTAATTTATTATAAATGAAACAATTTATATTAAATTAAAATAAACGTAGAAAATTTATATTTTTACACTTTAAAGGAATTATTAATATTAGAACTGAATAAAAATATGAGAAAAATAATAATCGAAACAACAACAAAAAAATAACTTTTATAATATGTGATCTACTTGTAGCTTGTAGAATAGGTTGGATTTTGACTATTAAAACTTTACTCTGTTTTTTAAAATTTATGTTTAAAGAGCTCACTCATGACGTATAAGAACATGATTAAAAATGTTTGCCAGGTCAAGAGGTCAGCTTAATTAGATTAACCACAGTTTCACAGACAAGCATTGTTTTTCCGCATTTGCATCATCGGACACCACGGTCGTAATATGAGGGACAGAGACAGAGATAGAGAGGAAGAGAGAGAGAGAGAGAGAAATAGATAAACACAATAACAAAAAATTCACGGTTTGCCTTACTAATCCTTTCTTAAGCTTAGTTAAACACTCCAACTAGTCTATTGTTGCTTTAGTTGTTGTTGTTCTTTTGCTGCAATTTTTAGCTATTTTTAAAAGTCGCGTGTGCTTCCTCAAATAGAAGAAGAAGAAGCCTCAGATAAGAATTCATAAACACAAATAACCTCTTCAACTTCCGGTTGCATTACAGATGATGTTAAATACAACAAATGTTGGTTTTATCGGTCGAAAACTAAACGCATAAAAATAATGAAGTTTAGGATTTATTATCTGTAGTTTTAAGTTAGAAAACCTCATTTATTTAGTATAATTTTACTTTGTGTCGCCTTGCATTAGTAAATCGTTCTCTGCTATTCGTCTTGATGCTTTTGTTGTTGTTATTGCGTGTGTTGTTTTTATTGTTGTTGTTGTTGTTCTTATTCTATGCTGCTTTTGTTCAGCTAGCTTCTTCACTTAATTCTAGCAAGCCCTCAGCTAATCGGGTTTCTGCATTCTTACAACAAGTATCGGATGTTAGTAGAATTTAAACATTAAATGTAAACGGTACAGAAACACAACGGAAAGTGTTTATGGGAAAATAATACACACTAAAAAATACAAATTTAAGAAACATTATTTGTTTCTTTGGATTTAAGTCACATTCTAAACAATCTACGAAGGAAAACTAATTAAAAACCTATAAAAACAAAACCAACAAAAATTTTGAAATCTTTTCTATGCTATTAATAACCGAAATCAAAAGTGTTAATTTTTCTCTATCGCAGTAGAAAGCCGAAAGCCACTTCTTCACTTTTACGTCGCATCACTGTTTTAATTTTTAACTCTTTACGATGCAGTTTAAAATACGTTTAAAATGTTCTAAACTCGAAATTTGGGGTAAGATTTTCTGTTAGATTAATCATCTAATTAATACACCCCCTTCTTCACCAACCCCACAAAATCAGCTTTAATCGTGAGCCGTGGTTGTTGCAATTATTATCGCTGTTGTTGTTGTTGTACCCTGCATACAAATTTGTACGCTTCTATAATTAAAAATTCATACTTACTTAAAGTGGAGCAACTCGTCGTCGTCGTTATTGGTTTTGTTGTTGTTCAGAGGTCGGCCGGAAAAAAAATGTTGGTTTAAGCTAATCTAACGTCGAAGCCTTTTAAAGGCCGCCGTAACGCGAGGAGACGCATTAGTGCAGTTTTGCCACCCACTTGAAGTTATCGTGCTGCAGCTGAACATTGGAGCTGTTGTTGTTGTTGTTGGTTCGGTGTTGTGGCTGTGTTCAGGCTGTTGTTGTTGCTGCGTTGCAGTTGTTTTAAATTTGTATTTTGTGCGTGACAATTTTTGATTTTTGAACCGTCACAAATGTATTCAGGTAAATAAAGTTTATATAAAATAATTAGCTTAAATGTAGAATACGTTATGTAGAAGTGTCGAGTGTCTTTGGATAAGTGTATATTCTTTGGATAATAATTCAATCGAAGTATTTATTTAATTAAAATTTTTTTGTTTTAAAGATTTAAAACTTAAAGTATAATACGTTTCCTGAATTCTTACTAACAACTTAAATTTAAATATTTATATTATAATATTTTATATACATACATATTTACTTTTATGATTTATTATTATTATTATTATTATTGTTATGTATTTGTTTTATTTTGGTGATTTTATATAATTGGTGATTATTTAATTTAGTTAAACTGTACGTATTTCTATACTTAAATTAAATATCTCAACGAATTCATTGCATTTGACAGTTGTTCCGTTGTTCCATTACGTGAAATTTGCTTACGCTTGGTTCGAACTTTTACAACAATCAACACTTCAGTTAATCAGTAAAAGCTTTTTTTCTATTTTATCTACTCTACTAATATTAAGCAAACCACTTTGTTGTTGTTCTTTGCTGACTACTCTCTTTGTTATTGCTGTTTTCTTTCCACAGGAAACAACAACAAATTGTGCAAAAATTCCAGAAAATCACTTCGGAACAGCCGAATGAATGATTTTACTGGCCAAGCGGCTTGGCCAGTAACTTGCCAAGCTTGGCCGGCCAGTAAATTCCTATACAAATCGTATGGAAACTGGTTGGGAATGTTGTCTCACTTGTCCTTATACAGAAATATCCCTCGGCAGATCACGAGTAGAAACGAATGCAGCCGAAGAGCCACATTTCCCCTTTACGTTTAAGGGAACCCGGGTATACCAATTTGACGCAACGCAACGACGCACTGACTTCGTGCAACCCTTCGGGTAAATTCTCTCAGAGAGAAAATGTTCAGAATTAACGTAACTCAGCGCGTCGCGTTTGTCGCACGATTAGTTCACATTTCATCGGTGCTCTGTTCAGATTTGAAAGAAGCTGAAACAAACGCGCGGCGGTGCTGAGGATTTCTTTATTTGATTATGGGCCTCGGTTTTCGACGTTTAGTTTCATGTAGAGTGAAAGTTTTTCTACTACTTTTATTTGTTTGACTGAATTTCGTCTGTTTCGGTGCTATAATTCAGTGTTGCTTGCTTAAATATTGAAAGAAACACAGAGAAAAAAAGAAAGAGCAAAACATATTCCTATTAAAACAACCGTAACTAAATTGTGTAGTTGATGCGTGTCCATACATGTTCACAAATCTAGTTGTTGATCTAATTAAATAGTTACATTACATTACATGCTACAAAAAGACAACACGTTTTACACGTTGTGTAAAGATTTCGCTTAGTTGCTGCTGCTGGCCTTCCACGAAAAGTTGTGAATGCTTTGACAGCAACAGCTGATTGCTTCTGATGTCATATTTTTGCCACTATTTTTCCCCCTATAAAAATACGATGAGAAAATATGACGTCATCTGCTGTATACCGTACTTTGTCTTGGCGCGAAACTATGCAAAGCGTTGACAATTCTTTGTTGCGTTTTTTTGCTCATTTGTACTAGTTTTTTGTTTTTTCTTTTTTTTGCTATTTTTCTATGTTTTTTTGGTATTTTATTCATTGTTCTTTTAAATTTTCCTTTAATGATTCTTTGTTTTGCTAAATCGTCGTTTTGTTTACGTTACACTTGGCTACGTCGATCGTCAACTACGTAAGTATACGTCTTGAAACCGGTTACGTTTATGTTGTTAAAAAGCACTCTTGTATTGTTTGTTATAAAAGAACATTCCTAAAGTTCTTTTTGTTCTATCGAATGAAATTCCAACTTTATTTAGTTGTAAAATTTAGTTATTAAAGCGAAGAAGAGACGATCTTTTGACTTCATTCTTTTATCTTTAAATTGAATAACTTTTTTCTGTTCTTTGTTATTTAACTGTTTTATCTTCATTCTTCCCTGTTAAAAAGCTAATCTATTTTTTAGTCTATCTATTTAACTAGATAGGAACTGATATGGGATGACACCAATTTGTGTCGAATTCATAGCGTATCGCTTCCCGTAAAACAAAAACAACAAAACCCATTAATTAACTTTTTTATCTTAACGTATGGAACTCGAATCCTTCCCAAAATGTAACTCAAAGCCTATGGCACCTACTCTGGTTAAACCTAATTATCTGAGAAATAAATTTTTTTTTAGTAATCAAGTAATTTTAAACAGTAGAAAGACGGATTAATGTATGCAACCTAGAAAATCGACAGCATGTAATAAATGTAAAAACACATAATTTATAATATAGAAAAGATTCTTATTTTATGCATACTTAAATATTTGTTATTGAAAGCTTATCGTGGATAATTTTATTTAATTTAGCATATAATAGGATGAGATATGAACGTCCTACATAATTACCAAATATCAATTTATTATATGTACCTACTATAGTTATCTTTATATGCCGCAGGAAGTTTTATCCATTTACCCTTTTAGGAATAATCACCACAGTATTACTTCATTATTCTCCACATGTCTCCAGTGAGATGTTTGATTGTAGTAGACGAGAGCGTCGGGAGTTTTATACAAACCCAGCCTTAAAGAACTTTAGACGTTGTCAGTCTTAAAAACGGCTTTAATCTTAAAGACGGGTTTAGTCTCGTAAACTGTATTTCTTCTTATAAATTACACATATCGAATATTCGTATCGCAAGGTAGTAAAAGCACCAGATTAATTTTTTAAAAAAGCCTATTATTCGAAGTATTAATTTAGTTTATTAGTTGAAGATTAGGAATTTCCATTTCATTTTCGGTATATGAAGAGTCACAAATTTAATACATTATTTGTAAATTCCTAATAACAATATAATGTCATCTGATCGTCGTATAGCTTTTTCCTTCTTTGCTATGGGCGCCATCGGATATCTGATTCACACCGCCATAGCTTTGGTTATTGTGAACAAAGAAGTGACCGAGACTATCGGCATGTTGTACCCACGGGAATCAGAGACACGCGAGGTGCGTTCACTAGATGGCATCTGGAATTTTGTCAAATCGGACGAGACCAATCCAACTCAGGGAGTGCGCGACAAATGGTACATAGATGATCTTAGCAAGGTACCCGATCTGACCGACTGATCACCTCTTTTAAGTGAAGAAGAAAACATTCTTAAATTGCGTTCATATCACAGATCAAATCAACCATTCCAATGCCCGTTCCAGCCAGCTATAATGACATCACCACCGAACACGAGATAAGGGATCACGTGGGCACCGTCTGGTATGATCGTAAATTCTTTGTGCCGCGCTCCTGGGCTCAAGATCAGCGAGTGTGGATCCGTTTTGGGAGTGTGCACTACGAAGCTTTCGTGGTGAGTACTCTTATCCGTCCAGAGTGAAGGATTTCAGTTTTATACTCTAGTGTTGAATTTTTAGTGGGTCAACGGTGAAATGGTGGTCAAACATGAAATGGGCCATTTGCCTTTCGAGGCAGAAATCTCGAATGTCGTCAAGTACGGCGAGGAGAATCGGATAACGGTCCTATGTGACAATGCGCTGATACAGACCACTATACCTCAGGGAAAAATCACAGAAGTGGCCAAGTAAAGGATTTTTAATTACTTGTTTTGTTTTGATTTAAATTGTGTACTCATTCCGTGGAACAGAGATGATGGTGTTGCCATCGTACAAACATACACATTCGATTTCTTCAACTATGCAGGCATTCATCGGTCTGTGCAATTATACACAACGCCGAAAACCTTCATCCAAGAGGTTGAGGTGACCACCGATCTGACGGCGCAAAACAGCGGTGAGTATATCAGAAATCTAATGACCGTTTCTCCCAGCAAGGCCGGTTTTCCAACAGCTTTCTTTCTTTTTCAGTGGGTTGGGTTTATTACAAGGTCCAAATAAACGGCACCGCTACCAATGAAGCAGCCGATGCATTGTACCTGCGTGTCCAGCTGCGCAATAAGGCGGGAGACGTTGTGGTCAATGACACTTCAAATGCTGATTTGAAGGGTGTACTTGAGGTTCCTAAGGTCCGACCATGGTGGCCATATTTGATGGATCCCGAACCTGGTTACCTCTATCAAATGGAGGTGTTTCTACATTCTTCCGTGGATGATGCGTTGCTTGATGTGTACCGCTTGAAAGTGGGCATCCGAACGTTGAGCTGGAACAATACCTCGTTCATGGTTAACGGCAAGCCAGTGTACTTCCGTGGCTTTGGACGTCACGAGGATTCAGATGTGAGGCTTGAAATGAAGAACCTAAAAATCATCAAGTATTAATCAAGTATTTAAATTTTCCTAAATTCACAGGTACGCGGTAAGGGTTTAGATCTAGCGTTGCTGACGCGTGACTTCAATCTGCTGAAGTGGATTGGCGCCAACGCCTACCGGACTTCCCACTACCCCTACTCGGAGGAATCGATGCAGTTCGCTGACGAACACGGTATCATGATCATCGATGAGTGTCCAAGCGTGGATACAGAGTAGGTCGTCTTTTCTACTTCCTGTTGTCTTCCTGTTAATGTTGTCAATGGTGTTATATTAGATGTTAATGATATCTTCATTTTACGTCTCCACACAGAAATTATAATCAAGCTTTGCTGGACAAGCACAAGTCTTCGTTGGAGCAACTCATACATCGCGATCGCAATCATCCGAGTGTTGTTATGTGGTCCATTGCCAATGAGCCCAGGACGGGACTCTTCCATGCCGATTCCTACTTTCAGTAAGTTGAAGGTGCTAACACATGCGATGTTTCTCTCTACATTATCGCTTCACCAACAGGTTTGTTGCCAACTATACTCGTTCACTGGACGGTTCTAGACCTGTCACCGCCGCCATAGCTGTCAATTCAAATGACGACAGAGCTGTAAGTTTGCTCAACGCTTCCTAAACATCCTCACGCACTCACTTGTCATGTTTTTAGGCCAAACACTTAGACATAATAAGCTTCAATCGCTACAATGGTTGGTATTCGAATTCAGGGAAGCTAGAAATGATTACGCAGCGCGTAGTTGACGAGGCCACCACCTGGAACAAGAAGCACAACAAGCCGGTGCTCATGGCCGAGTATGGTGCAGACACTGTTGAGGGTTTACATCTGGTACGCTGCAATCTCCACTCTCAAAGTTAAAAATTATTTAATATCTCTCCCGACCCCGTTTAGCTACCATCCTATGTCTGGTCCGAGGACTACCAAACGGAGCTCTTCTCCCAGCACTTCAAGGCTTTCGACACGCTTCGCAGGAAAAACTGGTTCATCGGCGAATTCGTGTGGAATTTCGCTGATTTCAAAACTGCCCAAAGTGAGTTTTGAGCTAAAATAAGGCGGAAATCCATTTGAAATTCAAATCATTTCTTTCGTAGCGGTGACACGCGTAGGTGGCAATAAGAAGGGCGTGTTTACCCGCAGTCGCCAACCAAAAGGTGCTGCGCACCTGCTACGTAAGCGTTACTTTGCGCTGGGCCACGAGATCGATCAGTCCGGTTTCCCGGAAGACCTCTTCACTTACATCACTGACGCCAGCCCGAGGCGCCCCGGAAAACTTGAGGAAGAACCGGATATGTGAAGTCTAAACTACAGCTAAACGAAGCTAGATGCCGTTAACTACGGCTGGTATTTTTCGGGCATTTTACAACAGCAACCACTACTTTTAGTTTTAGCAGTAACATTTTGTAAATATTTTTATACACAAGCATATTCGTGCAAATGCTCATTTATATTTGGAAAGTATTTGAGAAGCGATTCTCTAGCGATTTACTTAATTGTTTGCCTAATTTTGTGTTGTTTATTAATTATTAAGCAGTTTTATAAAGTGATTTATAATACACTTAATTTTCTACTGTAAAAAAATAAAACGTTTCAACATTTCTAATAGACGATATTATTTCTTGAGAGTTATTTAAGAAATGGAACTGTTGGAACGTCGAACAACAAGCGAAAGAATAATTCAAACCGTGTATATTACCTTTCAACCGTATCAATTGCCATGAAAGCCAGCTGATAACAAAAACATGTTTCGCAGTTGGTTAATGAGATATACCACCACCACCGCATCCATTTCCTTCTTACCATTCCTCTTACCGCGGCATGCGCTGTTTATTTCTTGCGAGAGCTCATTTTTCACAGCTGGTTTCTTTTGTTGACTGCTGCACATTTTCAAGCAAAACAAAGTAAATAAAGGAGAATTAAAAGTCTCTTGCAACAGAACCGCGAGACCAAAACAAAGTTCGTCAGTGTAACTTGGAGAATCGACTGCATCGAATGTGATTTGATAGCGAAGAGAATAGAAATTATTTAGACGTTGAATTATTTTCTAAATGCAAATTAAACGAACGACGAAATCATCAATTTAAACTCCATTCAGCCACGAAATGCAGCTGAAATTTTTGCTATTCGCGTTCTTAGTGTGCACAGCAGATGTCTTGGGCAATTATATGGATGTCGAGCGACCGACGCTGCTGCTGCAGGCGACACGCACCACCAGAACGCATGGCCTTCTTTATCCCACCGAGTCTGAAACGCGTGAAGTCCGGCTACTCGACGGTATATGGAACTTCCTGAAATCCAATGAGACCGATCCATTGCAGGGTCTGCGAGATGCTTGGTTCTCCGACGATCTAAGCAAGGTGAGGTCAAAAAGGAAATCCTGATATTCTGGAAAAGGGAAGAGATATTAAGTTTCCACTACTCATAGATAAAACCAACCATACCGATGCCAGTGCCGGCCAGTTACAATGATATCACCACGGACCACACTTTGAGGGATCACGTAGGCACGGTTTGGTACGAGCGCAAGATGTTCATACCACAGTCCTGGGCAAGGAACCAGCGAGTGTGGCTGCGATTCGGAAGCGTACACTATGCAGCCATCGTGGTGGGTTTTCGATTCTATGATAATTCAACTCAAGTTTCAAAGATGATGTGTTTCTTTGTAGTGGCTTAATGGCGAGCTGGTGCTACAGCATGAATTCGGCCATCTGCCTTTCGAAACCGAAATCACTTCCTACGTTAAATACGGCAGTGAGAATCGTGTGACAGTGATATGCGACAACACTTTAATGGATACCACGGTACCGCAAGGAAAAGTCGTACAGGAACCCAGGTAATAGAAAAAATCAGAGGTTTCCAAAATAAGTGAAACTAGAATCCAATTAACTGTTATTTCACTTTTGCAGCGACTCTGGATCAACCATCGTGCAGACTTACACATTTGATTTCTTTAATTATGCCGGAATACATCGATCGGTACACTTGTACACCACACCCAAAATCTTCATAGAAGATATAGAAGTAACAACAGATTTGGGTGAAGACAATGATGGTGAGTTCAAATGTGATTCCTTTTTGTGTAGAAAACTTCTTAAAATGGTTACAAAACTTGTTCCAATTTGCTATCCTTTCACTCCTAGGCTACATTATGTTCAAGATATTCACCAACGGAGCTTCACCGAATCTAATCCTTTCGCAGCCTATCGATCCGCTCACGATTCAAGCACGTTTGCGCAACAAGGAAGGAGAACTTGTGGCCAATATTACGTCTACGACGGCTGATTTAAGCGGTAGGTTGCACGTGCCGAATGTCAAGCCCTGGTGGCCGCATCTCATGCATCCCGAGCCCGGATATCTTTATACGCTAGAAATTTATTTGAGTGCTGCAGACGGTACACTACTCGACATTTATCGCTTAAAAGTCGGTATCCGAACGCTTCGTTGGAGCAACACAGAACTACTGCTGAATGACAGAGCTGTTTATCTGCGCGGCTTTGGCAAGCACGAGGACACCGATGTCAGTTATATACACAAAAAGGGGATTTTTTCTTAAATAATTTTTTTTAATTAAATCTTAGTTACGCGGAAAAGGGCTGGACTACGCTTTGTTGGCGCGTGACTTCAATCTGCTGAAGTGGATTGGTGCCAACGCCTATCGGACTTCCCACTATCCCTACTCGGAGGAATCGATGCAGTTCGCCGATGAACACGGCATCATGATCATAGACGAGTGTCCAAGCGTCAATACAGAGTTGGTTGAATTGTGAGATAATAATTTAAGACTCTAATGTATTAAGTTTTACAGCATTTTTAATTCGGTGCTGTTGCGAAATCACAAGTCTACCTTGGAACAGCTGATTCACCGAGATCGCAATCATCCGAGTGTTGTTATGTGGTCCATTGCTAATGAGCCCAGATCCAGCAACGATCTTGCGGGCGCCTATTTCAAGTGAGTTCTTAATCTGTTCCTAGCATTTCTCAAAGTGGTTTCTGTCATTTATACAGAAGTGTGGCTGAGTACACGAGATCCTTGGATCCAACGCGGCCCATTACGGCTTCCATCAATGTTGATGTAAAGAATGACAAACTTGTGAGTCTTAGTTTGGAATAAATTTCCAGAAAAACTACTTAATGAAGACTCTTCCTAGGCACCTTTTCTGGACATAATCAGCTTTAATCGTTACAACGCTTGGTACACAAATACGGGCCATTTAAACATGATCAAGCAGCACGTCATCGATGAGGCAACCGAATGGCACGCCGCCCACAATAAACCAATTTTAATGTCTGAATACGGAGCCGACACGTTGGAGGGTTTGCACTTCGTAATCTCAAAATATTCCCCAGTGAGATAGGAACAGTTACAAGTCCATGTTTTTACTCTAGCTACCCAACTATGTTTGGTCAGAGGACTATCAAGCAGCACTCTTGGGCCAACATTTCAAAGCCTTCGATGTGCTGAGAGAAGAAACTTGGTTTATTGGAGAGTTTGTATGGAATTTCGCGGATTTCAAGACCGAACAGAGTGAGTAAAACGAACAGATTGTTATCAAAGTCAATTAAATTACGATAATAGTTATACAGTCAATTATTCATTCCAAATTGACAGCCTTATTCAGAGTCAAGACCAAGTCTATGTCAGGTGACTCTCTTTGTGCTTTCCGACGATTACAAACACAGAGACACTATAAAATGTCAGTGAAAATGTCGACGACGAAAAGCATAGTCAGCCAGCATCGTCGTCGTCGTGACTCTGATTAAGGCTGAATGTTTTCATTTTGTACATTTTTTAATGTATTAAATTTGCAAATGTAAAGCTTTTACACGCGCTGGTGGCAACAAAAAGGGCGTATTTACACGCAACCGTCAACCAAAAGCGGCCGCTTATCTTCTGCGCCAACGCTACTTTGCTTTGTGTCTCGCGCTGGATGATTGTGCGATATCGGAAGATGTTTTTCCCTACGTTATTGATTGGCGAAGTATGAAGCAAGCGAAAGACAGTCGCAGCGACCTTTAATTGTGTGTAACGCGAACTTGTATTTTAATTAACTAATATTACAGTCTTATATTTGATTAAAAGTTAGTATGTATTATTTGAAAATATTGCAAACCGGTAAGTTTTTATATTCACTAGAGCATTCTTAGTTCTTCCGCTGTCATGGGGGCAACCACACTTAAACACTCGTCCGCAAATTCCACGAATAGCGGTTCCCGCATTGCGGCACATGCAGCTTTCCACGGATTAGCCGCTACATCGAGTTCTTGCAGCAAGGCGCGTAGATGTCGATTGCGTAGCATTCCACGCAGCGGTTTGGAATTTCCTTTTAATTAGTTTAAAGAAAGTTTGTAATCATTTGGTAGCCGGAATAAAAATTTCAAAGCTTACTTAGCTCCTGCAGCTTGTCGAATGGCACCGTGTCTTCGGTGTTGAAAGGTTGATATAGTGTTGGCTCCTGGGTTGCTTCAGAGTTTATTATTGGTGTCGCGTAGTCGGTGGCTTTAATTTCACATTCAACCTTTTTGTGCTCCTTGTAGCAGTTGAGGGAGCAACTGAAATTCCAACACAATTTCGAATTCTCAGCAATTTATTGAAATGTGATGACGATGGACTTACTATACTTCTCGACATTTTGGACACTTGTATTTCCTGGTTTCTTCCTGGCAAACACAACAGTTTGTCATCTTTACTTATTATGATTTGATTTATTAAAGTTGACCGAAACGATTGATCTTTGGCGATCGAATGATATAAAATTTTTAATTATTTTTCAATAATTTTTCTAAAATTTGAAGTAAAAAACAAAGGAGAAAATTTCCCAAACTTCGTTAGCAAAAGTGTAAAAAAAACAACTGTCAAACATTCTTCTTCTTTCTTCTTCTTTTCACTGCCAGATTGCTTGGTTCAGATTCACTGTCAAACACTGTAAAAAATCTAATAATTTGAATAATTTTCCAAACTAATTAAAAATTTCCTTCATTGTATGATAGTTTTTTACATAATGTTTAATGTTTTAAATAATTTTTTACATAAAAAAAGGGTGGGCCATGTTTTGGGTGGGTCTCTTTTACAAATTCGATTCTTGCGATCTCTCGGCGATTTTCAAAAAACGTAGATAGTGGTGATTAAGCCTGGAATGAAACCCAGAATATAAAAAGAATTTATTCGAATATAAGACTCAGTATTCGAATTTTCGAACTTTCACTTTCACTTGGTTGATTTTAAACAAAATCATAAAAACCTTGTTTGGATGTACGACCTCAGTTATTTGAGAATCGCCGAGAATAGGTTTTGCGAATTGAACTCGCGTACATACACATACTAATATACATACTTAATTAAGCAGTTCTTTTTCTAATCTTGCTTTAAGCAAATACAAAATTTCAAAATAAGAATACCAAAACTTACTTCTGCGCATGTAAGATTTGATGCTATTCTATTCTATTTCTATTTATTTACGTGAATATATGAATGAAGGATATAAATTTTATGTTGCATCGGTTTCGGTTTCGGTGAATAATTTCGGTGAATAAAATTTTCCACTGCTTGTTAAATGAACAAGCTTCAAGTTTGCATCGTTTTGTATATAACCCATTAACAGCTCAATGGAAATGTAAGCCCCAGTGGCCTAATGGATAAGGCATCGGCCTCCTAAGCCGGGGATTGTGGGTTCGAGTCCCATCTGGGGTAAATAAGGGAATGTTTTTTTTTTTTTTTTGCATTTTCAACATTTTTTCTTTATAGGTTATTTTTTTCTTGCTCTTTTTAAGAATACAACAGTTGTTCACAACATGTTCCTGTTGTTTTAGCACAGCATATAATTATTGTGTATATGACTGTTTTTGAGTCTTTTATTAAAGTTTCAACAGAGAATTGCACGATTTTGGTACAATATTCGTCGACTTCAAATTGATTGCCAAAGAAAAAATAACACAGAAGGCGTCACACATGCGCCAAAAAATAACGGTATATGAACACGCGGCGTAGTTGTGCTGATTTGTAGTTATTATTATTTTATTGTTGTTCTCGTTTGTCGTATTTCGTTTATTTGTGTTCTTTATGGGTTGTGTATTTATGTTGTTGTTGTTGTTCTTTTACGGTCAGCACGTTTTTAAGGACACGAAGTGTTTCGTGTGAATGGAAGAAAAGTAAATAGAATTAAAAACATCAAAAGCACTGTATTTGAATAAAAACTTGCTAACAAATACACACACAGAGGAACACATACCATACACACAGGCACATACACACACACACACACACACACGTACCACACACTTATACAAACTCACATTGGCTCGAATTGTTTGCTGTAAGAAGAACGTGTGAGCCTAAAAAAACCACTTGATTTCCTTTTGAAAATCGTCTAAAAATCGCTGACATCGTTGGTGTGCAGTGTTGCCTTGTTTCTTGTCAGTGTAGCTTATTATTTATATAAGCAACTAAGTATTTTCCCCCCACCCCTAAGTATTTCCCCTCACCCACAAGATTATTTTCCACACATTCTAACCTTAAATTTTCTAAGAATGACCGTCGTCGTTGTCTTCACTCCACTTAATCTATAATAAAATATTTCGTGACTCTGTTTTTATTTGTTGCGTTTTCGGTGCTTCTTCTTGTGCTTCCTCTCCGTTTTTGTAGAGTACTTAACACCCCCAATAAACCATGTTGATTTAGTTGTTGTTGTTGTTTTTTCCAGGTAAACACTATATAAAATAATAAGATTTCAGGATGAACAACAATACAGCCCACTGTGCTGGGTTTTACTATTCCTTTATTTGGGGATGTCTTAAATATTGTTTTTTTATTCTTCACTTTAATGATTCATATTAAAACAATAAAAAACCGGGCAAAGAAAAGAAGGATTACGGCCGGGGGAGAGGGAGCGGGTTGGACGACTGATGGTTCTACATGACGGATACCTTCTTCGGTACCTCTTTTAAAATTGGGCACTCGTCAAGGCACTGAATTTATTTCACTGCTATTTGTTGCTGTATTTTATGCAACTATTGATTTTTTTTTTAACAAAGTGTTGTAAATCAAAAGGGGGCGTGGCCTGGTGCACGAACCCGGATTAGCTTCATACCGAAAACGCCAGGTGGCAGTAAAAAACAACCAACAAAGATTCGAGGATTCGAAAACCTCGGAGGAAATGTCGTAAAGGTGTCTAGAGGGGGAGGGGCAGGCAGAAGGAGGGTCGTAGAATGGTGTCGTGGTACAAATTATCAGCTGCATTTCCAGGCATGAAAAATCTACATTTTAACAAACCGAGTCAAGTGCCGAAGTTGCTCTATTTTTTAATTTTTCGTTTTATTTTTTTATTTATTTTGTGTTTTTTTTTTGTTTTTTTGTTTTTTTAGTTGACAGAAAGATTCCGGCGTGAAGACAGTTTGTCACTCTGTCAGGCAGTCCGTCTGTTTGTCAGACTGTTTGTCCGTCTGTCAGTCTGTCAGACAGTTTGTCAGTCTGTCAGTTTTTTATGGTGCTTCAAGCGGAGTTGATTCAGTTGTCGGGGGTTCAGGTTTCGCCAGGTTCAGGATATGTTGACAATTTGTGGACACGCCGAATGGCTTTTTTTTGTTCTCTTCTTCTTGTGCGAGTTTTTTTCCGGAAGCTTTTGTGCCATTTTATTTTTTAATATAAAAACCTGATTTTAAATCGATAGCTATTTTGTTGTTATTGTTGCTACTGTTACTACGAAGCCATTTATAAGCGAACAGTCGGTATTTATTAACTTCTTCCTTCCTCTTCCGCTTCTCCTTCTTCTTATTTATTTGGCGCCATTAAAAGCCGAGTCGGTTCCCCCAGCGAAAAAGTCCATAATTCACTATCAAATGGAGCGAACGGTACCACATCAGGTACGCTGAGAATGGCCAAAAATAGAAGCTTCCGCATTCAGCCTTACAAACACACACACAGAGATACACACACACTAACAGAGTTACACAGCCAGATACACATACATGTAAACGCAGGGAACGCATTCGAAAGACACATTAAATGACTTTTCAAGTACTCAAGACTTTTACGCTTCCTTTCATAGGATTTGTGGCTAATTTTTGCCCAATTTTTTTGGCAGCCTTTGGAGTGAAAGAAGAGAACAACAACAACAACAACAACAACAACAAAGACAACACCAACAACCACTACATCAACAGCACGAAATCAAGCGCAAATGTTTGGGAAAAATTATTATTTTGCCATTATTACTGGAATCACTGCCGCAGTGAAGTAGTCGAATAAATCACGTGATGATGCCTCCTGAGCCGGAGTTTTCTTTAGTCACCTCAGCCATGAGTATATATCAGGATTGTTTATTCGTTTATTCCAATAAAAGCGAGCAAAGACGTTGATCTGGGAACCAGAAGAAACTTTCATTGTGTTTATGAGTGAATTTTTAGAAAAAATACGAAGTTTTGAAATAATTTATTAAATATTAAATTAACTGGTTTTACAGAAGTTTCTTTTATTTTTTTAATATAGTTCTCCTTTTTTCTTAACCTAGTTTAAATGTTAATCAACAAGACTGATTTTCTTTTGACGATTTTTCTCATTTTTATTTCCGTCGTTTTTCCCCGTTGTTTTACTTTTATTGTTACTGTTCAGCTCTCTTTTATAATTTTGCTCAACAACCCTAACAAACTTCACCCCCCCCCCCCTCCACCCCTCCACGGATGACTGCATTTGTTCTATCAACAGATTTTGTTGTTGATTTTCTAGACATCGCAATGATTGATGATGGTGCGGTTGACGATTTAACAGCAATCAGTTGCTCATGAATTCTGTCATTCTTATTTGGTGCTTTATAAAAAAAAACAGTAAACAAAAAAACATGATATAACTTAGATATAATGCAACAACAACATGTTCAATAGAAAAGATAACAGGAACAACAACAAAAGGAACGATAATAGTAAGAAAAATACCAACAACAAGAACGAAAATCATAGAATAGTTCATGTTAGACACATTTTATTGTAATTGTTGTATTTAGAACCATAAAAATTATAAAACAAACTAATGAAAATATCGCAGAATACCAAAAGAAGAACATGTTTGTTGTTTTAATTCCTGAAAGCAAGCAGCAGCAACAACAACAACAGAAACAACCAATAAATTCGCAGCGCACGATTTTTGGTAGAAGTCCGCCAGCAGCGCCATCTATCAACAGCGGCAATTATTTTGAATGCTGGATGGTTGAGAACAATGACAGGAGTAGAAGAAGCAGAAGTTGCAACAGAAGAAGCATTACCAGAAAGAAAAGAAGATAAAAATTGAGGCAACGAAATTCACGGAGAAAAATAATTAAAATGTTATTGCAAAAATATTGCTGCTGAGTTTGTGTCATCCTTTCATTGCCACTGACTGAATTTGAGTGGGAGGCCAGAAGTTTTAACAACAACAACAAATTACTGAAAACAAAAGAAACCTTTTACAACGTTTGAGTTGTTAATGAAATGATAATAATAATAATAATAATAAAAACAGTGATGCTAGACGAGATTGATAAGAATTGAAAGCCTCCTAATCATGGATACAGAATAGAATTTAACGCTTAAAATGAAGCTTCAATTATAGAGAAATCACACTTTAATAATCATCTAAACAGTGTTAAAGTTTTGCTATAGTTTCAATGAGTTTGAATAACTTTTTTCTATGATTTAAAATCACTTTTTTTTGTCCCGATCAGAAGCATTGAAAAGATGTTTATGTTGGGCAATAAAAACTCCATTCAAACAAACAATTTCGGAAATTTGCAGCATTCAACCCTCTAGCAACACGTTGATCCATCTCTGTCCCCCCTCTTCCCCTCCCCCGTCTGTGGTATTCCACCGAATATGATTCAACAACAAGCCGACTTCTGCTGCTGTTGCTTCTGCTGTTGCTGCTGCTGCTGCTGATGGCCCTCGTTGACTTTTATGATGCCCAAGTGTGAATTTTATGATTACGAATATGACTCTAACTGTCTAACTTGTTGTTGCTATTGTTGTTGGTTGGTTTTGACGATCAATTGTTGGTGTTGTTGTGATATGGTGTGTGAGCAACAACAACAAAAATAAAAAAGATTCCTCCGTACACTGCAAATATTTCGCAGGATGAAGAAATCAAAGCATATTTTTAGGGGAAACACAAGCAAAAAAAGCCAGAAATAAATCCTGGATACATTTCAGTTGCGTCCAAACCAAAAGAGAAGCAAAGGAAGGAAGTCTTTATTGTTGTTGTTGTTTTTGTTCAGTCACAGTTTAAGTGTCAGTTCAGGAACTGATGTAATAAACTGAACTGAAGTACTGCCGGCAGCGATGGAGACTAATTTTAATTATTGCTCCGTTGCTGCTGCGGCAAGCGGCAAACGACAACAACACCAACAACACCGAAAATTGCACTCCATGCAATGCAGCATCGTGTTACTGCACACGAATAACACAACAAGCAACATGGACGGCCGCCAAGAGCAGGTAAAAAGCGCCACAGAGCAGCACGAATTACATAAATTAGTTCCATTGCTGCCTCTGCTGCCCCTGCTGCCCCTGCTGCTGCTGTTGTTGTTGTTGCTGTTGCTGTTCCTGTTGTGTTGTTCTTCTCCTCTTTTGCGCTTTGACCAAAAGTCAGCAGCACTGAAAAATGTTCACATCCGCAACTCGTTAAAACCACGTTTGTTCGGTTCGACGGAAGCCAGAACTGATTTGGCACTGATTACAAAATCAAAGTGGTCGATGTTATGGTTGTCCTCCTTGTTGTTGTTGTTCTTGTTGCTATTGCTGTTGCTGGTATTGCGTCAATTCGGATAATTTAATGCACTCCTGAGATGAAGCATAGAAAAAGAAGGAAATGAGTCGGAGGCTGAGGCTACGCATGGTGAATAGCTGCTGCTGTTGCAGGAGCAACTAAAAAGCGGGGGCAAAAAAATATTCATTAAATGAAAGCCAACCGAAGCAGCCAACACAAAAACGACAACGACACCGGCAACAAAAAACACACAACAGCCGGCCGCAACCGACAAACAGCTACTCGGTTCACCACTGCGTATACGTAACATTGAATAAAAAATTCCTCATGCTTCTGCTGGTTGTTCCGTTGTTGTTGTTGTTTAAATGCTGTTTAGTTGTTGTTGTTGTTGATGTTGTTGTTGTTTCTATTACGATCATACGTTATACAAGCACAGCAGCAGTTTGGGAATCGTTTTTTTTTCGCTTGGAGGCCGCCCTCTTCCGCTCTTCACCGCCTTCGAACCGCTTCACTGCATTCGTATGTTGGCCATTTTATGATTTCTTTCCCGGCACCCTCTGCACCCCCCCCCCCATCCCTGTTCGCCATGATTCTATGAAGATTTTGCGCATACTTTTTGGCATTTAGAACATCCTGCAGCGTGGAAAGCATAGAAAACGTAGAAAAAAGGCAACAGCACAGAAATGAAAGAGACAAGAAAAGAAGCAAAACGGGTTACAACACAACCACAACAACAACAGCGGCAGAATAACAGAAATGGCAAAACAAAGAAAAGCCAGATGGTTGTCGTGTCTGAGCTCAGATGAGATGTGAGATGAGCAGCGGATAAAAGGTAATCTAATTTATGTTGCAGTAGAATTGAAAAGCCTCTGGGGAGTATGTGTGTGTGTACTTATGAGTGCTCCAAAATGCAACAGTGTTGAGCCAACCAACTTTTCAACTGGGAAAAGCTATCAAAAAAATTCGACCCTTCAACTGTGAAAGAGTGAAATAAAGATTAAAAGCCTAATAAGATGAATAATAATCCATTTAGTGTGAGGATTGAAACTGTTAATAAAATGTTGGGGAGGCACAACACTGTTCAAGTGCTGATGATGCTCAATGATACCCGATGATACCCGATGATGACTCGGAGTCGTCCAACAGAATGCATCAGATTAAAAGTCACCCCGAAGCAGAGCGAATGACTGTCGGAGGTCGTAAAAGTTACCTGCGCCTGAAGACCACTCAAGATCGGGCGAAAGGAGGACAGCCGCAAGCCAGCGATAGTGTCCAATCATTTTAACAGATGAACCACAACAGATGATGCGTTGCAGCACGTAGCGAGAGGGTAACACATACGAAACAAACACATGCAAACACATACAAACACATAAACGTATTCACGTAATCCATACAGCGACAGAAATCGTGGAGACCGTGATGCAGAGTTGCATTTAAGTCGAAAGCATTTAAAGCAACAGCAGCAGCACAATCAACTGCTTGCTGCTTATCAGCATCAAATGACAATGACAGAGAATGCAACAGAAGCAGCAACAGCAACAGCAACAACAACAACAACAACAGTGGCAACAACATCCACATCAGCGACTCCGAAAGCCACAAATCTTGGTTTATTAAAAGCAGCAACAGCATCAGCAGCAGATTGCTTCCAGCCATGAAACTGGCCACCTGAGTGATTGCCTTTATATGTCTGTGTGGTCTGTATAAGTGTGTGTATGTGTGTGTATATTCTGTGTGTGTCTTAGTGTTAAATGCAAAAGATGAATGTGCAAATTGTTGGAAGAGGCGACACGCGGTCACTGATGAAAGCCGCAGAGCTGCTGCGACGAGGGTTGCCGCTATTTACCGTTGGTTTCAAGGGTCGGTTGCAGGTGTGGCGTGTGTGTGTGTGAGTGTGTGTGTGAGTGCATTTGTAGTTATTTTTAGGCTTAAAAGAACCGTCGGCCTCCATCGAGGCAGAAAATGCGGTTGTAGCAACTGCAACTGCTGCAGTTGTTGTTTTTATTATTGTTGCTGTTGCTGTTTTTATTCTTTTTGTTGTTGTGGTTGTTGTTGTTGTTTTTTCTGTTGCTCCTTCTGCTGCTGCTGCACACGCTTCAATTGGAATTTTTGTCGCATTCACCATTGGGACCGTCAAGTGGTGCATATTTCAAGGCGCACAGTAGCAGCAGCTGCAGCTTCTCTACAACAGCCCCGAAGTATGCAACGCATTTTGAAGATGCAAAAAGTACAATAAATCTTGTGCAATAATTACACGTGTAAACGAGCAACATTCCGCAGAAGGGGGCAGGCAGGGGGGTGGGTGGGTGCCCAAATTGTTAACCAGCCCCCTCAGTAGCAGTGGGTGTGGCTTCAGTGACAATTAAAGTGAATTCGTTGCTTCTTCACAACGCGACGAGTAAATTGAATATTTTTCGGGAGCTTCTCTTTAAATGAATTTCATTCCTTTTTTTTGGGTTTTTAATTCGTTTTTTGTTCGTCTTCGTAGCGTGGCTGCTTTGCTACTTTTTCTTTACCTCTGATGTTAAAACCATCTGTAGTGTTACCAACGTTGCTCGACTTTGGATTGTAGTGGCCCCTCTCTATACCAACCCTGATCTACCCACTCCTCCTCTACCCTCCTTCATTCCTTTTTATAGCTTTTTCTCCGTCGAGGAAAACGTATTCATATAAAAGAGGTTGTGTACTTGTGTGCCATGTTTCTGTGACAATCTGCTGAAAGAGTTCTAGTTTCCGTTTAAAAGATTTCCATGAAGACTCATGAATTTTCTGAAATGCTTCGGCAACATCTTCATACATCGTTTTTTGAGGAATTTCAATATTCGCATTCTTTTCCGTTTGTGTAAATTGTGATATTTTCCATCCTCTCTCGCAGTCAGCTAATAAATTTGCTTTACTTTTGGAAATATTTTGAATCTTTACTCGTCGTGCATTCAAATACTTTCATTTGGCACAATTTATGGATGTATGTTGAAAAAATGTGGGTTATTTTTTTCGAATTTTCCAAGTTTGATTTCATTTCCTTGATTTTCGGATTGTGTTTTCATTTGCAACCTTAAAATACTTTGAGATCAAAATAAAATTCATCGAAATTTCGAGAAATTTTACAATTTTCCGGGGCACTTGAATTTTAATACTTTTCTTTACAATTTTCATAAATTTTCGGAACATTTTCTTGCTATTCTTATTTCACGAAAATCGAAACAAAATCACAGAGAAACTCCACTTAAAATCGAACAAAAGAAACGATTAATTTTCGAACAGAAAACTTTAACTATCTGAGGGATCAAAATATACTGTCATCGAAGCATAAAATACGCTCTTTTGATTTTATGTTGACATCCTTTAATAAACATAAATTTCATTAAAGACGCAAAAAGGAGGAAAACAAAAACAGGGAAACAGTTTTATTTTATGTTTGCTTTTACGATGTTTTCGCTCACAACTTTTAAAACAAGGATTAAGAACTTCAATACTGTGCTTTACATCAATTTAAGGGCACACATAAAATAGTTCATAAAAAATTTATGAATGCGTGTAAAGAAATGAATGCGTGTTTGTGTATAAGTATTGGTTGCTGTATTGGCACTTCTACTAGATACACGCACACATGCACACACTCACACTTAATACACTTTATATTAGTATATACATATATAAAACCTCGATAATGTTGGCGACGACGCAACGAGACGAGAACTCAACTCACACGGAGAATTATTATCGTTTGCTTAAAATACAACAACTGCAGTGGTTTATAAAATAAAGTGTTAATTAAATTATAATAACATGCAGTCATCGAGTGGGCGAACGACAGCAGCAGCCGCCACGCCCACTCACTTCGCCCACTTGCTCATCAGAATGGTGAACAATGATTTTTATAGCATGTGGAGTGAACAGAATGAATTTCAGACACTCTCAACTGAAGGCAGGCACTCGCAGACGCATGCGAATACACAGACACACATACGCTCACACACACACACTCATACACACTCACACATTGACACATTGACCGCAATAATGAACTGAACGGAATAACTGGGAAATTTGCACTCCTTTGCGTCCTTAATAACGATGTGGAAGTGTATTTTATAGGATTCCAACATGATCGCTTCTGTCAATCAGTGCCACGTGCATGTTGATTAAATATTTCAGGTTAATTCGGCAATATTTTGCTGCATAATTAAATGAGGGGTGAAATTTTAATAACTCAAGTTAAGAGCAACAACAAAAGACAACAACAAGAGGCATAAACAACAGCAGCAGAAAGCAAACGAAAGGCAAAAGAAATAATAGAGTTAAATTATATTTTTGTATTAATATTGTATATAAATAATATTGTACTAGTTTCATTTTTTAATAATACTTTATAGCGTCCAAGAATGAGTTATATTATTGAAGAATCAAAATGTTGACATGAGAAATCGAAAAACCTTTAAAAGAGAAGAATTTAATCACTTTGGTTAATAAATCTAAACGAATCCTTCTTCGATTCAAATAACAGTAGATTAGTTGAAGTAAAAATAATAAAAAATAACGATAGTATTCCCGATCTACGAGTACTCTATCATGCTTTCGTTATAACAAAATTTGTGGCCATTTCGACTAAGAAAACTAAAATTCTGTGTAATTATTGAACAACTCCTGAGACATTTGTACATAAAACGTAAAAATATGATAAAAAAAACCCACAAATAATTAAGATTTTGTTTATAGACTTGTAAAACCTCTAAATTTGAGTTGTTGGTTTTACTTCATGTTGTTTATTTTAAACCAAAATATTGTAATAATATAAATAATGAAAATTACAAATATTCGATATGTCTTCAATCATTATTATGTCTAAGGTTCTGTTTTCGGCCACGCCTACTTAAATACCAGGCACCAATATCAGCACAACACTATCTCTAAGCAAATAATTCATCTGAGAGTAAATCAGAGGCGGCTTTTTTAATAAATTCTTGTAATATTAGTAATATTTTTAAAATCAATTTTAATTTTCGTTTTAAAATCTACAACAAATCATGGCACAACAACAACTCGTGGCACCAATCGTGACTTCCATCATCCACGGAGTTCTTACATTACGACATGCTGCCTTGCTGGTGAGTGCATCATTCGTGAAATGTATATAATTTAGACCAAAATAAAGTGCTGTCCGCCTAATTTTGATGTCCAACGAAGAAGTAGTAAAAACGTCGAAAATTAGATTGGAGAGAAATCGTAAAAAATGTCACTGTTTAGAAAGTCACATTAGAAACCGACAGCAGTACATCGGCTGGGTCGGCCCTCGTCCTCCAGGGCGCCCCTCGATCCGGCCCCGTCCGGCAGCCACACCGCCGCATGCATCAACTCGGTTACGGCTTTAAAGCCTATTAAGATGCATATTAAGTCGGCAGCCAGGGCTGGTTGGCTATCAACGAACACACTCTCCATCACACACACACACACGAACACGAACACACACTCAGATCCGTGTGGACGACTGGCTGCACGTGTGGCAGCTACGTTTTATAGCCTCATTCGTGGCTACGTTGTTTTAGCCTGATGATCCACTCTTCGGCGAACCACCGAGCGAGTGAGTGTGAGCGAGTGCGATGAACAGACGAAGAGTCGTGCGCCCGCTGGTTGGTTGTCCCTCCTCCCCCTCCCACCCCCCCCCCCTACCCCTTCCGCCCTATCCAACGGTACACATATGTTGCCAAAGCATGCCGAAAGGACGACGGATGGTGCTCATAACTCAAACCGCACTCGATACGACTCACGAAGCCGACATGTTGTTGTTGCTGTGCTGGAGTCGGTTCACTTCGGGAGCCATCGGATTGCAACGGAAGCACTTGCTATGAGTTCGTATAAGTGTGTGTGTGTGTGTGTGTGTGTGTGTGTGTGTGTATGTATGAATATGGGTCAAAGTGCAGTGCAATGTCCTCAACATCCGCATTGCTGTAGTTTGACTTGACTCCGGTCTGCTTTACGTTACGTTACGTTACGTTGGACTCACGGCCGGCCGACGAGGTGACGGAGGCGCACGCGACGCGACGTGTGCGGCGAACGACGGGCGGCAAGTGGAGTAGTTTAAATTTTATTAGTGATTCCGTGTGTAAAATACGAGTACAAATACGAAATACAACAGCAAAAACAAAGAAACGGGAGAGCGCCAAAAAGAGAGAGAAGAAAAGTGAACATCGGAGAGGAACAGAGAGGGAGAGAGAGAGTGAGAGGTGGGTACATTTTGGCTCTGGCGAAAATAATACGATTCCATGGCAGGCTGAGTCGAGGTGAGGATTTACAAAGTTTTATCGTATTAAAGTATGAACAGAAATTATTTCATTGTAATCTCTGTACCAACAAATAATTAAATGTGGGTATTTATGTTAAAAGTACAACAACAAAAAAGCCAACATACTAAAGTTTCGAGCAACAAATTAAAGTCTCTTAAAAGAACAGAAACATCATGGGACAATTTTGAGTGCTGTAACTGTTTCCGGAATAAATTTGAAAGTCACAAAAGATTGGAACAAATGAACTGTGGAGTAACTCACGTTATACAGGATTTCAACCTCTAATTTTAATATAATTTTGTTTGTTTTTATAGAAAAAATAACCGGCAAAAAACTTGCCCAGAAAATGAGCTGAATTTCGATACAATTTAGGCAGATTTTTTTTTAAAGTTTCAAATTTTAAAAGATAATCAACAAGTTTCAATGGTTTCGTTACCCATTTATTCGGTAATTGTTATCCATTAATGTTAATGTTATCCTGCATCAATGCGAATTTTCGTGGCTATAAAAAGAGGCACTAAAGTTGTTTTATGTCCCCAGCTTAAATGAGCCTCGAACATTTAATGTGCTTAAAAGACGTCATAAAAACGCAGAAACTCATGCTGCCGATTGAAATTAAGCCTCCTCGAAATGTACAGTAACCGGGCAGAGAGGCAGGGGCAGCAGCAGCGGCAGAGACACCAGCAGCGACAGCGGCAAATGAAGTAGATGTCTGTCGCCTGTTGTTAATCATTATTCTTGAGTGCAATTGATGTGACTTTACTTTTGTGTGCCCTGTTTAACACAAGAGGCACGAAGAAGGGCGAAGGCTGAAGGGAGAGGTCTGAAAAACTATATATTTAAGTATTATTCGCTCTTTTCCAGCGCCAGCCGTAAAGAAGACCTACAAAAAAGTTTACGTTTGCCTAAAAGAAAACCTTTTAATTTGAAAAGCATTTTTGGCCTCCGCTCAAAGGACAGCTGGGTGGCTGGAGGAGGGGCAGACGGACGGAGGACGGGCAGACTGTAAGGAGCTGTGCCCTGCCTAAAATAAATACTCTTTGATTTATAAAAGGAACACGTTGTGTGGCTTGATGATGACGACGACGATTTCAATGATTTGTAACTGTTGCTCGAAGCGAAAAAGTTTGTCGCATTACCAGGGATCCATTAAGCTGCTTCACCTCATCGTGCCTCGTTTCACCACGCCTCTGCTCACCTCTCCTCTGCTCACCGCGCCTCTGCTCACCTCGCCTCTGCTCACCGCGCCTCTGCTCACCTCTCCTGTGCTCACCTCTCCTCTGCTCACTTCTCCTCTGCTCTCGGCGACCAACAAACGCCAAGATTCACCAGTTAGACGCCGTTTTCTGCGGTTGATTATTGAGGACAGCCGTTGCGTCTTTTTGGGGACTTTTTTGTGGACTTTTGAAGATTTTCTGTGGACACACGTACCACGTGGATGGCTGACTTGGATGTTAATGTGATGGAAAAGCAGATCTCCGGGGGACATCTGCTGATATGCATGGATTTCGGCATTTCTTAGGGCTGTCAGTCGACGAGCTCCGAATGTTGATTCTTCTTGCGTCTTCTTCTTGCGACTCTGCGCTGTTGCTGAAATCGCTTCGCAGGACTGAAACTTGGCAGCAGCACTGACAGCTTCTGACAGCTCGAAAGATGCACTGCAGTAGTTTGGATTGCTTCGGCTAAAATTAGTAACCACACGATATAAATTACGTTACTCCTGTCAAAATAGTTGAGTTGCTGGAATCTGAAGGGTTGCCGATGTTCGCTTTTTCTTTGGTGTCGAGGACGAAGTTTTCTTTTTTTTTTTTGCTTCTACAGTTCATTGAATGCTTCTTCAGACTTCTCTTCAACTCTCAAGTGTATTAAATGGGAGCAGAGTATACGTTTTTATTGCATACCTTAGGGCTTTGTGAGTGTTTTCTTTATTGTAATCTTCAGCTTTCAATTCTGCGTATGGCTCAAATCGTTTCGATTACAACAACAGCAAGAACAGCAACCACAACAACAGCAAGAAAAACAGCCACCACAACAACAGCAGCAAAGACAGCCACCATAACAGCAACAGCAATCACAACAACAACAACAACAACGAAAACCAATTGGAATGCATGAACAAACAAGCTAACCGACGCGCTTGCTACCAAATCGACGACGAAGAAGAAGAAGAAAAAGTCGACGCAGCAAAAAAGTGCGTGTGATTTAGTAGCATTACTTTTTCTATTACAACGTAACTGCACACATTTCTGTAGTTGCTTTTGTTGTTGTTACACTGAAGTGAAGTTGCGAAAGAATTGAAGCAGCAGCTGTACGCAGCTTGAAGCACGTAAAGAATCGCAAAGTGGAATAAAAACTGCTGAATGGTAGGCAACACAAGTAGACTTTCGTGTGTGTACCTTGAGTGTGTGTGAGTGTATGTGTGTGTGTGTGTGTTAGTGTGTGTTGGTGCGTGTCTTTGCTGGCTCTATTAAAAAGTGATTTAACACAATTCGAAAACAGATCGCAAAGAATCTGTGCCACATTTCGAAGTAGCAACTAAAGCGAAAGAATTCCGTTGAATTCCGCAGTGAAGGACAGTAGAAGAAGAAGAAGAAAATGAAGAAGAAGGTGCAGAAGACGAAGAAATAGTAAACATTACTTTGAACTTTTATTTTTATTACTTTGTGCATGAGAATAATTAGAAAAGATAACTTTTGAAACGCTCACAAAAGCCAGGAAAGAAATTGAAACAAGGCTCACAAAATACTCACAAATGGCTCACAGAAGTCTCACAAAATACTCACATGAGACTCACAGAAGGTTCACAAAAGATTCTTTGCTATATTTTTGATCCACTTTTCTTAGTAAATCATGTTTACGTTGTGTTTGTCTTGAATTCCTTGCAAGCTGGTTTGAAATAACCTGATTATCATCATCATCATTTCATCCTCATCAGCAGCTCATCAACTCGTATCGCTTTTTCTCCAACCATCTTCGATCTCAACTCCTATTCTTACGTTTAGCGGCCCCCTTCCACCCTTCCACCAACCAACTCAGTCACGTGACTCTTACAAACTCTGGTGGCCATTCATTTGTGCTCAGTTCCACTTCTTGAAAAGTTTTGCGACTCGCAATCGATATCGAAATAATGATTCATTGATGAACTGCGTGAGTTGGCTCTTTAAGTTTACTTCCTTCGTGTTGGAGCTGTTGTCGTTGTTCTTTTTGTTGGTGGTGGTGTTGTTGTTGTTGTTGTTAGTTTTGTTACTTTTATTGGCACTCCGAAAATAGTCACCACGCACTTCATTTCTAAGACTTAACTAAGTGAAGGACGAGTGTGAGCAATAAATAAAAAAACCACAGACGAAGTGACGTCAATGCGTTTTTGACTGTTTGTTGAAATGGTTGTTGTTGTTGCTGAGATGGCAGGGTAGAAATTATGTAAGAAAGTAGGACGGCATGGAAAAGACAACAAAAGAATGCGTGAAGGGCCGAATAAAGTCCACAGAAGACAAAGAGAGAGAGAAAGAGAGTGTGAGTGAGAGTAGAGATTGACCGGGAAATTGAGCGTTTGAATGAAAGTGTTGCCAACTTAAAAGTGATTTCAATTTGCTGAGTTTTTATTCGGCTTTTTAAATTTCTATCCTTTTCTTTTCTTTCCGTTTCCTTGCCGTTTTCTGCGTCTCTGTCTTTTTATGGATGCACCCTACACTCCTCCCCTATCATGCTCCCTTGTGACTCTACCCTTTCCACCCCCTCATTCTTTATCGCCCTCTGATTTTCCAAAGAAGGCTCTAACAAATGCGTGTGCTTCTTTTGTGCCGAGTGAAAGAAAAGCAACGCAAGCATTTTTCACGATTTCTTAGTTAAAGAAAAACCCCAGCAACGTCATGAATTTATAAAAAAAGCAACAACAACAAAAACCATAGCAGTAAAAACGCTCACATTTAAAGAAAGAAAACATTTTTCTTAAGTCTCGCAAAGTATTACGTAAAAAAGTGGATTTTCACAGTATTTAGTGAATGCAGAATATAAATTAAAAGTGTGCGTTTTTTTCTTTCTCTTTCGATCTCAAGTTTGCTTTAGTTACTTTCACGCTTGGAAAACTCATTACTTTGTGCGTATGTATGTGTATGTGTGTGTGTGTGTGTGTATGAGTATCTTAGCAAGGATATCTTGTGCCCGTTCCTTTGTATTGGCAACTAGCCACCATCGTCGTTTAAAAACGTCACTTCTTAAAGCAAAACGAAGGAAAAGCAAAACAAAAGAAAAGAAAAGGATTATCCGCGAAAAGCCTTCATCCTTTTTATCCTTTCTTCAGGGACCTGCTGCTTTTCTTTAAAATTATTTATTAAATGTGTGAAGTTTAAAGTTCGCAAGGTTTAAAGACGGTTTTATTCTTTTTTTTCAAATTCATTGGTTATTTTTTTACTATAGTGCAATAGTTTAACTTTAAATACAGTTCAGCCATAGATAAAAATGCGTAGAAGAAGCTTCCTTCTGTTATTCTAGCCACTTAGCACTGAATCACTATTCTAATAGATTCGCAATGAAAACCGTATTAATATTAATCATACGTCACGAGGTACCATGGGTTAAAAGCCCTGATGAAGCTTGTAAATAAAATATCCCATAATAAACTAGTAATAATAGTATAATAGACTACTTAATCAACTGTATTTAATAGCATTCATCCTACGACTTTTGTTATAATAACTTGTATATTAATAATCAAAAGCAATCGAACGAAAAACATTCAATAATGAAAGATAAAATACAGAAACCATAACAATTCATTTAAATAAGATTTTCTAAAATATTCTCGTACATTTTCTATGCGATAAATTTACTGTTTTAAGTCGGGAAAAACCATCAGCGGCAAACCACGAGAGCCTGAAATCACACGCTACTCTACGGCTTCAGAACCGCATTGGAAACAAGTCCTTTCTTAGGATAGCTTGGAGAATAAGATTATTCTTCAGCTGATATCATAGTATCGTCATCGTTGTTGTTGTTGTTGTTTGTTGCTCTAGTGAATTGGTACCCAATTAAGCAACACTTCGCCGCAAGCGCCGCAGTCAAACAATGAGAAGGTGTGATCTACACACAAACACCGAGATACACATACACTGATACACTGATATATGTACATACAAGAAGTCTGCATACAGTGACAGCCATCCAGGGATACCGACAGATACAAGATACATGTACGTAGTGTGTCAGCAGAGGGAATCGTAATATCAGAGAGGACTGAAGAAGGGGCTGGACACGAAGACAACAACAACAACGGCCCCATCTGATGTAAGTTTGTGAAAGCAAGCTTCAGTGGTACAGATGCATTGCACACCATCACACACACACACACACATACACTTAGAAATACCATCGCTTGACAACTCTGTCAATTCTTAAAAAGCCATGAGTTATCCTGTGGCATATTTCACGACAATCGACACAGTTTGTCGTCCGCTCAACTGGCGAGGCAGCTAAAATGGAGGAGAAAAAGTGAACTACACACGCACACAAACACACACAAACACAAGCACACACACACACAGAGAGAGAACAGGCGCTGCGTGACACGTCGTATCACACTTCGTATCATCGTATCACTTCATTCTTCAGCCTTCTGCTAGCTATTCTAGAAATGATCCTTGTTTTAACTTGCTAAATGCATGCATGTGTTTGTGTATGTGTGTGTGCTTGTGTATGTGTGTGTTTTTGTGTCTCTGAATCGTTTCGCCGTGTGTTTGTGGTATTCTGTGCGTCTTTGAGTCCCTTCATCATGACACGCATCCAGCACTCGTAACGTGGTGATTCATTTGTAGTTCCGTTAATAATGTTGTTGTACTTTGTTTTCCTTTACTGTTGTTGTTGTTCGTTGTATTGTTGTCGCTATTGTCACGATTTCTCGCTTCCTGACATGCTGGCAGGCTGCTTAAAGTGCGTTCCTGATGTGCGATGATGTGATTGCGTTTCTTGCGTTGCGGCGTCGATTCTTTACTCGTGTTTGATTAACCTAATTTATAGCTTCAACACGTCAGGCGATTCTCGAGATGATTACATGTCCACGTTCTTCATGAACCTTCTCCGGTTCTCATCATGCACTCATTCGTTCACTCATGACGACTTTTCATATCGTTCACTCACTCGAATGAATGAAATTTATTAAACACTAAACACTTCATTATACAGTCATCATTAACATAATTTTACCGTCACCGATCACCATCGAACAAGCAACAACAACAAAAATCATTTGAATTCCGATGATCTGCAAGCGGGCGCTCATTCAATGGCTCATTAACAAGCTTATTTAAGAGCTAATTAAATGTAGATTCCTTGCCTCATCCTGGTCCTTGTCTACTGCACTCAGGACAGCCAGCAGCAGAGCAGCATAGCAACCAGCAACAGTTTGTGCTGTCAATTAGTCTTCATGAAGCAGCAACAACAACAACTCCATCCATTCATAGAACTGAAATGAGATGAAATTTTGCGCTTAAGTGTGCAGATTATTAAGTTAACGATGATGATGGCGACTTTGGTGTTGCTAATGATGATGGCGATGCTGATGATGATGGAGATGCTGTGATACTGACCTCGCCCATAGCAGACAATCACACAAACAAACACACAAACACACACACAAGCAGACAGACAGACACACATTCAAGTTTAGCTTAAGGCAGCTTAAGCGTTGCCATATAATAAACAACAATTTTACTGCCGACAACAACAACAACAACAACGACAACCAACAATGGCAGTAAAACAGAAGAAACAACAACAAAAACAACAACAACTAAACCATCATTGATGGAGCTGTCTATCGGAATCCGTGGTATGTTTTGAGTTGTTGCTGTTGTTGTTCGGTTGCTGTTGTTGTTTGGTTGTTGCTGTTGTTGTTCGGTTGCTGATGATGTCGTAATTGCTGTTGTTGTTGTTTCCGCTAGTATCTCGTAAATTTTAACGACATCATTGCAAGGATTTCAGTAAGTTTCTCATCCACACAAAATTCATTCACGTTTAAGGCTCGAAGCTACCAAAGATACTCAAAACCAGCAGCAAGACCAACAACAGCAACAGCAACCACAGAAGAAGAAGCATAAATGCGGTAACAGTAGTGTCAACAGCAACATGTTGTTGTTGTTGCTGTTGCTTCGATCCTACCACATTTAATGACCTCTGAGCAACCTTCTGACGTCTTCCAAATGTTAATCGGTTGAGTCTAAAGTGACTAAAGTTAGTGATGACTGAGGAATCAATCGTTAGTCGGTCGGTCTGTCGGTTCGTGGGACAGTCGGTTGTTTAGACGATCGGTTAGTCGGTCATTCGTTTGTTTGTTTGATCCTTTAGGTTCTTTGATTAGTCAGTCATCAGTAGTTGGTTTGTCTCCCTGTTCGTCTGTCCTTTTGTCTGCCGGCTTTAATGTCTCTCTGTCCGATTTAATGTCTCCCTGTCTGCTTGAATGTCTCTCTGACTGCCCTTCAATCACTATTCGCAGTGTCAGTGGAACGCACTTCAAAGCGGTGGCTGCTGCTTTTATTGCTTTCACTGCTGCCCTCGTTGAGCTTAATTACTTTAACTCCACTTAAGTTGTCTGCAGCCGCATTTAAATTAACAGGATTTCCATAGCTTAACATCAAAGCGATGGTTTGTCTTTGAAGGAGCTCCTGATTTGTGTCGCCCTCACGTCAATCGATGATAATAATTGATTGTCGCTGAGATTCGTTTCGCTTGAATACTGTCTGAAGTGTCTTTTATTAGTTAGCAACTGTTTAGCAAGTTTTATTGTTGTTAATGTTGTTAGAAAGAAAGTTAAAGCTTTTAATTTTGTGTGTTCTGTTTTATTACAAAGCATTTGCCAAACCTAATAATGACTCTCATCTAATGTATCGATATACTGTCGATCGATATCCATTGTGTGTTTCAATTTCTCTTCACTTCTTGCTTCATTTTGACTGCTCTTTGAAACTTTTTCAAGACATTTTTTTGCAATCTTAAATTCTTGGTTGACGTTATTATTTGCAACTCTGAATGCGCCAAACTCAATCACAGTCGCTGGTGCTCCATTACAACCTTCATCGCTCCCCCCTCCCGGCCTCCCATCTTACCACCCTCCCTCTCTCTTTCTTCCTTCCACCCACTCGTCCTCCGTCCCTCCATCCATCGACTTTTTCGAATCTAAAACACACATTAAAGCTTACTTCCGGGGGTTTCCTTTTTTGGGTCCCACAGAAAAATGATTCCTTTGTTGTCCTCGTCCTTCTTTTCTTCATTTCATCGTCTTCTACTTAAAAAGCATTCCGTTTTTATGTGCACCCTGCGCTTTGTTGTTAAATCGCCGCCATTCGTTTCCGCCGCGAATTATTTTCGGCACTCATCGGCATAAATTCACGGTTGCAGTTCAATAAAATTGCAAGCGCCGCCTTAAATAGTCGCAAAGCATGCAACCGAAGAGAAAATAAAGCAAACCGAAGCAAAGCCAAGCAAAACAAAAGAAGAAAAGCAATAAAGAAGACAAAATAAAAGAATAGCAAATTAAAAAAGAATACAAGAAAAGCCGCTGTTAAGCTTAATTTTAATTTTAAAAGCTATCCGCAGCAACCGCTCTCAAGAAAGACACACAGAAACAACAAAAGAAAGGCTAAAAAAACCATCGCCCCATCCTTCCTTCCTTCCTCTCGGAACATACTCAACTCCTCCCCCCTCCCCCCCCCCCACACTTCCACCTTCCTCACGTTTGTACTCGTGCCATATGCATGACATCCCGCTGGGAATCATGTGAAAGACTGAGCTTAAACAGATTTACAGTTGTTGTTGCTGTTGCTGCTCTCGTTGTTGTTGTCCTTGTTGACGCTTGTGCTACGGCTGCTATAAGAAGAACAAAGACAGGCCCCCACTTGTACTTAGTTGTTGTTGTTGTTGTTGTTGTTGTTGTTGTTATTGTTGTTGTTGTTACTGTAAACAAATCTGTTTTGCGTGTGTGTGTTTGGGCAACACTTGTCAATTGGCATTTCTATTGTGTTTGTCGCTGAGGTTGTTGCTGTTGTAATATATCGTTAGTTGTTGTTGTTATCTTTGTTGTTATTGTAGTTGTTGTTGTCGTTGTCGTTGTTATGCTTACGTTATCTTGACTTCATTCTGTTTGATGTTTTCGTTCCCCAGTCGAGTGTCACGTTTGTTGTTTCCTCTCGACCAACAACAAAGAATCACTGTCATTGTTGTTGTAAATTGTGACAAATTCAACTAAAATGGCAGTAAGTGTCTCTCTCTCTCATTCTCTCTCTCTCTCCCTCTCTCTCTCCCTCTCTCTCTCTCTCATTCTCTCTCTCTCTGAAAGTATGTATTTTTTATAGAATTGGACTGTATTTTGTGGACAATTGAAAGCGTCCCAAAATACGCAAGAAAAAACCACCATGTATTCAGATTTCATTCCATTCCCCCCCCCACCCCCCCTTCCATTTTGACTCTATTTTAAATGCTTGTATTTTATGAGGTGCTTTTTTCCGTCCATCTGGCCACTCTGAATGGCTAATTATGTTGCCATTAAATCAAAGCGATTGCAATCGCGGAAGTTTCAAGCGTTAAATATTCTGACTAAATTCAAGCTTAAATTCAAAACCGAAAGAGAAAAACGAAAAAAAAAAACAAAAAACCGAAAGAAAAAACAAAAAATGGATCAACATTTGCCGCCGGATTTATTATCGTGATTGTCATTAATTTAATTGTTATATAAAATTGCTCTCTGATATGAATTTTAATAATAATACTTAATACCGAAATAAATGAGGCGTTTTGTACTTTTTTCAGTGCACAAAAAAACGGCGTAAAACACAAATTATTTAAAAATATTTCAAAATTTCGTGAAGTTTTCATCTTTTATTGGATTTTTTCTTTTCCTTTTTCTTTCTTTATATTTTTTCTTTTTCTTTCTTTACATTTAAAATAAATTCTTTCAACTTTCTGGGTGTTTTTTTGCTATTTATTTCTTTATTTTAAGCAAAATCGATTTGAGAGGTTATGTTAAACAGAGTCGCCTTAATTTTGCTCGAAAATATTGCAAATTTACAGAAAAACATTCATTAATTGCAGGAGCAGCTGCTGATCCGCGGAGTTACAATTAAAATACTGTCCATATACGAGTAACGAGTAACGAGCAACAAACAACGAGTATGCAATCGAAATTGTTTCTGTTTCGGTTAAAAATTTACGAGCGACAGCGACGAAAAACAACGTAACAACAACAAGGGTAATAAAACTTTAAAATATGTAGGCAAATAAAAAAAAATACACACACACACACACACAATTTGTAACACAGCACTTCGAAGTGTGTTACAAGTTTCAGGGTTTAATTTTTAGTGGGTCACGAAGAACAAAAAAACCCCGATACAAAAACACTTCTGGTAACCTTTTCGGTGAGATGCTTGCGTTGGTCAGTGACACGAGTATCAACAGCAGCTGAAGGAGCAGGGGGACAGCAGCAGGGGCAGCAGAGGGTCAGCAGCAGGAGCAGCAGGGGGACAGCAGAGGGACAGGAGCAGCGGCGGGACCACCAGCGGAGCAACCGATGGGCCGGAGTATCAGAGCAGCAACTTGTCAAGTGTTGTTAACTGTGTGCTGTTTGCTAGTTTTTCACACTCCAAAATTATTGCTTGAATTTTGAAAACAGCAACAACAGCAGCGGCGGGTGAGCGGGTTTTTATTTTTGGGAGAGGGCTCCAAAAACTGAGCAATCATTCATTTGTTGTTGTTGCAGTTTGTGTCCATTGGATAGCATTGTATAAAAATGTGTGTATGTGTGTGTGTGTTGAGCGTGTTTTGAGGCGTTCGTTAACAACAACAACAACAAGAACACCAACAACAACATGAACAATTGGTGTCATTCTTTATTTAGTTTATGAAATGGTCGAGTTTTTGGTCTCTGTTTTTCTTGTTCTTGTTGCCTCGAAGACAAGAAACCTTTGAGAAGACTTGTTAGAGTAGCAAGCAACAAAAAAACAGTAACGACAACAATGACAACAACAACAGTGACAGCAACAACAACACTAACAACACTCACATTCAACACTAAATTGAAGAAGAAGTGAGTAAAAATTGAGAGGGTCCGAAATGAAGGTCCTAAAAAGCAGTCCAGTGAGAAGGGTAACAAAAGAATAAGAGTAGGAAGGGGAGGGGTAGTGGGGGTGCGAGGGGGGGGGAGGGTGTAACAAGCAATGGGTTAGTGTGTAAGTGGTTACCACTTAACGAGGTTGCCAGCTTATTTGTTCCTACTCTGGAAGTACTAACAACTTCTGGCACTTGCTGCTTCTTATTTCGTACTTGTTAGCGTGGTTTCTGTTGTTGTTGTTGTTGTTGCATTTGTTGTTGTAGCTACAAGTACAAAGCATAATTTCTCAAAAAACTATCTACAAACTATGGAAAACCCGAATGAAAAAGCAGAAAAACAAACAGAAAAACGATAACAAGGAAAGAATCAGCAGCAACAGCAACAAACACGAGAGCAACAACACCACAAACAACAATAGCAATACCAAAAACTTTAATAACAACAACAACAATAACAACAACAACAACAACAATACCAACAACAACAACACTAACAACAGCCACATAAAATAAGGTTCCCTTTTTAGTTATGTGCTGCAGATGCACTAAAAAAGGAACAACGACGACAACAACAGCAACAGCAACAACCAGAAAGAAGCAGCACTGGCCGCAGCAGGAAATTTTAACCCACACACGTATAGTTCGCACATACACACACACACACACACACACACACACACACACATACACACATACAAAAAGACAAGCACACACTGAAGCAGTACATCTGCATTGCTAAGTGTGTCGATGGTGGCCAGTGGCCACTCTTGTCAAAGAAACATTCACTCACACACACACACGCGCACACACACACATACGCACGCATACACCCAGATTCTAACACATCCAAATACAAAATTATGACAGCAGCTCGAAGTTTCTTTTTGTTATTTCAACATTCTTCTTTGAAGTAAAGAAAACACAAGAACAAAACACACTCTGAAGCGAAGCGCCTGTAATTGAGCGGGTTCCGGTAGAAGGTACCCAGGGGTCAGTTAAGGATGATGGTGGAAGAGTGTTGCGTGTGTGTGTGTGCTTCTTTGTGTGCCTTAAATAGTAGTTTCCAAAATTTGTTATATTTTAAACATAATCTTCAAAGTTGCTGTCAAAGTAGTAGAAGATTGTGTGGTAGTAGTTGTTGTTGCTTGTTTGCTGGCAAATATTTGATGGACTCACCCAGCAAAAGTTGATCAATTGTTGAGTGTCAATAGAAAGTCATGAAAGTTGATTTGTTGTTGTTATTATCAGTGTTGTTATTATTGTTGTTATTGTTCGGAGGATTCGCTTTGCATTTGAGCCCTTGAAAATGCAGCTTTTATGATGCTGAGTATTCTTTTGATGATGCTGATCGATTGATTGCTTTTGTGTCTAAAGTCTCGATTGTTGTTGGCTGGATGACTTTTTTTCTCTCTTTTCATTGTTCTCTCTCCATCCTCCTCCACTCTTCATTCTTTGCTCTTCATTCAAGCGGCCAATTTTACGGGTTCTTCAGCACTTCGATGCTGCGTTGTGCTGCGTTGTGGTTCGATTGGAAGTTTTAGCATTCTTCTCGACGTCTGCAAACAATTGCAGGTGGACGAACAGAACTCAAACACAATCACAAAAAACCAACAACACGCTCAATCGTTGGCTCAAATAATCGACAGAAGAGGGCAGCAGCATCGCTCTCGGTTGGGCCCCAAAAACGAGAGGCGTGGATGTTGTTGTTGGTACCAGAGGCATGTGTATTTGTGTGAGTGTGTGTTTGTGTGTGAGTGTGTTTGTGTGTGAGTGTGCTTGTGTGCATGTGTGTGTGTCCTTAAAGCAATCATTTATTTAAACGGCTGCCATGCAACATCGTGTGCCGCCGCCGTCGTCGATGCTTTCAACTGGACGCTGATGGTTCACCTCAACTTCAGTATGGCTCTGGCTCTGGTTTGTTGGGTTGCTGTTGTTGTTTCTGTTGGTGGTGGTTTAATGAAGTTTTTTCCCCTTTCATTGTAACCAATTTTTTATTTATTTTATTTTTCTTTTTACTTCATTTTATTTTATTTAATTTATTTTGTTTGGTGTTTCAACAATTTATGCACATAAACCGGAAATTTTTACTCAATACATGCTGTGGTAAGGAAATAACAACAACAACTGCAGCAACTACAATAATTACAACAACAACAAAGAATTGCAAACAAACAAATGAACAGAATTGCAAGCAACAAAGTGAAATCATGTCGAGTGATGGAAAAAATTGCATTCAGCTGATGCAACATTAAATAAATTTAAACAAACACCGAAAAAAACACGACGACGATAAAGAAAATTAAACAGAAGATGTTGCAGCTGACGAAGAACAACAGGAACAACAAGAAAAAAAGTTGTAAAGAACAACAACTTGTAATAAAGATTCATTCACACAAACACACAAACACATATGCAATATATACCCATGCAATTCCATTTGCAACAAGCAGTCATTCATTCATTTATTCATTCATTCATTCATTCATTCATTCATTCATTCATTCATTCATTCAATCATTCATGTAAAGCGAGCCAATGAAGCTTGCTTCATGTTTAGTGATTCGCTAATTTAAAGAATGAAACAGCAACATCAACAGTAGCAATAAAAACTCTGTTAACAGCAGCAACAACATAAGAGGATAAAACAACAACAACTACAACGACGGTGGTTCAATGTTAAGCGGCTGCTGCTGCTGCTGTCGCTGTTAGTCTGCATTTTAAAATAATAACAGTTGAATGTGTATCGTCATTATTTTTGTTGTTGTTGATGAGGTTCCCGCTGTTTATGTTGTTGTTGTTGTTGTTGAAGATGTTCATGTCACTTATGTTGTTGTTGTTGTAAATCTTGCTGTTTTCAATGCATTCTGTTCATGTTATTGTTGTAGTTGTGTGGTTAATATGATCATATTTAATGTGTTTTTTAAGAAAACCGTCTTGAAACACTGACCCAAGTCCACCGTCCTTAGAAAAACCCTAGAAATCTCAACGGAGCCACCGAAACCTTCACCGAGGATGCGATCTGTGAAAATCAATCATTCACAATCACTTTAATATTCAATAAATGTCTTCAAATTGTTCCAAAATTGGCTCAAACCACAAGTTTTTGAGCCAATAGAGGCACTTTTTTTTTGGCTGGCTGAACCGTTGAGCTTCGGTTCGTGAGCCTGAGCAAAGAGCCTGAATTTGTTATGTTCGAAGTTTCGTCGGGTTTATTTATTTATTAGCCAACTTTAGTGACAACGAAGAATAAGTATTTGTGTTAAGTAAACTTGGCCAAAAAACATGACAACACCCAATCAAACAACCACAAAAACAACAACAAGCGACGTTGCTATACTAACAGCAACCTCGACAATAGCAACAACAACAACACAGACCAAACCAGAGTGACAACTTCACATTCTTACGGTTGAAAAAAAAGTAAGCAGCTCATCTGACGCAAGCAGCATCAGCAAGCGACAGGAAGCCGCGCCAAACCGGGTGAAGCACGTTTGCTAAACAAACGAGTTGAGTTGGTAAACGTTCATTAGTTGGCCTGACGTAAGGACAGCGTCGATTGGCGAGGACGAAAACTGTAAAAATCCAGCAGATTAGGAATCGCCAACATCGCCAAGTGAGAGGGAGAAAGGGAGAGAGAGGGAGAGGGAGAGAGAGAGAGAGAGAGAGAAACAGACAGACAACCATCGAGCGTTAGAAGCAATTTAAAAGTGGCCAAAACACAACCAAAGCAAACCAAAGAAAAACTCACGAAACACGCTGAGCTGCTGAATTTTAATTATTAAAAAAAACAAACGATTTCTTAAAAAAATCCGCATCGCAAACAAACACTCTGAACAGAGACTCTGAGAGGTTGTTTGTTAGGCTCGCTGAATTCAACGAGCGACTTGAAGCGCGACAGCCGCGTGCGACAGGATGCTGTTTCGAGTGGAGAAACAACAACAATAACAACAACAACAACAACAACACTGACAATTAAAAGTTTTTATAACCAGCTGCGGATGTGTTACTTTAAATTAGATTTCTTCTATTTTTAGATTGTTTTTTTAATTTGAGTGGAGTTGCTTTTGTTGTTGCTGCTTCTGTTGATGTTGCTGCTGTTGTTGCTGTTGTTGATGTTGCTGTTGTTCGCTTGAAAGAGGCAGCCAGTTGAAACAAATTGAAAAATTAAACTTTTAATTGTTGTCCGTTGTTGGCGCCATTTTGAAATGAATAAATGGTAAATAGAACATAAAACAGTTCAAGTATCCAAGCGGAAAAAGTCAGTTGTTAACACTGCTGCTGGTTTCGGTTATGGCAACAACAGCAACAACAACAGCAACAACAACAGGAGCCAACATTTTGTAGACGTAAAGAGCGGTGCCTCAAACGTGGCGGGGGGCGGGAGGGAGTGTGGTGGTGTTGAACTGGCGAGTGCTCTTTGAGTAAAATTAAAAAACTTTATATAAATAAAAGCCAACAGAGAGCGATCAATAAATACGCAGTTTTTCAAACGTTTAACTTCACAGAATCCGACAGAATACAGAAGAACGACAGCAACAATCTGCAGAACAACAACAGCAACAACCAACAAAACAACAGCAGCCACAACAGCAGCAGCGGCGACTGTAGTAGCTTCGACTTCATACGGAAAAAAGGAGTCTTTAAAAAGGAGCCCGCTCACCGCCGTGCAGCCAGAAGTGGCTCTCAAGGCAGCCGCGTGAAGCTGAGAAACCGATTGAAGAGCATTGAAAACTTTTGCTTTTGATGGAAAATCGTGCAAATCGAAAATCAATCAGAAGGTCAACAGCAACGGTTTTTAACTGAAGCGGGCAGTAAAAATAAACAGAAGGTGGCGAATAAAGGGGACGCGATAATAAAGAAAGTTAAAAGTTAAAGGAAGAGGAAAAAGAAAGGAAAGAAGCAGCAAGAAAAGCAATGAAGCTCGCTTGAAGTGTTTAAAAAGATTCAATTGCTTTACGATTGAATTGATTCGAGTTGATTTGAGTTGATTTGAGCCTTTAAGCAATAAATTTAATCGTTTAAGACTCTTAAACCGCTCTCTGGCGGTGGAACGAGTCACCATTTGTTTTTCGCTTTATCCTCAGTTTATTTCTGGTGTTTTTTTGATTATTTTAAATAAATTTAAAAGTCGCTCATTCGACACGCTGTTGAACAACGCTGCGTACGAATGCTGCGACTGTATGCATGTTTACGTGTGTGTTTGTGTGTGTATGTAACTGTGTGTGTGCTTCTTTGCATTTGTGTGTATTTTTTGGTGTATTTATGCGTTTCCTCTCTCTTTTAAATATGTTTGCTTTGTGCTCCTTCCTTGTTTTAGTTTTCTTTTCTCTAAACACGAAGCTACACACAAAAAGTACCCACGGCGGCATCAACCGCGAAGCTACAACCTCGAATTCTTCCCGTTTCTCCTTCTGAGCCCCTTCTGAGCCCCTTCCGAGCCCCTTCCGAGCCCCTTCCGAGCCCCTTTTGAGCCCCTACTGAGCCCCTCCCCATCCGCAGCTCGTCATCGCCGTCGCATTTCCTGCATGAATAAAGTACTCAGCATATTTTTCGATTTGAATTTTTCATAGCTACGTATTAAGGTCACTTTTTATGCTTAGCGTAATTTTTCTTCATCTCCAACTTCAGCTGCCACTTGAACTGTTTTGATGTTGTTGCTGTTGCTGTTGCTGCCTCTTGATTTTATTTTATGTTTTTCTTTCCTTTTTTATTTAATTTCTTTCTTTCTGTGTTCTTTTTTTTTGTGCCCAGTTTCTACAAGAGCAGTAAAAGAGGTGTATAATGCCTCGAATTGCTTGATTTAGCTAAGAAACTTTATGAGGTGCATATATAAAGTTATAGTTATTGTGTAGGTGTGTTTATGAGCGCGTGTTTGTGGTTGATCCTTTGTGGCTGATGATGCTGTTGTTGTTGTGGTTGATGCTGTTGTTGTTGTTGTTGTTGTTGTTGTTGTTGTTGTTGTTGTTGTTGTTGTTGTATGCAGTAGAAAACAGGACGAAGAAACTTCAACTTTAACCAAGTCGAGTGGAAAGAATCTTCATCCACTCTGAAGCTAAGAATTATGATGAAGTGTTGTTTACAGAGAGTTTATGAATGTTAAAAGTTTAGCGTTTGTGTTTGTTGTTGTATTTGTGGTTGTTGGTGTTGTTGTTGTTGTCGCTGTGGTTGGTTCTGTTGTTGTTGTTGCTATTGTGGCTAACTTCAGCTAACTTCATCGGTACATCAGATGATTCAAAAAAAGGCGAACAACTTTCAATTCTATTTTGAAGACAGAAGAAATGAAATTTTCCAAAAAACATTTTCTTTAATACGAAACTGTTAAAAGGTTTTTCGTGGATTTTTATTTGAAAGTATCAATTAAAGATAAAAGAAAATATATTAAAACTTTATTATAATGATAATTTATTAGCTTTCTAATATAATTTTCTTTAATTGTATTTTGTTGTTGTTTAAAATAACAGCTGGCTAAAAATATTAAATTAAAATTAGTTATAAATTCTAATTAATTATTTTAACTAAAGTCTTGCAGTCGTTTGGCAGTCTGTCAAAATAAATGAACTGCATTAATTTTGAAAGTTTTCTTGGCTCATTTTTAAGAAGGCGACTATTTTTTTTTTTTTTTTGGGGTGTTCTTTTCTTTTGGGTCGAATTTATTAACTTCATCGAAAATGAAGGCACAAAATAAATTTCACTGGTTGTTTGTTTGCTGTTACGTTTGTTGTTGTTGTAGCTGTTGTTGTTATTGCCGTTGTTGCCCCTGCATAAAATTGCGTGCCTCTGCTCGTTAATAACGCGCAACTAAACGATAGGCTCACGAAACAGTGAGAGAGAGAGAAAGATAGAGAAAAAAAGGGAGAGGGACCCGTCAACAATAAAAACAACAAATTTTTAAATATCACGAAATGCGACATTCGCCACAGAACAACAGCGACTTGAGCAGTAACAATTTTAAGTCTAATTGCTGGAGACAAACTGCTTTGTTTTGACAAACAAACACACGCAGGAAGGACGAAGGGAGGAAGACAGGGAGGATGAGACAGAGGGAGGGGGGGGGGGGAAGTGAGGAAACAGCTAAAAAGTCCCACAAACACGCTAACAACACAGCAGAAGCAGCAGCGATTTACGCGGCGGTGGCGGTGGCGACAGCGGCAGTTTGTCGCAGCTGCTACCCCTGTTGTTGTTGTTGTTGTTGTTGTTATTTAGGGTTGTTGAGTGAAAAACAACAAAGCCAACGTTACGGCGTAACAACTTAACAACGTAACCGCAGAAAACGTAACGTAACGCAACAGCGAAGTGCCAAAAGAAAAATGATACTCATTAAAATTGTGTACAGCTTAAGTTGCACTCTGTATGTACATGTGTGTGTTTGTGTGTGTTTGTGTGTGTGGGTGATGCACCTTCACTGCTCTCTCTCTTTCTCTCTCTCTCTCTCTCTCTCTCTCTCTCTCTCTCTCGCTCCCTCTCTCTCATCCCAGTCTTATCAACAGCGGTTGCTGTCATTTGCAGTCTTTGGCTTTAAACAGATATTAAATGTTATTCCCAAAGTTATAAATAAATAAATTGTTGTTCTTGTTGTTGTTGCTTTTGTTATTTTTGCTCCTTGTTATCCTTTTTACTATTTTCCGATCTTGTTATTGTTGTTTTTTCCAGTTGTAGCTAATGTTTGTTGGTTGGTTGCTTATTATTTTTGTTTCTAGATGTTGTTTTTGTTATTTACACGGAGCCAAACTTAAAATTAAAGAAAAACTACCACATTTCTCTATGGTTTTCAGCCAACAAGGAATACACAAGGCTTCCTTGCTACTTTTAATAAGGAGCTCTCATAAATAATCTCATCTTAATAGTTTTTCTTATTAAAATAGAAAAATAATAAGAATACTTCGTATTTTCATAGAAACAGTCTTACCGATTTCATGATTTACTGGGAAAAAGCTAAGAATTCCTTATCGAAATCACGAATAAATAAGATTAACTCATTGTTTTAAGACAATACGGTTTTCTATATACAATCACTAAGATTTCTCTATGAAAAACCATATTATTTTTATGTTTTGATAAGATTTCATGGTAGAATGACTCAATAAAGAGATCATATTACTTTTGGGTGGTCCTCTTTTTCTCTGTGTACTGTTTTTTGTAATATTGTTGTTCAACGCAGAAAAATTTGACAGTGTTTATTGTGTATTGTGTATAATGTTTGTTGCTGTTGTTCCAATATTATTATTACCACCGTTGATGTGGATTTCAGTTGTTGCACTTTTTTATTGCTGTTGTTGTTGATGGTGTTGTTTTTCCACATGTGACAAGTGTATTATGTAGTTTTTTTCTTTCTAATACTACGTGTATTTCTGTGGTTTTTCCACGCCAATCAATACACATTCTGTTCTTGTAACATTTGATGTTGTCTTCTTTTATTTTTTGGTTTTGCTACTAAACGTGAAAAATATTGCTATGTTGCCATTTCTGTCGGTGTTCTTGTTGTTGTTGTTCTTATTACTGTTGTTGTTGTTGTTGTTAGTAGTGATGATGATGGTAGTGATGGTGTCTTTTCGAACATGTCCTTTTATTACTTCCGGTTTATTTAGTATCATCGTTTTCGCCGTTTTCTTTACTTTTTGTTGTGTCGTTGGTGTGTCTGTGTTTTATTATTGTTGTTGTTGTTATGGTTCTTCTTCTTCTTTAAATTTCTTTTACTCTGTACGTGAAGAAGACGACGCTATTCAATGGTGTCGCTTTTTATTTTTATTGCTACACATTTAAAGTGGCATTTAAATGTGTGACAAAAGCTGTTAAGGGATCGTGTAACCAGTATTTTTGTCTGAGTGTATTAGTGCGGTTGACAGTGTGTGCATTTGTGAGTGTGTGTGTGTGAACTATAATAACAACTTTAAAGAAAGTGACCAAGTTTATGTCGCTAGTGTTGCCACATGCGAAAGTTATAATTATCTACTTATTTTATTTGGAGTATTTATTTATTTTGATTAAATTAATAAAGAAAATTCGAAATAAAATCAAATGAAATAATAAAATACTTTAAGAAAATAGCTAATAAGATACTTAGTATGTTTTTTCCGATTTGAAGTTGCTTCTACGAATTAAGTTTCTAAATAAATGTAGACATTCTTTAGGAAAAGTAAAATTTTTTATGAATTCAGCAGAAATGACCACGCATTTAATTAAATTTCGCCAGGGAATGCTTTAAATTTATCACTGAGAATTATTGCCAGCCGCTTGAATACTCTCACTCGGCGGAGGAAACACACACACACACACAAACACTCACACTCATTTGACGCACAAATATTATGAATACTAAAAATCGTTGCCATTCCTCAAACATGCGGTTGGTGGTCAAGCGGAATGCACCGGAATGTCAACCGGAGACCGTAAAATTTGTCGCCAAAGAAGACGAGATGCAACAACAACAAAAGTGGTAAAAAGGCAAAAACAACAACCAACGCAATTCGGTTTCTGTTATCGCTGGTGAGAAATTCTACAGTTTGCAACAATAATAACAACAACCAGAACAGAAGTTGCAATGGTGTCTGTTGCTACACACACACTGTGTCTGTGTGTGTGTGTGTTTGTGTCTCTGTGTGCGCAACAATAATTTAGGGCACACTTTTTGAAGTACCACGTCCTTTTTTCCACTTGCCACGCTGCGAATTCTGCCGAAAGCCCAGCATGTGACCATAAACTAAAAAAAGGTAGTAAAAAATTAGTACCTCCTTTCAAACGTATTCAAATTCGAAAAATTGTTGAAGAAACACTGTGTTTCTGTACTCGGTTACCTACTTCTGTGTATGTGTGTGTGTGTTTATGTGTGTCCGTGTCCGTGTCCGTGGCTGTGTGTGTGTATTCATAGAGTTGCCCTGCTTTCCTTCATGTTGCAATATGTTGCTACTTCCGCTGCACAAAAGCACATGAAATGCGTATACATTTTTGTTGTTGTTGTTTGTTGTAATTCAGTATTACAAACAAGTGGGCGAAGTTCATATTTCTTATGTTGCATAGAGTGTGTATGTAGCTGTGTGTGTGTGTGTGTGTGTCTGTCTCTCTGTGTGTGTGTATAAGCTGACGTGGGTCCTAATTGTGTTCGTGAGTTAGAGTATGTGTGTGTTTTTTTACCTACACGATATGATTTGCAAAATTTTGCGCAATTTTGTAGCAAAACATATAAAATTTAATGGCGCTCATAAAATTTAAGGATCGCCACACAAACAATTAGACGTTATTACTAAAAAAAAAAGGCAGTAAAGAAAAAAAAAACAAAGAAATCACAACAAAAGGAGGCTAAAAACGAAATTTTGTGTTTAATTTCGAAATGATTTGAAATAAATATTGATTGAAATTGGAATTAGAATACGAATAAAAAATTAAACCACCTAAAAATAAAATCTTCATATTGAGCGATTTTACCATGAAATCGTATTGAAACATAGAAATAATATTCCTTTTTCATAGAGAAATCGTATTGATTGTGTAAAGAAAGCCGTATTGTCTTGAAACAACGATTTAATCTTATTTATTTGTGATTTTAATAAGAAATTCGCATCTTTTTCCCAGTAAATCATGAAATCGATAAGTCTGTTTCTATGAAAGCACGAAGTATTCTTATTATTTGCTTATTTTAATAAGAAAAACTATTTAAATGATATTATTTATAAGATTTCCTTCTTCTACTACCCGACCTTCTCTCAATTTTATTATCCTTCCCTTCCTTCTGCTTCGCTTTCCTTTTTCCAATCTTTTCCTCTCCCCTCCTGATACACTGACCTCATTCACACCCACTCTATTGCTGATTATATCACAATAACTACAACTCTTGACATTTTTCTATAATTTCAGTTAAATTTAATATCATTGTATTAAATATAATTTAACCAATGCATTTAATTCACTTTCATTCTGGCTAACTTAAAATACGTGGTTCGTTTAAATTGAAGCCATAAACTTTTTGCTTAGCGAAGTATTTTTGCTTAATATAAATTTCGTCATCCGAGCGAATTGAAACGAACTTCCCGAAAGGATTGAATGCCATTCAGTGGTTCAATAAAATTGTGCGGCGCTGTTTTTGCGACTCAACGAATTACGAAAATCGAAAATCCTTTAAGCAACAAAGTATGCTGGGCCAAGGATATGGCGATGGCAGAACGCGCGGAGTGCTTTTCTCAATTATTGCCATCATTATTTTTCAACTGCTGCTGCTGCTTGTTTTTTCTTTTTGTTGATGGAAGAGGAGACGCGGAGTCGGAGTCGGACGGGGAAACGACGAGGACTGTCTGTCGTGCAGAGTTGAAATTTTATTGCCACTGATTGCGGATATAATTTTGTGTACATTGCAATGTCATTTTTGGTCCTTTTGTCCCTTGTTTTTGTTCCTCCGTCTGTTGTTTTTGTCCGTTCATTCGCCGTAACGGACAAAAAAAAAAAAGAGACTCACGACAATCGTAGCAAAAATAATCGGGTTGCTTTTTGGTTTTGTTTTAAGAGAAAAAATGTGCAACATCTACAAAGGCAACTCAGCTGAACTGAAAGGAAACTTAAAGTGTAGTCTGTACACACACACACACACACACACATACACCCAGTGACACACTCACACCCAATGACACACACCCACAATCAAGGACACGCTACACTGCAGAACGATTGAAAATTTATTTTGTGTGGTCGGTTTGCACCTCATACAAGCGACTTCAGAAGTCGTACGTCGCAGTCGCATTGGTCAAGCGATGGATGTCCTTGTTAGTTGTTGTTGTTGTTGTTGTTATGTGTTTGCTACTCACTGTTTGTTGGTTGTGGTTTTCGTCGTCGTCATCGTCATCATCATCGTCAATGTAGAATGAGACGTTGGTGTATCTTGTTTGCAGTATATTTATTTTAAATTTATCGAAAGGTTGCTGCTGTTGGTATAAATTTTTGGACTTGCAGCACGCATACCGATGTAATTTAGGACTCAAGCAAACAGATACACAGACAGTCAAACAAACAAGCGTAGAAGAGGCCATCACTAAGAAAGACAGACAGATGGATAGAAAGACAGGGAGAGAGAGAGAGAGAAAGACAAACTGACGGGAAGACAGACAGACATCGAGGCATATAGACAGACTTGCAGGCAGATATACAGACATCCAGACAGATTGGTAGATAGGCGTCCATACCGGGACAGCGAAAGGCGAACAGATCGTCACCCAGTCGCTTAAATAAACATACATTTGTTCGTTGAACGCTTGATTAAATGAACGAATGGCCGAACAAATGACAGAACAAACGAACCAGCGTCTGTTACCCCGGTTATCGGACGCATCGACGAGGAGACTGCTCTGATGTGCAACTACACTTGCGTCTGCTTCAGTAATGTTTAAGTTCCGGTTTCAGTATTCAAGCCAAACAAACGCATAAACTTTCAAGCCATTTCACTCGTTCTGATTCGTTTCTGGCTTTTGTGATTTCTCCGCACCGAATAACCCAGAATCGAATATGTTTTCTGGATACCAGCCGATGTCAGAGGAAGAATTTATACGCAAGCAACGATTAACCGCAGTTTGTCAGCTTTAAAATGTCGTTCCATGACTTTTCTCTGAGCAGATTCGGAGGTTTTTGTGAATGGTTCGGGTGGAAAAATAATCTCTATTCTGTATACATACATCTATACAGACATCCGACCAACACTTCGACCATAGAATTGACCTACAAGTAACTCCCAGAGCCGTAGCTTTCATATGATGTGCAAGGTAAAAAAATTAAACCCGTAAAAGTGACGTAAAGTTCGAACGAATGAAGTTCGGTCATTATGATTCTATCTACGATATCTTAATCTGGTTTATCTGAGGTTTATCCGGTTACGTAGAGATCAGACCCCATCCACCTTAAAGAGTAACTCATCTTACACTTCCCATAGCGCTAAAGGGTAAACCGAGGTTAAGAAATGTGTGAGTATAAAACCCGGGTAAAACTAGATAAGAGTACGTCACAAAACTGAGTTGCAAATGCTCCGGAATGACATACGACCATAATAAAAGGTCAATCAAGATCGACTTTGTTTCGCTCTCATTTATTTTCATGCTTAAAGTTCACAAGTAGTTTTAGTAGTCTTTGCGGAAGAGAATCTATTTCGAACTTGCATCACTTTTGAACTTTGGGTGTTGTTTAGATTATTTCTATTTTTATCGGTGTTGTGTATATGCATGGATGTACCATGCATGTGTGTGCATGCATGTGTGTTTATGTGTGCGTTCGTACATGATGCATTCATAGAAACTTAAAATATATATTATCAAGGAACATATTTCATTCCCTTGAATTGACAACAAATTGAATAAATATGCATGGCATGACGTTTGACACACACACGGGACAGCACTGAATATTTGTAGAAATTCATGGCCGAACAACGACGATGCATGCAAAGAACTACGACGACAGTCGGAAAGCATGGACAAAGCTCTGGCCGAGCATAAATACAGGAAGACAGAACGTACAGGGGACCGACCAATAGACAGACAAACATAAAGACAGATAAACGTAAAGACAAACAGACAGACAGACAAAAAGACAGACAGAAAGACAGACAGAGCCATAGTCACAAAAGTCAAAAATATTTGAGAGACGAACATAGAAATCTACGTGCACTGAGAACGAAGAGACGCATAAATAGATGTATAGACAGCATGACTTCTAGTGTATGTAAGAGTAAAAAGATGCTGGGTAAAAACGAAAGACTGTTTGAGGGGATCAACGAAGGTTCTTCAGGATGCTTGATAATGGAGCAGGTCAGGATATTTATAGGGAAAGAAGGAAGGATGGAGAGAAGGTTAAATTGGATAGACAGATATGAGGTTTGACGGGACAGATACTCAACGGAATCTGACAGTGTTTCGGTATTCAGGGACTTACGTCGATTCGGTGATACCCAGGTTTGTGTGGAGGCTCATTAAGACGGTCGACTGAGTGATGTAATGGACAAAAGTTAAGTGGAGTGGACTAGAATGGGTGGTGGTTCAGTGGAGTGAACTGAGGCGAACGAGGTTTAAATGAGACGGACGAATATTCGACGGAGTGAACGATTGCCTTTTGAAAAGGGAATTTTCGGGTTTTGAGTCACCCCAGCGAAAGGAAGAGGGAGTTACTATGGATCAATTGAGGTATTTCGTAGTCGGGTCGGGTGGGTCGCTCAGACAGACGCTATTTTCTCCGGTCAAAACAAATTTTCTCTGAAATGGAGCATACATTGTTTTGTTTTTATTATTCACATTGACTACAAATTACGCTTCCAGTGCTGCCATATTATTGGTGCAGCAATTTGAGTTGTATTTGAGGTTGCCATATTTTTGCATAAATTGCTAAGAAAACCCACCACAAGTCCCGTTGCCTCTCTTCTCTACACTTTAATGTTGACTTAAGAAGATTTTGGGGACGAAAGAGGAAGGGAGGGTGGATATTACTGAACTACAAATTTATTTCGTTAGCACAAATTGCTGTAAACAAAACACACAACTTCTACATTTTATCAACTGTATCTCTGCTTAACTTCGGCGCTGATGTCTCCGGAACTTCGGTCCTTCTGTCGCTCGCACAGAGAAGCAGTATTTGTCTCTGTCACTCAGCAAGCAAACACAGAAAATTTATAGTTGCATCGAGAAGATGGACGGACAGACGGACGTTCGGAGAAATTTACACAAATGCTCTTTTATTATACGGACTGAAACCTGCCCATTACAGTGTTGAATATTCAACCGTTTCAGTGTACGTGTGTGTGGTTGTGTGAGTTGTTGTGTGAGTGTGTGTGTGAGTGTGTGTGTGTGTGTCAGAATGCGTGTTTACGAGTGCGTGTGTCTGTTCGTTTGTGTGTTCATGATATATTTTAACATTCTCACAAAACAATTAAACAATCAAATTTGATTTGTTTACTCAGCTGGGCCTGAACACTTACCCTCTCCCCATGCCCGCCTATGGACCATACTGACCCATTGCGAAGAGGGAGAGAGAGAGAGAAAATGAAGAGAAAAATTTTACACACTCACTTTAGTTGTTGTTTTAAAATTTATATGTTTTATGAAACAATTTGTTGTTTCGTGTTTTAATAGTAACCGATCTCTCTCTTTACTCCTCTCTCTCTTTCTCTGTCCCCCTCTCCGTTTCTGTCTCTTCCTGCTCTTTAATTGTGTGAACAGATTTTCAATCATGTTTCTAGCTTTTATGTTATTCTTGTTCTTCTTCTATTATATCGGTTTTCCTGTCATCATAATAATGTTGCTGCCGAAAAGTGTTGCATTGGCTTTGTTGGTCAACATTTTCTAATTTACAACAACAGAAACAACAACAACCACAACAGAAACATAAACATCAAATTGGCACCACAGAGAACATAAACTACAACAACAACAACAAACAACAATATCGCCATCTATTCGACATTCGGTACGTAGTTAATTTATGCGGTTTTCTGACATAATTACTTCCTTCTGATTCGTTTGAATTTAATTTTCATTACAATGATTATACGGTGTGTGGTGTGGCTCCATTAAATTACTATAAATTTTAATTATAATTATTGCTGCAGTGATGCGGCGTGGGTAACCATCGGCTACAATTAAGTTTCGGTGCAAAACGGAATTTCGTCTGGACGACAGAAATCGAATTCGAGATCTCTTCGCTTTAGAACAATAATTAAAAGGATTGAACAACAAAGTTTAGCATCTAATCTAATATAAAAATGTGAAGAATCGAAAGGAATCAAGAATCGGTTTATGGATTTCAGTGGCTTTGCTTTAATCATTACGATGGTCGGTTTTTAATGCATACTCTTCGGTGGGATTCTTCGCAAGCTGCACGATTTGAACGTATGAGCAAAAAATTGAGAGAAGAAAACATACATTCTTTAGGATATCCTCTTCTGGACCCTCCCTCCCATCCCTCCCTTTAAACTGTCACTGAACAAGTGTTGCCTTCATTACATGATGGGGGAAAAAAACTCTGATTGCAACTTTGAAAAAATCAATCAGATTTATTTTCTTCATTTTCTATGTTAAAGAAAAGGAGAGTAAATGTGAAAAACTAGAAAAGTTCCAAGTCCAAATGTTGTACGCAGCTTACAACTTTTAATATTACACAGTTTTCAATATCCAACCAGAAGAATTTTTAAGCATATTTCGGCAACTTTGGTAAATTTGAGTTCTCTAGAAATTTTTATACTGGACTTTTATTTTTTGCTTTTTTTACATTACATACTTTGAAATTACATTATACCAAAATTTATTAAGATTTTTCTTGCGAATTTCAAATCTAATTTCGAGCTTTGAAAGTCTGTATTATTTGTTATTAAGATTTGTAAAAGCAAAAGTTTCTTGAGAACTCTTGAGAAATTCTTTAGTTCGAAATTTATTTAAATTTATAGAATGAATAATAATGGCAATTAATTTGAGGTTTCAAATTAATTTAATTTAAAAATTGTTCACTGATATTTTAGTTTATTGAAAACTGTTTGATTCTTTTTCCAATTACTATAAATTAATTTTAAGATTAATATTAATTGATTAATTTTAAGAACTTCCTGAATCCCTGTAATACACAGAAACCCATTCACACACACACACACACAGCTACAGCTGTTATTGCAATTTTCAATAGTTTATTTTGTGGCCTTTTAACGATGTAATAAAATAATTATCGCCAACTACATACGTTCACAAATAATAATGGAAATGCAAACATTTATTTAAAAAATCGTATTCAGTGAGACTGCGGCTGTAGTTGTTGTTGTTATGAGTTTCAGATCAGTCGGTCCGTCAGTCGGTTTGTCAGTCGGTCAGTCAGTCTGTCAGTCGGTTTGTCAGATCAGTCAGTAGGCGAGTCAGTTCGTTCAGTCCTCGTCCATCCTTTAATCGGTTGGTTTTCACTTTTTACGAGGTTCCCTCGAATGGCAGCACGGGCAACGCTCTGCCGTGGCGTGTTAATTGAATGGCGGCCGTGAGCAAAGTGACGCCATCTTCTTTTCCGCAGTTTCATTTGCATAATGAACCCGAAATGGTGTATATTTGGCATTTCGGGTCAATCGGTGCCCGTGTGTGTTCAATTAATGAGTGAAATTCTCCCTCCTCCCCCTCATAAATTTGGATCCGCAGCTCCAAAAAAGACACGAAAAACAAGAATCGAACAAAAAACGATGCTGCTTTTTTATTATTATTATTATTTTGTTTGTGTTCCAATGCGGTTTTTCCCCCCTCCCCTCCGATCCAAGCGTGCGTAGCCTAGCAAAGGGTTTTCGGGGAGCAAGAATCATCCTGTTAAATGAAAATGAAAAACAAGCCGTCCGTCCGCATGCGGCGCCCGTAACTCGTAAACATGATGTAACGCAGCGCTGATGCTGATGTTGCTTTTGATGATTTTGTTGCTTTGATGCTGTTGCTGTTCGTTGGTTTACGCGGTTCATATGTCAAATTTTTGGCAGATGTCCAGAAATCGCCCAGCAACAACAACAACAACAACAACTACAACAACAACAACTGCAACGTAAAACGACGAAAAGATGTGGAGAAATCTTGAAAATCACAGTGAAGCATTTCATTTCGGCTGCCACGCCCTTTTGGGCGCTTTTGTGTCGTTGGGAGTTCGTTTTTAAGAAAATGAAGTGCTGCAGCGGAAACGGAAGTTCGTATTTGCACTTTTGCATTCCAACGAGTTGCAACACTGAGCAGCTGACTGGCAGGCGTGATGCCTATTACAAGCAAGGATTTTTTTTTATTTCAACAAAAAAAAAAGCAGCAGGAGCAACGAAGTAGTTGATTAGTTAAAAAGGATTGTGAGTTCATATTTTAATGATGATTGCGATGATGATGATGATAGTTACACTTTCATTAGCTTGCTCAAGAGATCGAGTTGGAACTGAAAAAATAACAGAGTGGAAAAAATTACGATGGTTCTTCATCGATTCTTGTATAAACAATGATAATGAGCTCAATTAAGATTTTTTGGCCGAATGCCGTTGATGCGAAAACGGAAAAGAAATCAAGCATTAAAAATAGAAGAAAATATTGAAAAAGAGGTTTGAACCTTGACTAAACTCGTTGATGAGTGCGATTTTTTGTATTTACTCCAGATTTCATGTAAAAATGTCGACAAACCGTGAAGAAAACTATAAAAAAATAATGAATAATAAAGAAATAATTTAAATAGTTAAATAAAACAAACTAAAAGAAGACTATTTTTGTTGTTAATTATGAAACATGAATTCTATTGTTTCTATGAATTTATGAAAGTGTGTATGCTATTTTTCTATGATTTCTATGAACACGAGTTCAGCAGTCGTTGAACCCAATCCTTGTCTTATATTATAACTCATTCTGATTTCCTCTCCAGCGTTATGCATATCTTTAAAAACAGTTTATTAATTTTGTTTTAATAATTTTCGAGTTAATTCATTTGACAGATGAATTGAATGTTTGTTCCAAACGTGGTTTTTTTTGGTTTTTTAATAAATGTTTCCCCCTTCACAAACCTCAACGAAATGTTTAAAATATCCGGCGAATTTCAATTCCATCGCTTCTTTTCAGGTTTTCTGTTCAAGTTTCCAAAAGAGAATTTTAATTAAAATTAAACACTCTCATAAAAATGTCAAAATTAGATTATGTACAAAAAAAAAAAAAAACAATCAGCAGCACCAACAACAATAAAGAAATCTTGGTTATACTTCAAAGTTTCGATGCCAGACTTGTTAAAGGTGACCTTAAAAGGTGTTGGCGAAAAAAAATTACTAAAGCAAAAATATGACAATCACACATACAGAAACACACACACACAAACACAATGCTTCCAATCACAACCATAAACATTGTTGGCTATTTTTAGATGCTGCTGCTAACTGTTTTCTACTGCCAAGTGCAGTTAAACCAGTTGAGATGTACGAACAACCTGAGAATATCACTCCGTCTCACTATCTGTCTCTCTCTCTCTCTTTCTGGAGCAATATGACGAGTAACAGCATACATACGCAGAGACAAACCACATTTAAGCCAGTCGCTGCGCTGGCGCAACAGCTAAAAACCAGCTGGCAACACAAGCAGCAGTTTTCAAGTGCAGCCAGTAAATAAATCAGGAGAAAATCTGGGAGAAGCAGCCGACACAAAAGGTGAAGAAAAGCATCAATAAATTAACAGTTAGCAACGGCGAGTTCTGGTAGACGGTGCATGCAATGAATTATGCAGCGCGAGTGACTGTAAGCGAGAAGACTGGGTGTGAGAGAGGGCTGTGAGAAAGAGAGAGCAGGCTGGGAGAGAGAGAAGGCTGGCTGAGAGAAGGCTGTGAGAGAGAGAGACATAAAGATAGAGAGGGAGAGAAAGACACAATAGAAATGAGAAGAATGACAGAAAGAGAAAGAGAGGGAGAGATCTTTGACAATAAATCAAGACAAAAACTGCGTCAGTGTGTCAAGTTCGCTTGTAATCGGTTCGTTTTTTATTTCAGTCATATATTCGCAGTTGTATTTAGTATTCGTAACTACAGCAAGAGCAAATCAAGCGTACGAAGTGATCAGAAGATGAAGAGAGAGAGACAGCAATCGAGAGCGAGAGAGAGAGAGCGAGAATGAGAGAAACTGAATAAGACTGAGAGAAGAAGCAAGGAATGAAAGATCTCTAATGAATTGACGATTGAGATGACTGCCTAAGGCCCATATTACATTGCAAACAGTTGTTCGATTAAACAGTCACATTGTTTTTGTTTTCTGTATAAAGCTGTCAACTCTCAGTTCATCCGTGAGAGAATGAAAACCGTGAGTTTCAATGTAATATGGGCCTAAAAGTCCGAAAACGAGAGAGAGAGAGCGAAATATGGGAGAGAAGGAGAAAGAAATTAAAGATCTCTGACTATTAAATGGATTGCCAGTGTTGCTGACTTTGCAATAAGACTGTAAAAAATGTATCTATAGTATGGTTCAATATACCCTACATTCGGTATACCGGAGTTTCTTCGCGGAAGAATGAATCATTTGTTTTATTCACGGAAAATAATTCATCATACAAAAGATGATTCATTATAGTCAATCATTATTATTTTAAAATATATAAATAAATAAAATAATAAAAAATATATGTAAATAAATAGAAGATTATAATTATCAAAGATCAATTAGTTATTTATTCTTTTAATACTAAAGATGGTGAAATGAGAATATTGAAGAAACAGATAAAGTCGAAAAGTATCTTCAAATATGTACTTAAAGCTAGCATAGATGGTGCATTAGTCTTTAAATTAGTTCAAGATATTGCAGTTAGTAGTAGAAGTACGTAAGCTGCCAAAAGTAGTAGCAGAAGTCGTGTAAAAGTAGTAGTAAAAATAGTAGCAGTTATGGTAGCATTTGCAGCATTTACTTTAAGTAGCGTGGATTGCTGTGAAGTGAGTTTAGAACTCAGAATCAATAAATTATGAATGCAAATATTCTTGGAATTCCTTTGAAAGCCTCTCCGCATCTCTCTCTCTCTCTCTCTCTCTTCATCTTCTTTCTCTGGTTGGTGAGAGCAAATATTTTTAGTATTTTTCGCATTTCTCAATATTTTCTTTCTAATCTACCTCTCTTTCCCTTACCTTCTCCATAACTCTTCCTATAGCTGTCTCTTAGCCTGTGTTAGTCTTTTTCTGTATACTCTCTCTCTCTCTCTCTCTCTCTTCTCCTTCTTTGGCTCCCAACATTACTCCATCGTCATTGTGTTCGTATGCTGGGGTAAATGAACTTCCGGTTCACCATATTAAGCTTGAAATTCCATTAGAGTCCATTGCAACAACACGCAAAGAATGTTGGCTGTTCCTCGCACTCCTCCATCCTCGTATTCCTCCAGATCTGTTCCACACACACCAACAACAACAACAACGATGGCGCTCTTACCTGATTAACATTCCGCTCTTCATCTGCTGCGGCTGCCACTCAAAAAATTTACTAATTTTATTTGCTTTTCTTCGTGGTTTTTCTTTTTTTAAATGTACTCGAATGTATTTGGATTTTTTTCCTTTTTTTATTATTTTTCTTACTATTTGAAGATTTGGTTGGTTTTTCTGTTTCTTTTTATTTTTTTTCTTAATGTTTTTTGGGGTATATTTTAGTCTTGAAACGCGTAGGTAGGTCGATAGTCCACTTATCAAGATCTCTTCACGTGTGTGTATTTAATTTTATACCGATGTATGTGTGTGTGCATATGCATTTGTGTGTATGTGTATAACTCGCGATTGTCTCTTCTTTCGTATGGAATTTTTTCACATTCGGCTTTCTTGTTGTTGTTGTTAGTTGCTTCTTGTCTTTTGTACCGTATCGTAAATCTACTCAGTAATCTTTTGTATGCTTGTTTTGTTGTTGTTGTTATTGTTGTTGGTTTTGTTGTTGCCGTTGTTATTGTTGTTATTACTGTTGTTATTGTTATTGTAATTGTTATTGTTATTGCTGTTGAGTACATGTTGCTATTATTATTGCTATTATAGTCTACATGCGCCACAAATTATCTTAGATTGTGTTAAACGTATATTTATATATGTACATATGTATCTATGATTATATACTTCTGTGTATATATGCATGTATGTATGTACTTTGTATTTCTATGATTGCTTTTTTCTTTCGTTGGCTTCTTTCTTGTCCCTTTCTTCTCATTCATTCATGTTTTGCTCTATGATTTATTTTAGCTTCTCATAAAATGTTGGCCTTAATTTTCTACTTAAACAGATGCTTTTTATTTATTATTGTTTCGCTTGAATGAATGAATGAAGTATGAAGTTTGGGGGTTTTTTCTGGGTTGGTTGTAAATTTTTTACCACTTTAGTATTTTGATTAAAAAACAGTATTAGGAGCGGTTTTTAAACCTTTTTGCATTACAGTTTTGTAGTTAAAAAATAAAATTGAATTGTCAAGTAATCAGTAATAAATAAATAACCGAATTCGTAATCGTAATCTTTACAGTTAACTTCATTTGCCAGCCGTCCGCTTCGTCTCTGTTCTGTGATGAATGACGATGATGATTTTCTGATTTTAAATGAACCACTTGACTCGTTAATTTCGTTGGTTTGTGTCACTGGAGAAAGTGTTACGCTGTGTAAACGTCTTTAAAGACAGCCGCATGTGTTGGCAATTAATTTGCGTGATAAAATTCGGGTTCGAGTACAGGTATTTCTCAAGGTTTGGAGACCTGCTGGAGGAGGAGCTCACGTCACTCGAAGTCGTGCTGAAGAGGCGACGAGCGGCTTTTTTCGGTGAATGAACTCCTTCATTTCTTTCATGCGTCTGCTTTTCATCGTCGTGTTTAATGATTGTGATCGACAGCGATGATTTTTCTGTGATGTCCAGGTATGTATTTCGATTTAGTTTGCTTTTAAATTAATGATAACAACAACTACAACATCATTACATAAAATCGTTTCTGCTGATCGAGTTTCAAGACTCACTGATCACGATCATGATGACTTTCATAATGATTATTTTTGTATTATTTATTATATTCCCATTCTTTTTCTTATTTTATTTTCGTTATTTTTTACGAGTACAACATTCGCTCATATTTCTTTGTGAGTACGTCGTTATACACGCATGAGTACATATTTTGCTTAATTTTTATAGTTTTTCCATTTTAAGATTTATTTTATTCAATTTAAAACTAAACTCATGTAAAGTCTGAAATTTTTATTGATTCATTTGATTGTTTTTTCTCATTTTTCTTACTTCTGTTCGAAGCACCAGAAAAAAATATGATCTCATTCCGAATGGCAACCAGCTGAAGTCATCGGCTCACCTCCGGCATGATTTGTGGGCAAAAAAAAAAAAAAAAGAGGGTGTCCCAAAAAGAATTTCAATTCAATGAATTCTATTCATGGTTACATTAGTCAGTATCTGAGTCTGAGTTCTGCCAGTTCTTGAGCACGAGCTGAAAATTGATGATTGTTTGGTGAGCACGAATTCATTCGAAGTAAACGAATGACTTTTAATTGTTATTTAAATTAGAGTTATAAAAGTAGATGGATGGAAATATGTCTGAGATTTGAAACTGAGACATTATTTGAGGTAACTGAATGGATTATAGATCAAAAATCTATTCTTAAGGTTGCCAAACTTGAGAGAGTGTATGAAAATACAGTACAACCTCCCTAATCCGGACACTCGCTAATTCGGACTATCCAGTAATCCGGACATTTAAATTTTTCGGACAGTTTAGAAATTTTTCCTCTATAGTCCGGACAAGTGTTCTTTTTCCTATAAGCATTTTTTTAAATAAGCATTGTGTGTGAGAAAGAATTAAAGAATGTGTAAAATATTTTAGTTTACTTGAGTTTGCGTGGAGTTAAGACGTAAATATGGCTCCCGTAAATAAACGACAACATAAAACATTAACGTTGGCAGAAAAGTGCAAAATATTGGATACAATTGATAGTGAAAAATCAATTAGACAAGTGGCAGTAATTGCTAACCAAAATATTGAACAACTTGATAGTTCTTTGGAGGAGTCTGAAAATGCTCAAAACAAAGTCTCACATAAAGAGGCAAGGAACTGTTTTCAAAACCTATTTTATGGGCTGAACAAACTAAAGCGACAGATAAGGATATTTTATTTTTAAAAGAATTTAAAAATAAAGCTGACAAATTACATAAAGATACATGTATTCAAACAAAAATAAATTCTTATTTTTCAAAATGAATTTTCGGTCACTTTTAGTTCCTTTATGTTTCTGTAAATTAATTCAATACAAATGAATTCTTATGAGTACTTATGTTTCTTTTCAGTAATAAAAATAAATAATATATATGTACAAATATGTATTGTGTTTAAAATTTAATTTTAACTCTAGTCCGGACGATCCACTAATCCGGACAGATGCTGAAACTATATCTGTCCGGATTAGGGAGGTTGTACTGTACTTTATTTTTAATCGTTCTGAAATAATTACGAAAGAGTGTCTTTTATTTTACTCCAGTTTCGAGGGATTCTAGCGGTGATACAGGATCGTTTGGTGATCATTGACATTCAATGGAGTTTTTATTTCACCATCAAATTTCCCACACCTCCCCCGCCCTCCTCTGGTTTTAATTTAAATCAAAAAGTTTCCAAATCGTTCAAAGACGAATGAAGTTTCAAGAAATCGTCAGCAACAGCAACAACAACAACAGCAACAATAGCAGCAACAACAGCAACAAAAACTGCAGCAACTCCAACAACAACAGCAACAAAAACATCGAGTTATCATCGCGGCAGTGGCAAAAATAATTCAACTCAATCAGAGGCAAAAAGAATAAAAAAGCCATAAAAATAAGACACGGAAAAAATGCTGTCTTCGCCACGAATGGCGTTTGCAGGCCAGTTAAAGCGAATCGAGAGGATGCGAGCGACTCAGCCAGCGACGAGCAGAATAACAAGAAGAAGAAGAAGAGGAGGAAGGCGAAGAAGACGATTGAGCGGTAAAGAGGTGGAGTAACAGCGGAGGAAGCTGCACGGAAACAATGCGAAAAATCCGTTTACTTCAAACGGAACTAACAGCATTCGTCTTAAGATTGTGCTGAATTCGATGCGCCTGTTTTTCAGACAGGTTTTTTCGCCAAGTTAACCGCACTCGCGCACTCAAGCACTCCAGTCAGCTGAGACTCGAAGCGGCTGCAGGAATGCTGTTTGCACGCGACATTGCGAGCCATGAGAAGGTTGCACACGGCTTTTCAGCGGAAAGACTAGCAAATCGCATAAAAATAGAAGACTTCGCAGAACGGTGCGCTTCTTGTTATCTTCACAGAGTACGAGTCGCAGCGGCAGCAGCAACGAAACGCGGCCGGCAGCAGCAGCGTTGCGGCAAACTGAACAAGCAGCTCAAAGTGTCTGAGAATTCATGAGCTCGGTTGCCTGCTTGGTTGGTTGGATGGCTGGCTGGCGGACGGCCTACTTTCTCTGCATTCCGCAGTGAAAGAAAGAAAACCTGTGAAGATGAAGAAATGAGGAAATGCTGCTTAGCGGCAGCAACGGGGCAGCACCGTCGTCGTCGTCGTCGTGTTCTTCTTCTTGTTTTTCTTGCTTGAAAGCAGTCTGCATTCATAAGTTACCGTTCGAGAGCATCGCCATCAACACAACATCGTCCGTGCTCAATTTTTTTTGTCTGTCGGTTGTTTCTATACTCTGTGTTTTTGTGGATTAGCAAAAATTACAATAACAATAATAATAGCAACGACAACAACGATAAATTATGGTACCATTCCAGCCACAGCAGCGGCTGATCGTTGAAACGAGTTCAAAACAAGAACGAGCAGCTGTTGCAGTATCAACGTCTTCGTGTAGAAGTCTTTTAGCATTACCACCTCCATCTTCCCCCCCCCCCCCTCCCCACGGTACCCTTTGTAATCAGCTTCATCGTAGGAAAGTTCATTCATTAAGTGTAAAATAACTAAATTAAAATAATGATGAAAGGAAAATGAAACAATGAAAAGAAAAGAGTTCCATTCAATAAAATTTCATTGAATAAAACAATATTAAATAATTAATAAAATAATCAATATAAAGAAGGAAAAACAGAAAGAAAATATTTAAAATATTATATTTAATTACATCGTATTTAGTGTATTTTAAATTTCAGAACTGAGTATAGACTCAAGTATTACATAAAAACAAAGGAATGCTTATTAAACAATACTCCAAAATTATCCTCCCTCCCTCCCTCTCTCTCTGTACCGTTGTACTGTTATCGTGGCTCACTTGAGTGCTTTTTAAATTCCACTTTAATGAAGTCAGTCCGTCTGTTATTCCATCCAGATACTTATCCAACCAACCCATTCATTCATTCCACCTCTCTCTCTCTCTCTCTCTCTCTCTCTCTCTCTCTCTCTCTCTCTCTCGCTCTCGCCTTTCGGGCCTTGAAAACCGCGCCGGTCGGACAGACACCCACCTAACTGTGTTTTCGTAGTTGGGCGTGGCTGCCCGATTCGTACCTCATTAGCGAAAATACACTTCTGTCTTCTGTTCTCTCGGTTTCCGTTCCACTTCGTCGCTGTTTATTTTCGTGGTTTCTGGTCTTATTCGAGGGTACTGTTAATCGTATTCAACACATGATCACACAAATACTAACACACAAACTCACACACACACACATACACACATAAACACTTTGTTGCATAGTCACTCATTCAGCCACTCAACTTGATTCCTGATCCACTCACACGATCGTCGCCGATTGTGGCGAACAGCAACCACATCAAAGCTTCTTGCCGCAAGAGGTCGTTGGCAGCAACGGCAACGGCAACTGCAACTGCAACAACAACAGCAACAACAACAGCGATGATGTCTGAATAATTTTCAAAAATGCAAGCTAAGATTATCGCGCACACGTTCGCGTTAATTGCACGCTGTCTTCAGGCACAGTTTCAGTGTCAGACGCCGACGCTGACGCAGAGTCCGCTACTCCCATCGTCATGCTATCCGTACACTCCGGCGGAATGTTGTGTAGGCCCAAATTGCTGTCTTTGTCTGTCTGTTTGGGCTGCGGTCCACTGAAAGTGGTCCACGACGACAAGGTTAAGAGTATTTAACAATAACAACAACAAGAACTACAACCATACAACGAATATACACACAGACACATCATACATACACACATACTATACATTTGTATGGTGTTGATGTGATTGGAAACAATCCATAACTCAACATAAATCACAAGTCGAATATTTTTGGTCTTCAGGAACCATCGTTCAAGTCTCTTATCTTGATCAGATTTCATGTACCCTACACCCAAAGGTAGATGAGTATATTATGTTTATCCCTCCTTTTGTAAGGCACAGAAGAAGGCGTGGCAGGTATACAAATTTATAGATATGCTTCATCGGCGTCACCTTCTGAGATTATTTCGTCCTGTCGTCAGCCCAAATATCTGTATGTCTAAAAACTATCCATTAGGCCAAGAATGGGTGTGATCCGCCCACTTTCATATAATATACGTTATGGTATGTTTATGTAATATAGTAGGAAATCTGTTTTCGTATGTAGATTTTCTTTGATTCTGAGTTACGCGGAATAATTGGCTATCTTTACATCTAGCATCAATATTATACGATATATCCAAAAATAGGTGTGATCCGCCTACTTTTTCAATGGTTAATTAATCAATTTAAATCATCAGCATGGATTAATCATTCAGCACTCGAGTGCAGGGTATTTAAACCTCGACCAGGCCAAAGATGGAACTCTTTCTGATTTCGTATTCGAAAATATTCCTTTATATTTATGTCACTGCGTTGGAGTCGCTCCTGCAGAGCACACCGGACACTATTAAGCAGAAAATTCATCACTTGACGAGCCTGAGAATTGTGAGTAGAAATGAAGACATTTCGGATGAGAAAGGAAACAGGAATAAAGTGCAATTTTATGGGAATGAGTACGAGTATTAATCAAAACATTATTTAATACCATATTTACGAGATAATCGTAAGAATTTCTCTAAGATTGCAAGATGAGAGGTTAAAGTTGCCTCTCAAGAAAACAAGAAGCAAGATTTAAAATACAATTGGACTTTAAAATTAAAATCTGAGGCGTGGAGTTTTATTTACAAAGATGTGTTAATTTTTAAAGTTCAAATTAGCAGATAAACGATAACATTGCACTGTACATCGCAAGAAATCTGAAAGAAGCTTTAAACACATACATACATTTTATTGATTTTAGACCCTTCAGAATGTAAAAAATTCCTTCTGGAAATCCTTTAAATTTTCTGGTTACTTTTAAAGTGGTTGCTTTTCTCACTCTATTTGCTCCGTAACCTGTAATTTCAAGTTTTCCCATCTCAGCAGTTTTTTAATCCGATTACGTTCTTCTTCTGGTTTTTTTAATTAATCTACTCTATCCACCGAAACCCCCCTCCCTTCACATACACACCCCTCCCCCAGAAAGATCAACTTTTATCTGTAAACGTTTTTATGTGCTTTTTACTGGTTTGTTTTTTATTTTGTAACAAAACTTGAAGTCCTTTAAAATGTGTCCTCCTTTTTTCCGTCCGTTTTCAGTCGATATCCGTTTAAGTCAGAAAGAAGTCAGAAAAGCTTCCTTTACAATTCATTCTTCTTCTACTTCGTTTACTGCTTCGTTTTCTTCTACGATTTCTTCTCTTTGTTGTTGCAGTCATCAACAAAAGCGACTCATCGACCGACCCAACTGCGACTTGGAAAACGTTCAACTTGGCAAAAAACCGAAAAGTTGTCACACGGAACCGATCCGGATCCAGCGAGTGCAATCCTCAAATTTCAAGTTTCACTTCCATTGAATCCATCCTCATCCTCGGCTGGGTGTCGATTTTAAATTCAATGAATATTTTCTAAGGGCGTCATCTCTGTCCATCCATCCTCTTCGTCATCGTTGTCGTCCTCTTAACGTCGTAACATTTCCGTATCCTGCTGCTGTTGCTGCAGAATATTTTGCATACTGAGGCCAGGTTTCGGGACCCGGGTTCGGCGACTGGCACCGTCTGGCAGCTGGCAGCATTACTTGTCAAATTTAGCCAGCGAGCATCGGAGGCTGAGTTCTTTAAAATACTTTCGGCCAATTGAACAAGAAATGGAACACATCCACTCACCTGAAAGTAGGAATGTCCTGATGTTGCTGCGACAGACGTCGACTGAAGCAGGCTGCAGGAAGTCTTCGATTTTTGCTGAGGATGTTTGAGTTTGCAGACACAAAAAGAGAGTCTTTGGACCTGAATAAAAGGATGTTTTACTGTTGTTGCTGTTGTTTTTGTAATTGTTATCATTCTACTGCTTATTATTGTCTCGTTTTTGTATTGTTTTGTTTTCGTTGTTATTGTTTGTAGGCTGGAGAAAATCATTGAAGAAGTCGAGAAGCTCATTCATCCATGTTACTGGAATTTTCTTTGTTTTTTCCTTTAAGTCTCTCGGTTCTTTGCTTCGGTCTACATTCGAAAGGTTTGAAGCTCTGAAGATTGATTGATTGAAAAGAAGATGGAGAAGAAGATAGAAAAAAGACGAAAGACAAGAAAGAAGATTGTTTTATCTTAAGACTGTCTGTTGTTTTAATTTGCTGATGGTTCAAATGAACTCAGATTATAATGCGGTTTGCGGTTGCGATGCTCGATCACGGTGCAGGCAGAAAGAGAATAACAACTCTTCTTCTTCTACTCTTCTTCTTCTACTCTTCTTCTTCTACTCTTCTTCTTCTACTCTTCTTCTTCTTCTTCCCTTTAGCACCTCATTCGTTGCTGTCTTCATGTCTCCGAAGTTTTTTGTTTAACCCGCTCGTTACATCGTTTCAACTGAATGATGAAAAAAGTATGCAAATTTTTTACTTAATGAAGCTTGTTAAAGGCAAAACTTAGCCTGTAATCCTGCGACTTTTGTCCTAATGTCCTTTGGGAGGTGTCACAAACTTTTTTACGGATTCTGACTCGTTGCGTAGAAAACATTTCACATATTTTATTATAACCAAGAAGTTCTCTCCAAGTTTTGACCTCTTTTGTGCCAGATAAACGCTGTCTAAATACGAACTTTGCTTCGGTCTTTGCTACTGACAACACAGTGTTGTCTAAAGGTAAGGAGTTACCACAGCTGTTACCACAGCATTAGCTAGCTGTGCACTCAACAGCTGCGGCTGCGGCTGCACCGACACACAACTTGTCAGAAACTTGAGCAACATTTTCATAAGCGTGCGTAATTAGAAGCTATTTAACACCATCGCTTCCCCTCCCCCGCCCCCGCACCCCACTTGGTCCCTGCAGACACCCCTCAAGCGGTTGAGTGCAACAAGAAACTGCATAAATTATGACCGAGTGTCTGCTTCACTTTAGTGCTGCATATTTTCCTCTCAATTTTTTAATTTTACTTCATGTATTTTCTTGAGGAGAAGTGCAGAGTATCACACCCCCGAAACGGTTGGTCGCCCGCCTCTCCCCCCCTCCCGCTTCAGCGAAATGAAGGGAAGGTGTTTGTTACAAGGCGCTGAAATGTGGTAACTTATGAGGTCACAAAGTTACTCGCACACAACGAAGACGACGTCGTGTCGGTGTTCGAAGTTGCAACACATGATTCATCATCATTTGTTTTTGTTACTTTTTGCTGTTTTGTTGCGTTGTTGCTGTTGGATTAGCTTGCAACGAATAAGTTTTGAAACACGATGCAGTTTATCACGAAAAATTAACTACACTGAATTTAATAAGGTCGAAAATTGCAAGAAAGGACCCGGAAGGACAACGAAGAAATGAACTGTTGCTGTTGTTGTTGTTGTTAATCTAAAACAAAGTTACACAGAGTTCCAAACTCGCCTTTGCCGTGTTTCTCAGACGAATTAAAGTAAAATATTCGCCTCTTTTTCTTGTTTCCTAGACGTTGTGAAGGATTGTAAAAGGAAGGTAAGAGGACTCGAAGATGCGTCTAGAGAGACTCTTAAAATTGCGTGCAAAAAGGAAACAAGGAACAAACTGAGGTGAGGTCTGGAGAGGCAACAATAACAACAACAGCAGCAAGAACAAGAACAATAGATTTAATAAAACCTTTGAAGAACTCAAGAGAAGTCGTCATGAGAGAGAAGAAGACAAAGAAATGGAGAGGAGAGGAGACCAGAAAACCTGCCACTGGAATCAGTGGGAGAAACTGTAAGAAAAGAAGGGGAAGAGAGAAGATATTCGGATAGCGGGTCTGCTATTTTTGTACCCTACACTCGCTGTGATGGACCGGCAGATGGACCACGTTTCTTTATAATCATAATTCCAGTTTCGAGAGAAGAATTTTTAAAAAAAATACAGGCAGCTTTCTCTGCTCGGATGTTTCCAGACTCAGATTTCCGCAGTCAATGTTTGCGATGCTGTCTTTTGTTAATTTTTAGCGTAAAAAGTACTCAAATTGTAGGGTGTTCATCATCAACAACAACTACACGAACTGCAGCCAGGTTAGTTTAAGAGTTACAAAATCCGCTTTTTAGTTTATGATGAACGAGTTACTGTGACTGTGTGTAGCTTGCATGCTTCAGGTGTAAAAATAAGCTTTGAATAACTTAGAGTATGTGCGTGTGAGTGTTGAGTATGTGTATGTGTGTGTTCAGTGTGCGTACGTTTCTATCTCTGTGTCCCTCGTGGCTGTCTGTCTGTCTGCTTGATTTCCACAATGCAAATGATATAAAAACGCCTCTTCTCACGTTCACACTGCTTGCGGTTAAAACTTTTCAACGCTAGTTGGCAACACCAAAGTTATGTTGCGTTTTTTTTTGTCTGCGTTATTCTTTGTCGTTTTTCTTTTTTTCTGTGAGTTTTTTCTAAACCACTTTTTTGCTTCGAGTCGAGTGTGACAAATAAATATTCTAGATACCAACATTGCCCCTACTCCCTCCTCTACTCCTTCCTGTGCTCCATCCCCTACTCGCTCCTCTTCTCTCTCCCCGACAGCATCCTCTGCTCCCTTCATTGCTCTTTCTCCTGCGTCCTCTGTTGTTCCGCCATCCGTTGCTCCCTCTTTTCCACCCTCCCCGGAATCGATCCTCTGCTCCCTCTTCTGCTCCTTCCTATACTCCATCCGTTTCTCCCTCTGTTGCTCCCTCCTCTGCTCCCTCGTCTAGACCCTCTCCTGCACTTGTACGTGGATGCAAATCTTGCTGAAAAGTTATGCATGTTTAAGTGGTTCATATTTCGCACTTGATTTGCATGTGTGCGTGTGTGTATGTGTATTGAAAGAGAGAAGGAGCGAAAGTTGGCGTGAGTAGAATAAAAAAAACTTGTCATTCATGTTATGTGGTTGTTGCTTTTGGTACTTTTTAATACTTCGAAGTGTTCCATATTGAATATGAAAAGAAAATCGATTAATTGTTTAATATTAATGATCATTTAGTTGATAATATTTATGATGAATTCAAGTCTTTGGATTTTTCTAAGTATTGCTTTAAAAGTTTCACGAACTCCTTTCCACGAACTCATTTTTGGGAACATCCTGCAATCCCCATAAAACTCGTATTCAGAACCGAAATTTGATTACTTTTTTTAATCTAATCCTTGAAGTTCTTCCTTTTTTGCATTTTTGAAAAACTTGATGCAATGGTTTAAAGTCATCACTAATAATATTAAAATTTAGTCAAAATAAATACTGTAAATAAAGGAAGCACTTGATTATTTCCTACTCAGTGTTCGTCGCTCTCTCTCACTCTCTCTCTCGCTTCTCTTTCTTTCTTCTATTTTCTTTTATTGCTTCCTTTTTGCTCATCCTCTTTAATTCTCCGTGTTCCCTACCAAAAAAAAAAAGGCCAGAGTTGAATTGTTTTATCTGCCTCTGCATTTGACTTTCTCGGGGCGGCGATTAACTTCAAAACACCGAAATAAATCTTGCTGCCACTTCGACTTCCACTTCCGGTTCCGCAAACGCTGTCCTGTTTACTGCCGCTGCTGCTGCTGGTTGCACGCTTTGCGAACGCCTCCTGCATGACGCTGTATCCTGTTACTTTCGGCCTTTTCGGCTGCTACCTTTTCTATAATTTAATTTCCTTCGGTTGCCGCAGTCGCCAGTCAACAGTCAACAGCCACCAACCAACAACCCCACTGAGCTGCACTTAACCCCATTCGTGCAGACCACTTGGCCCCTTACACCTGGTGGCTGGTGGCTACTATCCACAGGGAGGTCTTCCTTGCGTTTCATCCACTGAAGGAAGCAAGTAAAAGTCAAGTATATAAAGAAACAGAGAGCAAAGGAAGGAAAAAGGACAAAAAATGAAATCCTTGCAGCTGCTTAAAATGAAATGTGGCCACTTTTGCGGCGAGACCCACTTCTGGTGTTGTTGGTGCTCCTGCTCTGCACCTTCTCCGCCTCCTGCTCCGGCTTCTACTCCTCCGGCTTCTGCTCCGTCTCCTGCTCCGTCTCCTGCTCCGGCTCCATCTCCGTCTCCTGCTCCTGCTGTTCCGTTACGTTGCTGCCAGAAATTGATTTATTAATTGCTAAACTGACAGCCTGTCCAGAGATGAAGTAACATAGTATGGCTGTAACTGTCCAAGGATTTGGCAGGAACGGCTTTTGTTTACATGCATGTCTGTATGTGTGAGTAAGTGATGTATGTGTGTGTGTGTGTGTGTATAAAATGCATCTGTCTGTGTCCTAAATTATGCCTCAGAGAGGTCTTTCATAAAGTGTGACTTTCTTACATGGTGACTTGTTTTATTTTTCCTTTCAAGCTCACTCTGCTTTCACCTCTGATCTCATTCATTCGCTTATTCATTTGTATTTAATATTTCATCCTTCGTGATTCTCAAACTATTTTGCAGCCTTCAGAATTTCATATTATTTATGCTCAGTATTACATTGAATAAATATTGCAGCTCAATTTCGAATCATTCATTAAAGTCACCCAACATTTTGAGGACTCTTAATTGGGCGAATTACAGGAATATCCTTAAATATATCAGCTCTCATCTCCACCCAGACTGACAACCAGACTCCGAGATAATGAATTGAAGTGTCTTTCGTTGCATATTTTATGGATTTCTAACTTCAGCATGAATTATATGCATTTTAATTCCGAAATGGAGATTTTTTGACATGCTGCAATTTTTCCAGATTTGTTTGTGTATTTATTTGTTTTTTCTAAGTGACGTTTTTTTGGAGTGAGGAGGTGCCCTGTTTATTCGCTGTTGTTGTATACAGTATTCATTTGTTTTGTGCTTGTGTTTTTAGGCAGGCAAACAATGAGAAATAAAAGCTAAGGCAACAAAATGAATCCATTATTCTTGTAATATTTTTGTAATTTACGAATTTTTTATCCCTCCCTCCGTTGAGGATCTGGTGAATTTTTGCTTAATTATTCTTGATAAGCATCTGTTTGTTTCTGTTTGTTGGTTAAATCAGAAATAATGCTCAATTCTTCTCTGTTGTTCGCTTCAAGATTTCAACGAAGAGTTGAACAGCCGCTCGAATAGCTTCCGAGTTCATTCAAACTTCGAAGTAAAGACGACGTGGAAATTAAAGAGAGTTACTAAAGAAAGGAGGATTACTAAAGAAGGGAGGATTACAAAAAAAAGGGAGGGTTACACTTTAAATTAAATGCTTAAACTTTAAACTATTTAATGCGTTTTTAAATTCCAATCTTTATTTAATATATTAAAGCTTTAATTCTTTCTTTAATTCAATTCTAACCTTTACCCGGAGTCCTCCAGTTTTAAGCTTGCAAATCCGTCGACAGCCAAGCTAATTAATCCGCCCCGTCCAGCCCTCTGTCTTGCCCTCTTCTCTCATTTAAAAAAAAAACACTCTCGTGTAATAAACGGCCACCAGCGACGATACTCTGTTTTTGCAGCATTGCAAATTAAAGTAAAACTTTTATTATCTGCCACCAACGACGTCAGCGTCAGCGTCACCCATTCACTAGAAGTGCCCTCCATTTAAACTAGATTTCCAAAAACTAACCCCAAATATTTATGCGTTGATTGCAACGGTGACTAAAATAAATTTCGGCGCTAACATTTGCTCCCTGGCACATAAACACATAAACACACACATAAACACACAACACACACACATACACATATACAACCACACACTTACACACACTGCTATTGTTGTCTCTAGAGAATTGCTAGCTTTTTGTTGCTTTTGCTGCTTGTATTGATTTTATTTGGTGCAGCTTTTGAACAATTTTATTTAAATTTAAATATTTTCTAAATAAAATGCTCTCTTTTTGTCCACTGTTCACAAAGCGATTGTAATACGTGTCTGTCTCTGGTTGTGTGTATGTGTGTGTTGTGTGCGGTTGTGTGTCTGTGTGTGTGTGTGTGTGTTGTGTGCGGTTGTGTGTTCGTTTTCCTGGTTGTGTATCTGTTCTGATGACCGCTTTTGTTTGTTTGTCCATTTTGCATGCTGGAGCTGGCCGTAGTTTTGTGGCAACACTTCCGTTCAACTGACAAAACGCCGCTTGCCAGCGTTGCCAATATTGAATTTCTACTGGAACTCGGAACGATGCTCCGAAAATAACGAAAACAATTATATTAACAATAAAGTCAACAAATTGGCAGCAAAAATTAGTAGAGAAGTCGGAACATAAATTAAATTAGAGAATCGATTTTGAGTTAATTAAAAGTTCGGAAGATTTTTGGAAGAGATGAGAAAATTCAAGAGTTATACTTACGTCCCTCTGCGATCCACAGACTCAACTTTAAAGAAGTTCAAAAGGAACAACAAAAAAATGCTAAGAAGGTGGATAAAAAAGACTAGGAAACGTGAGTTTATAATCTTCGATATTATAATGAAACTACTCTGAAGCTTCATTTAAATCGATCCAATTTAACTTCAGTGTTTCATTGTATTTTAATATTGAAAGAAGGCTTTTTAAATTATACTCAAATTTTCCAAATTCTACAAAAGCTGTCCCACTTTAATAGAAATGTTGTCCTCCGACTAAAAATTGTTTTGTTTTCTACATTTTTGCAATCGAAAACTACGATAGATTTTTCGGAATTTCAAAATTAAATTGCAGTCAGTCGAAAATGCTGCCAGATATTTCTGCATTACAGTACACTTCGCTGACGTGTGAAGTGAGGATTCTCGGTGAAGTCAGATTAACGAAATGCCACGATTTGCATGCGAATTTTTGGTGGCAAATACACACTCTTTTCCCAAACACACACACACACACACGAGTACATGCAATCACACACTCAGCACTCTTCCACACAAGCACACATACTAGCAAATAAATTAACCTAATTGCACATCGTGGTGCACATGGGCCGGGGACCCGCCAGAGACCCATCAGCGGTAGCTGGTGAAATCATTTCCATTTCCGCTGATTGGAGAGCGATTTTCGCAGAGGTGCAAACTAAACAATTAGCCGTGCGTGAGTCGTTCAGCGCGGTTCCGCAGCGAATACGAACGCGTCTGATTAGCTGATTAGTTGGGGATCTTCTGGGGATTCTGGTCAGTTCGGAACCGTTTTAGAAAAATATTTATGACTCTTTTCGGCCAAGCGAAATGCAGTGAGCAGCGATGAGAAATGAAAATTAAATTAAATTGTATGAATTCGGCCAAGCAATTTATACCGTTACCATTCGCGTGACGACAACAGCGAGTGGCTGGATTGCAAGCGAGTCGATGGGGGCAACAGAAGCAGCAGCAGCAGCAGCCACAAAAGTCATTTACACAAGCGCTGATTTAGGCGGCACTCACACACGCAGAAACACACCACACACACACAAACAAACACCACACACTAAAGCAAATTCAAACACAAAGCAGCACAGAGAGCTAAGAGACGAGCAAACAACCGAATTGTAAATACTTTTGTGGTGGTGGGGATCTAAAGCGAGGCAACCAGCAGCAGGGGGCTTTCGAGTAAATGCCAGTGTTGCCAACTCAGCGAAAGAGCAGCATTTCCTAAGTTGCATGCTGCTTAGTTGGCAACAAAGAAGCACTTCTTAATCCTCGAAATCCGCTCATTGAATTCGGATGATTTTATTTACTCGCCTGCTTTTGCTACGCTTTGATTTAAATACTCGCTGGCAAAATAAAGTGAGGCAGCAGAAAATACCGCATATTCTGTGGCTCAGAATTAAAGAAGAAATAATTAATTCGATTCCTTGAGGTTTTTACATAATTTAAATGCGTTTTAAATGATTTTAAAGTATTTTAAATGCTTACGAATCCCGATTTAAGCAAACTACAGACGTAACAAGGTCATCATTATTTGCTCTACGTTTTGTTTTTATGCGGGCGCAACTGCGGAAACACTTCATCATCATCTTATAACGGCTTCAGGCGCTGAACGATTTTTGCCGCATTCGCCAAAATGATAGACGCAACAGCAACAGCAGCAACACCAGCAACACCAGCAGAAGCAGCAACAGCAACACCAACATCAGCAACAGCATAGAACACAATAAACCATCTAAAACACAACCAACACAAGTTCATGCTACCGGAAGTACCTCTACCGGTCCCCCTGTGGGCGTCTGTGTGTGTGTGTGCTGGTGTGGTTTAGTGAAGAGTACCGCTGTGTGTGTGTGCCACCGCTAACAACTTTGCTCTTGCTGCTTTGTTGCTGTAGTGTACGCGTTTTCATGTGTTGGCTGACCGAATTTAGCTGGAGTTTCGCTGGTCGCTTAAGTTTCCCCGGTGCGGTTGCTTCAGTGGCTGCTCCCTCTGCTCCTTCTGCTCCTGCTGCTCCCTCTGCTCCTTCTACTCCTCCTGTTGATGTGTTGAGAGAGCAATGGCACGTGTTTATTTCACTTAAATCGCAGCTTAACATCGAAAGTGGTTCAAGTGTTTAATTAAAACCGAGCGGCGGCAGTGAGTGCGGCGGTTGAAACTTTAACAAGAGTGATTTCAGCGCAATTTAGTGACGCTTGAATCAATGGCCATGTTTTAGTTTTCAGATATTGTCCTAGTTTATTTTCTCGACCAAAACTTTTAAGAAATAATCCTCTCACTCGGTGCATAATCCGAGTTTAGAAAGGTTAATGCTATGAAATCTTCGTGTCAAATAATTTGTCTCCAAGGGTACTAAAATTTTTGGGTCAGTAACGAAGTCAATTCAATCACAATCACAAACTTCGAAAGCTCCACAATTTAATTGCACGACAACAAGTGCAGCCAAGCAAAAACTTGCTCGCTACACGAACTGAAGTCAGAACCTCGCCGGTGGAGGTGGCTAATTAAATATTTGTTACCAAATCGGATTCAGCAGCATCCCATCCAAGTCAAGTGGTGTTAATTCATCGTGCACACAGACAACCACTCTGCAGACGCTGTGGTTTTCATCATCTGCATCATCGGCACGCAACCTGCAGCGAAGCAGCCAGACTCCGACGCCGAGAGTCGACTTCACCGCGGCTAGAGACGCCTCCAGCAGCGCGCTCAGCAAGTCATTTAGTGGTATTATGAAAAACAATTTAAAGGCTTTAAAAAGAGGACAAAATATAAAGCAGCGAAAAAGTAACCCAAACAAAGGGGCGAGCAGAGAGGGGAGGGCGATACGGCCACCCCACAGAAGGCAGCAGCAAGGAGCGCCACACAACAGAACGCCACTCAACAGAGCGCCACACAACAGAACGCCACTCAACAGAGCGCCACTCAACAGAACGCCGCACAACAGAGCGAAATCAACAGCAATTCATACAAAATGCAAAAATCACCCGTGAATACACGCCATCCACCCGCGTTGCCACCTTGTAAAAGAAGGCGTTGCTGCTGCTACTGTTAATCGTGCTCTCTGCAGCTGGGCGCCTGGTAACTCCGCTGAATTTCGCTGCCACGAAAGAGGAGCCAAGCGACGACAAACGGTGGTTAGTTGGTTCAGCCGCGAGCTTCGGTTGCTGTGTTGAGCGCAGAGATGAAGCTTCACACAGAAGGCACGGGGAGCACGGGGCAAGGATAAGGGGCTGGTTTGTAACCCGAAAAGTAGCACAGATGCAGTGCGGAGAGGCGGGGCAACTCGTTGGCGGCTTTACTTGGCGGACATGACCTGTCGCAATGCAAAGCGAGTTGATAACACAGAGAAAGCGGTGAAGTGAAGATGTGGCTCAAGGGTTGGTCGAGAAGAGGGCGGGGAGAGGGGGCGAAACAAAAAGCTTCAGAGGGAAACAGCAAGAGAGATAGCGACAGAGAGAGAGAGGGAGTCAGCAAGAGAGAGACACAGCGGGAGAGCGACACAGCGATAGAGAGGGTGCATTCGACTCACGAGAGAAATTCTCTGGCGCGCAGATGAGGAAGAAAGCTTTTCGTCTCACCTTCAGTCCTGATTCTTCCTTCCTTGGTCCTTCGTAACATCCTCTGAGCCAGCTATACCGTTAGAAATGGTTTCATAGAAAGGTTCTCTTGGATTTCGTAGGTTATTTTATTGTATGGTTAATTCGAGAGATTTTAGTGCTCTTATCACCGTTTCTCACCCTCTCTCTCTCTTTCTCTCGCTCTCTTTCTCTCTCTCTCTCTCTCTCTTGTCTCTATCATTCCTCTCTCTTTGTGTGTCTCTCACTTTTTTCTCGCTCTTTTGCCTCAAAAAGTGAGTGAGTTCATCATCAGAGTAATCATTATGACAGTCATTTGTATCATCGTTTTCATAGTGATTATTTGCTTTATTGTCATCAGCTTCATCATCATCTTTATCCTCACAATCATCACCGTCATCATCATCATTACCATTATCATCATTGTCATCCCTTCGCTTTGTCCTTTCTTTGTAGTTGTTAAATTATATTTTCAGGATGAGCGGATGCGGTGCAAAATGCCGCTTAAATTGAAGCTTTCCGCAGCCCTTCCGTTGCAGTCTTCATTGTTATGGGTTGGTATCTCCGGGTGTGTATGGGTGTCTGTATGAGTGTGTCTACGGGTGTCTGTGTCTGTATGGATCTCGATGTCTGGATGTCGCTGTGTTGGTGTGTGTCAATTGCACTTGCTTTGGTGTCGCTCCTGCTGCTGCTGATGCTCCTGCTGATGCTGCTCCTGGGTTTTATTTTTTTAATGTTGATATCTCTGTGCATTCATTTGTACTTCTAGAGTACCCAAACTTGAAGGGTTTCTCACAATCGTTATTGTTGTTGCTGCTGTTGTTTTTGTTGTGATCTCGTGTAATGCAAACGTACGCATACACGACTCCATACCCGGCAACCTACATACAACATGCTGCTTGTGTGTGTCCAAGGAGCAAGGTTTCTATTCCGGGTCCTTCGCATCCTTGTTTATCTCATTGCTCGTCCCTTCGTTATTCTTTCGCTTCTGTTCCAATTTAATAAGCTCCGAAATGCAGAACCGTTAAATTAAACGAGCCCTCTGTACTTCGTACTTATTACTGTAGTTTTTGTGAAACGTTGCGAAAATTTAACAGTAAGCAACGATAACGGGTTGAGAAAAGTAAACACGGGAAAAAACAGGAAGAAAGAATGAAAGGTAAAAAAAAATTGGATTGAGTTTTTGAAGAAAGTACAGAAAATAAATTCACCGTAATTCAATTAATGATGCTTGATGCTCAATAAAGTCGAATTAAATACGAGTAAAGTTCAATCAAGTTCGATTAGTTAAGGTTTGAGCAAAGTTACCATGACATGGATCACTTCAGAAGATTGAAGAGAGATGGATATATTATAAATGAAAGACTTCTGAGATAGAGTATAACTGAGATGGAGTTTAACCGGAGACAGAAGGAACTCTCTTCAAAGCGACGTAGATATCAAAATTATTGATCAATAAAGTAGATTCAACAATTGAATTGAAAAACAATTTCAAAAATTCACTTCAAAGGATCTTCAAAGGAAGAGATTTCGAAATTTTTGGTGTATTCACGAAATCCTGATTGAATTTCTTGTAATTGAAAAACGAAGTGATTTCAATTGATTTCAATCTACTCCGGAATAATTTGAAATACTTTCAAACGCACGCTTCAGAAGCGAATTTATTGGTTATCTTTAACAGTTAATCCTTATAATTTATTCCAAGAAGAAGAAGAAGAGGAAGATGGAGGAAGAGGAAGAACAAGAAATCACTACAAACGCAATTGAAACTCCCCAATCTTTGGAACGTATACAAAAAATAAAAACTAACAACAATTAAATACTTAGAGAAACTTTTCTTAATAGAATCGCAACCCCCCCCCCCCCCCCCCTTCGAACCGTTGCGTCTTCCGGAAGCAGTTCGACCCGGAATTAAGTGCTGCCCTCTGAATACAAGCGAAGCTACTTACGAGGGCGAGGGTTCTGAATTATTTGCAGTGCCAAAGAAGCGAAGCTTATTTATTTCAGAGTTTGTTTCGACGGTTTGCATCCTTCTGGATAAAAGGACACACACACACAGACACACACAAACATACAGACACCAGCACAGATACTCATAAGTATGCGTTCACCGCACACAAGCATCGAAATCATACAAAATACGAAAATTGCACGAATAAATTTGCGAAGCAGCAGGAATGCCATCACAAGAAGAACAACAACAGCAACAACAACAACCATACGGACAACAATGTTGCAAGTGCCACCAACAACAACCAACATCCGAGCAGTGCGACCGACACCGATGGCACAACAACAACAACAACAACAACAGGACCAAAAATGCTGCCAGAACAATGAACAATGCGACATTTTGGGAACATCGCCGTGGAAATGGGTTGCTGTAGGGTGCAAAGGAAGCCGCTGCGAAGGACGAAGTGGAGGCAGGAGAGGAGTAGAGGCTACACTAACACGGATGCATTCTGGGCCACGCTACTGTCGACAGCGGCGCCGACCGTCGTCAACAGCGACGATACTGAAGACTGCAGCGAGACTGAAGAGCCGAAGCCGAAGCAACGAATCGCAACTCTGTCGGCAGACGATGGAGCCGACGACGAGCAGCGGCTTTTCACGACCCGAGGTGGTCGCTGCTGCACGAATTACATCGTAGAAGGACGAAGAAATTTAGGCGCGGAGCCAAACGCCGAGCAGCGGCAACAACAACAACAACAGCACCAGAAAATAGTACGCTACGCTAGAAACGAATGCAATAAACGAGGTAAGGAAAGCATCCGAAGTTGCTTACGATGCACTGCCACAGCTACAGCACCCGAAATGTGGACTTTAACAGCATTTAACACTGGCCAGTGGAGTCCAAAGTCTAACGGCGCTTAAATTCGAGGAATTCCGCAACACTTGCTTCGGCAACGAGCCCCACGAAGAGCAAGTGACTTCGTCTTCTGGGGGGGAAGAAGAGCAGGCCGAGAGTTCTACAGCCCCAATTCGGTTCGCTTCGGTTCCACACAGCAGGCCCTCGTGTCGCTTGGCAGTCTCCCAGACAGCAGCGGAGATGAGAACAAGCAACGAAGTGCACTCTGACGGGGGAGGGGAGGAAGGTGCGAAGAGAACGAAAAAAAAGAGAACGAGAGAGAATGAAAATTAAAGAGGTCAGTTTTCTGGGAGAGCGCGCAGCCAACCAGCGAGGAGAGCAACTGAAAGTCGGAGAAAGAAGAGCTTTTTTAGAGCACCACCGCGAAAAAGGATGTCGCTCAGTTTGCGCCATATTTTGCACACATCAGAAACGAGGCGAAGGTGGCTCTGCTAGAGCGAGATGGCAGACAACAGAGTGCGGAAGCGAACGGTGAACAGTCTTGACTGCGGCGTTGCCAGAGTTTACTAGACCAATGCACTGAGGAGCGCGTCGCACTGCGTTTCCAGCCCCTTGCGTCGTTTCTCCTGCAGCTGGCGGTGCTTCTTCTTGTTCGTGATTCATGCAGACTGCGAAATGTGCACTCTGCACGGCCCAGCGACTTCCCATTCATGCCGCCAGCACCACCTGCAACAGCATCTCCTCCACCGCAACTAACGGTGTCTGTCTGCTGTCTGTTGGCATGCTTTTTCGTTGCTTGCTGTTGTTGTTGGAGGTTTTTTTTTTACAAAAGCAACCTCATTCGAGCTTTTAACTCACTCATTCAGGTCCCATTTTTGAGTCGTCGCCAGCCACCCGTTCAGTTGCCCCCAGACTCCGGGTGACTCCGATATTTCCGATGTCTCAGTCAACGTCGACGTTAGCGTCGTGGTTGTCGTCGTCGGCTTCGGCGTCATCGAAGTCGTACTCATCGACGTCGTCGGTGACTTCGTTGGTGTGGTTTTTTATAGCGAACGCAAACAAACTTCTCGTTGAGTAGGTCCGAGTTGTTTGGCATGCAAGCGATTCAGTTAAAACGGAACTTTCGCAAAGAACGGTTCGTTTGCTGGATGGCAACCGAAAACCAGCTGCCAGAGCCACAGAGACAGCCACAGTAACGGAACGAACGAACCGAGCGAGCGAGCCAAGTGAAGCTAACGAGCGGTCGTTGAACGTTTCAGTATTGTTGTTGGTGGTGTTGTTGTTGTTATTGTTAATGCTGCTGCCGCTGCCGAGATTAACACGATCCGCACAGAGTGGAATCCAGACAGAGCAGACTTGCATCAAAAGTCAGTCAATCAGCACAGAAAAAAACACTTAATAATCAAAGACAGAACGAGAGACGGACGAACGGACCGAACGAGAGACGGACAAACCGAGAATCCGAATCGCAGTGTGCAGGCATCTAATACGACTGCCGCTGCGACCGCTGCCGCTGCTGCTTCTTCTTCTCCATATACTAGCCTACAGCAGTCAGTCTTCAGCAGGCGGCTGCGGAGCTTATGGCTTAATCTCGACACGTTTGCCGCAGCTCGGCTCATTCGTCAAACGGTCGTTGAACGTCGTGGTCTAACAGGAAACGTCATCCGCTCACACCAGCAGCGAGCAGGCTGCGACTGCCGCCTGACTTCAGAGCCACTCGGGCCGCAGAGAGCGAGAGAACCCAAGCCGCTGCCATCAGTAGGTAAGCCATCAGGTCAGTTTAGCAGTGTAACAGCGGCAGCAGCCGCTAACTAAGCCTACTCTGGCCACTACAGCAGGCCATACAGGTTTTCGAAAGCTGCACTTGACTTGTTTCAATTGCAAGGGAGAAACCGAAAAAGAATCGAAAAGTAATGAAATCCGTTTCGTGTCTCAGCCCAGTTCGAAGCGAGACACAGTGTTAATGAGTGCGCTCCTAAACAGTAAAACTTTGCTTCAAGCAAATGAGAGAAAAAACCAATTAACAAAACAAAAAAAATAACTCAGTGGAATGTGAAAACATTTGTGGCCTTTTTTTCTGTGTTGTAGTGGTTTTTAATGGAGGCTTAACTTGTACCAAACGAGTGCCGAACTTCGTCAATTGTTAACCTGTCTGCGGTGCTCTGCTTGTGAATGTTTGCTCCATTTTTGGCGTCATTTCGTTACTCTTGACACTCGAAAACACCGAAAAAAGATTGCGTCAACACACGATATTTTGTGCGATGATTTCATGAGGCAGTTTCTTCAACGTGGGAACGAAGGTCATCACGGCGACCACCCGGCAGGTATGTGTTACTAAGTATTCCAAGTATGGTGAATATTGTATTTGAAATACTACTTTAGTATACTTTAAAAAATAACTGAGATTTTATTATGAAGAAAGGAGGAAAGGACGAAAGGAAACCTGCTAAAGTCCTACCACAAACTACCGAAGTAGGTTAGGATTATTTTACTTATCACCACAAATAAGATGTTCGGTATAAATAACGGAATTTTTTAAATGCGGGCACCAACTCAATTTTTGGTGGTCTTTAGAGCTTTTTCACCATTGATTTGAAGACCTTTTCTAACATTTTTCAATCAAAAAGAAAAGGAAACCCAAAATAACACTTCATCAGCAGAAATCTTAAGAATTCTTTGTGTGTTCTATCTTAATTTTTTAATATATTTCCTATAACTGTAGCATCTATGACTATCTTTATACATACTCGTATAGTTTCTATGATCCATTTCTGTAGTTCCATTCTTTTGAGTAGTTTTATAACCCTATCAAACCCCTTTTTGACAAATCAAAATGTTTATTTAGTCCTTTCTTTTACTCAACTCATTTTAATGCTCATTTCATGTCTTTTAAGTCATTTAATGTTATAAAAATGATTGTTGACCATTCTTAGGACTTGAAAACTAGACCACAATGAAACTTTGATTATTAGATCTTAGATTTACATGCTAGACTTAGAGAACCTTTTATTCTGTTATTGAAATAAGGTTTAGAAACAAATTTCAGTCGTATTTCAGTCGCATTTCAGTCGGATTTCAGTCGCATTTCAGTCGGATTTCAGTCGGATTTCAGTCGCATTTGAGTCGCATTTGAGTCGCATTTCAGTCGCATTTCAGTCGCATTTGAGTCGCATTTGAGTCGCATTTCAGTCAAATTTCAGTCGCATTTCAGTCGCATTTCAGTCAAATTTCAGTCGCATTTGAGTCGCATTTCAGTCGCATTTCAGTCGCATTTGAGTCACATTTCAGTCGCATTTGAGTCGCATTTCAGTCGCATTTCAGTCGCATTTCAGTCGCATTTCAGTCGCATTTGAGTCACATTTGAGTCGCATTTCAGTCGCATTTCAGTCGCATTTCGGTCACATTTCAGTCACATTTCACTCACATTTCAGCTACTTTTCAGTTATTTTAGATCTCTCTCATTTCAGAAAGTAATGAAAATTGTTTGCTCGTAAGTCTCGCATATTTTTCGAGCAGGTTACGACTAAAATTCGATAAGATTCGCTTTGGAAGAGTTCCTTCTGAGTTTTTTATAGTACACTCAATGCTTTCCAAACATTGTGTCCAAAGATATACTATACTATAGTATACAATACTATACAAAATCTAATTGTTGCAACTTGTTTTCGCTATAAAACAACTCGTGTTGCTTCTCCTCCGCTCTGACCGAAGATAAAACAGATTCTTTGGTTTACTATACACCAAAATTTCGTAGTTTAAGTGACTTGACTCTGATGGAAACCGTTGTTTCTTGTCATATATTTTTTGTGATTTGCTTCTTGTTTCTATTCTGTTTCTATTTCTTCCGCTTGATACGAAGAAAAGTAATTAAAATGCACATAAAATGGTTTGTAGCAAACTCCAGGTTTATTATTACTCGTGTTTCGTGGAAAAACATTTCGGATTTCTATGTTGCGACTTTTTTTACTGCCGCAAAGTTAACACAAAGAAATTCGCCATTCTTTTGTGATTGCATGAGTATAAAAAAATGCCATGAAATAGATAAGGGAATCTTAGACAAAAACTCGAGTAACAACGGTTTTAATACTTTGTCATTAAAATAGTAAGAAACTCAATAAAATTACTAACTTTGAATTCTAAATTAAATAAACAAATGAGAGTAATTTTTGCTTGAAAAAGAAGCTTATTAGAGTTTCAAAAAATGTTGATGAATCGTAGATTTTTTTTAAAATTTCAATTAAATGATGTTTTAACGATGAACCATGAACCATGAATTAAGATTGGATTCCAATAAAAGCTCAATGGAATGCGATGCTCCATTATGATCCATCGGTTCTCTCTTCTTTCTTCTTCATTAGACTCATGTGAGTTGTTTCTGTGAATTTTAATGAAAGAATTAGTGTTAAAATTAAATAAAAACCACATAAAGTAAAAACAAAAGAAAATCAGGAAACAAGCTCTGGCAAAACTATGCGAAGAGTGGCGAAATTTCACCCATTCAGCCAGTCAAGCAGACAACCGCTGTAGCTGTCCCTCTTCTCTTCCGTCATTCAGTCCACGGGGTCTGTCAGCCTAGAATCATATTCGAAGCAGGGAAAAATGCAGTTTATAGAAATTCCAGCAAAGAAGTCGGCTTTGTTGAGGTGCCTGAATGAGTCGAGACGTTGATGGAGAGACGTGAGTGGCTAAGAAGAGATGACTGGCCTTAAAAAGAATAAAGAAAGCAATACAAGACAATAGAAGTGGAATATAGATAGAAAAGTAGACGAAGAAGGAGACGACGACGACGGAGAAAAGAGATCATAGAAGCAATGGAATCAACTTCAACTTCATTATCAGCAGCAACAACATTCCCATCGTCATCATCATCATCTTGGGCTCGGTAACGGCAGCAAGTTACAAGTACAACAGTAACCACAACAACAACAGTAGCCCCACCACCACCACCGCCAACAACAACAACAACAACAAGAACAACAACATTCTTTTATTCGTACAACGACCTCGACTTTGATTTGCAGTGTTGTGCTCACTGCGCTCTCGCAGAGCGTTGAAGAGAGGGAAAGAGCAAGAGAGATGCAGAAAGAGAGACGGAGCGAGAGTAGAAAACTGAGTGAATCTGAGGCCCACTCTTAGCTCACCTCCAAATAAGCTTCATCATTATTAAATTGCCAGCCGTCGAGGTCTGGAAATGACTTTCTTTGGTAATCAGAAGCAATACTACGAATGCAGCAACAACACCAACAACAATAAATCCACTGTACGCCTTACTAACGGCCTCTAGACGACCTACGCTCTCTTTATTGTGCTCGGATTGGGGAAACGGTAGAAAATGTTTGCCAGAGAAAGCGTGCAACGGACTGGAGAGCAACTGCAGCACAAAGAGAGCAATGCAGAGAGTAAGATGATGACAGTTCGTGGAAGGATGTTCGTGAGAAGTGTGGGGGAGGGACGGCGCGAGTTGCTTAAACTGTGCAGTTAGTTTTGTTGTTCCCACTGAGTGCGAGTTGCTCTCGTTCCATTCTATTCTCCCAAAAGCTTTTGGAGCAGTGTGCCTCACCCTTTCCGTTGCTCTCTCCTCCAAATATGATTCTCAAAGAGCCTCAATACTCCAGCATTATCACGAGCGCTCTTTTTATCTCCCTCACTCTACTGTCCTCTTCTCCCCCTCCCCCCAGGCTCCTCTTCCAAACTCATCTACATTCCTCCATCGGCTCTGCCCGACTTCATTCATATCATCGCTCGTTTCGATTGCTTCGCTTGGCGCTGCCACTCGTGCTGCCATCGTTGTCATTCGCATTCCGTTGCTTCGTTGGAACTGTGCGACTAACGGTATCGCGCTTTAGTTAAGCTGCTTTTATCGGGTTCTTGTTTTTCTTTTTTTTGCTTGATCTTGAGGAGAAAAGTGTGAGAAACAGTTTGAGGAATTGTGACAAAAAGCAACAACAGCAACCTAACGCAGCAGCAACGTGTTAAAATGACCCGCAGACTTAATCAATTTGACAAGCAGACAAGTTTGCTGTCTGTCATTCGGCTTGCTATGAAATGTCAAATGATTTGACAGCGCTAAAGAAAAGAAAAGGTAGGAGGAAGAGAGAGAGAGAGAGCGAGAGAACTTAAGACAGCGGCATGGAGAGCGATTGCCGCCGAGCCGGATGTAGACAGCGGCGAGTGCAATAAAAAATGCAAACATTTGATTTGCTATCTTCTTTCGTCTGTCGTAGCGCTGCAGATGCTGGTGCTTCTTCCTCTTCTTCTCCGCCTTCTCCATCCTTCGCGTGGAATCGTTCTTCGTCTTTATTATATGCAAATTCTGTGAATGCCAAGGCGCCAATCGTGCCGCCCAACCAGCCGAGTGTGAAATTGAGATGGAAGACTCAATTTTGTTGGACTGTCGAAAATGAGTATGAATGAAATTTTGCGGAGGTTTAATTAACGTTGGAGGTACACTCAGCGATTGGACGGATTCCTCCTCACCAACAACCCACCACCAACACACCATCAACCCACCACCAACACACCATCCCATGCTTACGGACCACTTAATTGCGTTACAATGAAACTTCACAGTGGAGTCACCCAGCAGACGGTTTTCCTGGCTCTGGCGCTCCACACTTGAATTAATTGAAAGCGATACTCAAGCGACGGCGGATACCCGGACCCTGGCATAGAACCCGCCTTTCAACTGCGGCTCAAGTTGTAAGCTGATTAAAAAACATGTTGACTTTTTATACCCACTTCACCATTTCTCATGTATTATTTATCAATAATTATGGAATAATATTTATTAATTAATAACAGCTGACAGCCGCGTAATTGAGAATAACATAAGATAATAATAATAACAACAACAATCATAATAATGACGATAATAATGATAATAACGGTAATAATAACTATAACGATAATAATAATGAACGGATAGCAAAAATAATGACTCAATTATAATTCTAGCGAGATCGGAGACGATTATAACCAAAGTTTACTCAGAGTATACCACGTTATTTAATTTACTTCATTATAAAGAAACTTTGTTTTTAACCTGATCCACTGAAACCTGAAAAAAGGAATGAAATAATAAGAAAAGTTAAAAAACTTGTGTGATTTAATTAACTGTAGTTGAAAAATACTTTTAAAAAACAATAAACTTTACCTCTGTTAATATTATTCATTATATTATCATATTAATATTATTTCATTATATTTTTATATAAATTATTTGTTATGTCTGTAGCTCTGATGAGTTATAGTGGAGTATATCAAAATTACTCATCTTAAAGACACTGAAACCCCAATAAAAACCAATTAAAGATCCCTCTCCTGAAAGTGATTAATTTATCTGAATCAACTCTATTAAATAAGCTCGAAATTAAGCGAAATTTTGACTGTGAGGGTTCTTAGGATTGAGTTAAGTTTTATCAAGGATTCAGCCTTGAATTTATTGTGTGTTTCTAGATTTCTTGGTTTTTGTTATTGTCATTTATTGAACTGAATACAAACCACCTCACGGAAACCTTTTTAATTCACTTGCAAGAAACTTTTTTAATCTATCAAAGAAACTACAGCTTTTAGGGAAAAACAAGAAAACCGAATAAAACCTAAAATCTATTATTTTCAAACCAAAAGGCGAAATATTTCAATACGATTTTATAGAATAAGCTAAACATGGCGATAAATGAATGAATGTGGTTTCAAATACCAAATCTTCAAAACTTACTCAAGCTCAATGTTCACATCTGAATTCTTTAGGAAATAATTTAAAAATATAGTATAGCTTATTTTATAAAAATTCTTGATAAAAACATACTGATTACGAAGTAATACATTAAAAATTGATTACAAAACAAAAATCGTATCTGTTCGGGATGCAAAGAATGAAAGAAAAAAACAAGTTTCATAACCGAGGGGGTGGAAGGACCCCCGAAAATAATTGCCATAAAGAGCGCCACTTTTATTGCTGTTTACATTGTGAATGTGCAGTTTTTTTGCACCTCTACACAGACAGGTACTCGTATTTGCATCCTTTATTGTATAAAGCAGCTTACAACATGAGCTTTTAAAGAGGAGGGAGGACAAAAAAAGAAGAAAAAAAAAAAACGAAAACAATCGAAAAAAACTCACCCCAACGTTAAAAAGTAGCAGCAACGACGTAGTATAAAAAGTAGGATAAACAAAGTTGCTTACGATACGAAGTACGTATCTACGGGTAGAAGCTAAAAATAGCAGCAAATAAAATAGAGCAAAAAAGGAATACAAACAATAATACGAGAAAAAAGAACGCCGCCAAAAGCAATGCTAAAAATGAGGAGTTTTCACCAATTTTATTACGATTTTCACTACCAACTCCAAGCATTTTAGTGCTTATCGCAGACCTTTTTTGCAGACCCTTTTTTTGTAAACTTTTGTTACTATTTTTTCTGCTTGTTTTATTTTATATTTCTTCCTTTTGTTTTCTGTTTTTCTGTGTTTTTTTTCTATTTTTTTCGTTTGTTTTCTTTCTTAGTTTTTATTATGTTGCTGGTTTAATAGACAAGGATAACGAAAAGGAGCGAAGAGGATGTTTTGCATGGGCGGGGGAGGCTTTTGGTTGTCAGTAGAGACTACATCATTTACTTAAACGTAATACAGCGAAAGAGAAAGAAGAGGAAATGAAAAAAATATAGCTTTTAGCATCCTCCAAAAGAATAGCCGATCTTCTTCAGTCGACGTCAGAAATCATTGCATCGGTTGATGTATACTATCTTTTTATACAAATACGTGAAATATACAAACACATACACATATATACACACAGAGTATATACATATTTACATATGCATGAGTATATATCGTTATATATTTTGTCTGTTTAAACATGAGTTTAAAAAAGTAGCGCGTAAAAGAAGCAAAGAACAACAAAAAACGCAAATAAAAATTTTTGCAAAAATGTACTTTAAACAGACGAAAAAAGTAAATAAAATAATAAAAAAAAAAAATAATAAATTAAACAAGAAACTCTCTCGTTTTTTTTCATCTAATTAATTTATTGATCAAAGCAAAGAAAGTAAAAAAAAAATAAAAATTAAAAATAAAATAAATAAAAATAGATATAAAAAAAACCAAAAATATATAAAATAAAGTAAACAAAGAGAAAAGATAGAAGGAGATAAGAAAAAGAAAAAAATTATTAATAATATATACAAAAAATAACACAAAAATAAAATAATAAACAGAGACACACCGAATGAAGCCGAAAATATATGAAACTCAGACAGACAATCGAACTGAGGGGCAGACATTCGAACTCAAACCGGCAGATAGACAGACGAACCAACAGATAGACGGTTCGACCTCCATCATTTCAAGTCTGTGCAACTCAGCAGTCAATCGAGGAGATACGCAGATAATCAGAGAGAAGGAAAAACTGAAAAACAAAATGATAGAGAGACAGACGGACAAATAGACAGAGAGATAGATAGTTCGGTGTATAGCCAACTCGTACTCGTTGTACAGAAACGAAACGAGAAAAACTCCCAACAATTCGTCGTCTCAACGACTCGTTAAACTCGTATATAAATGAGTTTAATCTATCTTTACAGTTACACGAATCTAAGCATGAATATCAGGTACATCCACATATATACATACACACATGCATACATACATTCATAGATGTGCGATATCCTGGACATATACAGTGCCCTCGCGATAAGGTGCAAAACCATTAAGTTGACCAACTAGATTTCCCATTAACCACCCTTCTGAAGTGTGAACCGTTAATGAAAACTCGAAAACGTGAACAAAAAAATTCTGAGAAGCTTTCATTCGCTTTAATAGAAATATATATAAATAAATAAACTCAGGGCCTCATTCATTTTTTAGTGAATGAATGAGATACGATGTAGTTTTCATAATAATTTTCCACGATTTCCGTAGTAAACCACCTCGTAACCACACTCTCTCGGTTTTTGTTAGTTCACGTTAACGCGAGTGCACTGTATGTTTACGTCAGTATTGTTTCGATGGTACACTTTAGCGAGACATACGAATGTCGGACAAAATTAGGTAGGAACGAATTTAAATATTCTAGCATTGATAACAAACATTTTGCATTCGACTTTGACTTTGACGGTCGAGCTACAGACTCTCGTGAATATATTATAATCGTAATCGTACTTTAGGCGATACAGTTGGCTTATATACAGATACACACACACACACATAATACTATAGGAACTCATACAAAGTTCGAAATGTGCACAAAATAGCAACAAAAGTTTAAGAGAACATAAAAACAAAACGAGAAAAATAGAAAACTGAATAAAAACAGAAAACAAAATTTAAAAAATCAAAAGAAAAAGGAACAATATTTAAAAAGCAAACGGGAAAAAATTAAAAAAGGCTATTCTATGTAGCGACTAACAACAACTAGTCGCTAAAGAAACAATGACAACAATAAAACAAAAGTAGAAAAACCACAAAAAAAAAATTGCGAATTTAAAAATATAATCGAAACTTAGAAAGAAATCTCTGGTGAAAGATAGAGAGAGAGAGAAAGACAGAGAGAAAGAGAGATACAGAGATAAAGAGAGAGACAGAGAGAAAAAGAGAGATAAAGTAAAAGTTCCCTGCAGATTCCGATTCGCTTTTGTGCTAATCTTAGCTCAAGTTCCTAGTTCATGCATATTATTGGCCCTCGACGAGGTTGATATGGAGCAAAATAGCTGCGTAGCAACAACAAAAAACTGAAAAAAAATCTGGGAAAAATCGAAGAAAAAATCGAAACAAGTAATAAAAATAAAATAATGTAAAAATTATAACATATTTTAGGATTCTTTCATTTAGAAACGGTGGCAATAAAATATTAATATAAAAGAATGCAATAATATTCAAGTTAAAGATTAAACAAAACTTTTTAAAAACATTCATGGTAATTTTCATGGCTTTCTTATGAACTGAACTGAAGTGGTGTTGAATGGTTTGAAGATGAGGTGGACGGGGGGGAGGGGAGCTGATAAGGAGGTAAGAGATTTATACTGAGGTCTTAAGCCACAGAAGAGTGATGATTTCTGCTCGAATAAACATTTCTAAAAGATTGCTTTAGTGACAGTTCCGCAAATCGTTAGAAGATGATGAAGATTTTTTGCTATGTATGAAAGAACCGTAAGAAACAAGAAGGAAATCTTTCATGAATTCACTGATAGCGATAACGATGATGATGATGATGATTTCTACTTCAGAATTCTAATTTATTTGCTCCAATGAAATGTTATTTGCAAAAGTTGCCAACATCTTTTCAAGAGCTTTTTAAGACTTAAGTACACAGAAAGCAACAAGAAAGGTCGCAATTAAAGCACACTAAAAGAACCAAAGAAGGAAAGAAAAAAAAACGGAAAAACCGAAAGATCGAAAAATAACAAATATTCGAGTGGAACGAGAAGAGAAAAGAGAGAACGAAAATGTGATAAGATGAATAATCACCGAATTTATTTCTATTCTGGACAAAATTACGTCAGCGTATCTGCGACTTTATTCTATACACACTCACACACACACACACACATACACGTACAAGCACACATATGAATACATACATACACACATACGGATACTACTACTATTAAACATACACAATGTATACATTTTGTTTAATTGAATTGCTTATTTTGGTTTCTTTTATTGTTTCTTAATTCCTACTTTTTTTATTTTATTATTATTTCTTTGTTTAATTATTTCTTTGTTTATTTATTTCTTTGTTTATTTATTTGTTTCATTTTTTCTCATCTTTTATTGCGCAAGAACTCGAACTAAAAATCAGCAGACGTTGAAAAAATCTCCAAAAAAGTGTGCAAAACAAAATAATTACCTAATAATAAATAAAATTATGAAGAAAAAATAACAGTAAAAAACCCGAACACACAAGTTTTTGAAATACAAACGGTTTTCTGCTAATTTGGAGATACTGAGATATCGCTGTATCGAGTATCGATGAGATATTGTGTATCGATGACTACAAATGCTTTTGTTATATTGGAACAACGATCACTGCTGTTGTTGTTGTTTTCCTTTAACTTATAAAAAGCGATGACATGTTGTGGGTTTTTTGCTGTCAAACTTGTTGTCCGTCGACAGAATTCGTGTGAAAACTCAAGCGAAGTAACTGCGTAAGAGTCAGATGTCAGAGAGTCAGAGTCAACAGCTACTTCGTCACTCACCTGTGAATCTCTTTCTCAGTGCCTCTCCCTCACCACCACTCTACATCTCCCTCCCTTTTTCTTCCATCCCCATGCCCCCTCTCATCATCCCTCTTTTTCTTGTTTTAATCGTGTATAAAACGCTTTCATTGGCTTGCGCTGTCATACTTCTTGACAGCTATTTTATTGGCTCATAAATTATGACCAACAACGTTGTCTACAGCCGAGCTGCTTCCCAAATTACAACAACAAATTCAGTGCGAGCGAACCTCTGAAAACTTATTGTAAATATTATTTATTCAGTATAGAGCTGAAACAAATAACCCCCAAAATCTCAGGCACGCACGCACGTCACTTAGTGCCTCATGGATACTACGTCATGGATCGCTGCAGATACACTACGGGGACCTCGTAATTCCCTGCAACCACGTAAAAGCATCCTCGCTAAATTGACGAAATGAAGAATTGAAGGCTAAATGTGCCAATGGAGGAGACATAAGAGCGACTAAGAGGAGTCTTCGAGAGAAAGAAGAACCACTACTCTTCTAACAGCACACTAAATCTACTGAATGAGTAGCTCAGTGACTCAGTCCGGCAGGCTGCTCAAATTTGGGTGGCTCTAGCTTCGTCTATCTCAGCGATATCAAGATTGATTGCTCAGTGTTCGAAAATAGGTTGCTCTCGCATTCCTCAGGGATGACTACGGATCATCGCGGCCACCGTCCATTTCAACGCAAGCAGTGGCCACCGCATCCTGGTGGTTATGCGGCACGATTTACAAGAGCCACCGCAAGTGTGTTCAATTGATTCAGTCGACGGCGCATCTCGTCGATTGCTGTCAGTTGCTGACCATCAGCTATCAATTTAGAGGCACAAAGGACCCGAAGGATTCTCGCACAGCTGGTATTTTTTGCATGGAGGACTGCGGAAGGGATTCAAGAGTTTTCGAGGGAGGATTTTAGTGAATTTAAGCAGTCGAAGAATTCTTGAAAACATTATGGAGTTCGTTTGTATAAAAGACGTACTTTTTGATAGTTTTTCGACCAAAACCCATTCAAATTTCGAAGCTTTTCACAAAGTCTAAAATTAACAACAGCAAAAGCAACGTTTAAAAAATTGACTTTAATGTTGCTAAACAGAACAGTTCTCAAATGAAATATTTTTCCTAAATTTTTGACACTTATTTGGTACATTTTTTTGCCTACTCAACTGCTTAAAAGGGTGTAGAAATTAAAACTAAAGCAAAGGAATGAATTAAGCATGAATTGAATGAAAAAATTCCCACAAAAATAAACAATAAAGAAAAACTAAAAGAATTAAAAATGCAGAAGTTGCAAAAAAGTGGTGGAAAAAATTAAAAAAAAAAAATTTACAGAAAAAACATTATAAAACACAGTGAATGAAAGAAGGAAATTAACAAAAAAATTAAGCATGCGGGTCTCTGTTGCTGCTAAAGTGGCGCCTCGGGAACGCCAGCAGCCAAGCAAGAAAAGCAACTCAAAGTCTAATTACACTAAACAACAACAAAAACAACAATAACAAACACAAGAAAAACAACAATAACAAGAGCATGAAAATAGAAATGAAAAAACTAAATGAAAAAAATAAATTAACGAATTAAAGCACACAATCAACAAGCATACAAAACATGAGTGAGTTAGTGTGTGTGTGAATGTGTATATGTCTGTGTATGTAAATGTGGATGTCCTTTGGCATGCATTAGCTGTAAATATTAAAAAAAAAACTGAGTCGAAAAGCAGGCAGAGAAAGAAATTTGAACAACCCTCCAAAAAAAAAACCCCGGACACAAATTAAACCAGGCTCAGGTCACGCGATTCTCGCTGGTGGTACGTTGACGCCCACTACAGAGCAGGGTGTGGCACCATATATATCGCTTACTAAGCTGTTGTGCTCACTGTAGTTGTAGTCATTGTAGTTGTAGTCATTGTAATTGTTGTCGCAAACATGTCAGCACTTGTTTCCCTTTTTTTGTCAACCTAACCTACTTTTTATAAATTCTACTTACCACGGAGCATTCGTGCGCGAGTGCGGTAAACGTTGGGAGGGGAGGAGGAGGAGGAGGGGAAGGAGATGGGGGACAGAAAGAAATATGTCCACATTCCTTGTGATGTCGGTCAGCACCTTGCAACCTGGACAAACAGAGCTACAGAAGTACTCTTTAATTGTTTGTCTCTTTTCTGTAAACAAAAAAGTTGTTTATAATGAAAATTTAAATACATTAAAATGCACAAACAAACAAAAAAATGTATAATTAAAAAACACAAAATAATTAACTTAATGAGAAAGCAAGTCAGCGAGATCAGGACGTCAAATGTAACTGCGTCGTATTTTGTACAATCTTTTTTTATAAAATTTTGCTCATTAGGAAAACACATGAATTTTTGGGGTTATTAAATGCACCAAAAAAGCCATAAAGATATAAAAAAGGAACGTAAAGAAATAAAAACACAATTAAATTATCTATGAAAGGAAACTGAATTAACTCGAGAAATTAACCTGCTTTTATAGTTAAATTTTATCTCTTAATGTACTCGTAAATTAAATAAATTATTTAAATTGAAGACTAAAAATTTAGAAATTAAATTTCAAATACCAGAATAATAGAACACATGAATAATATTAAATATTTCATAAGAATTTCTAGCGGAGAGCTTTCAATTGATTTAATATATACACAGATGTTTAGATATTAACTTCTGAGGATCTTTTATTTGTTTAAACTAAACCATAATATTGTTAAATACCGCAAGTTAATTGAGCAACCCACTCAGCATCATTTGAAAGCATGAAATTATTATCATAATCATTATCAGAATGAATGAATGAAATTATAATCATTAAATTATCAATCTTTGGGTAATTTTCTGTGGACTTTATTTACGAAACCATCAGATATTCTTTAGTGAAACATATACACACGTATATGTTCCACAAACACAGAGAAACAAACTAATTCGGCCAATCTATTTAGAGCCCTAAAAGTTTATCGCCAAGATTCATTGTTTCATTGTTTGTTTCTAATGAAAGGACTTTAAATTAGTACCAATTTCTTTATAAAAACCATTAAAGTTTATATAGTGTGTACGTTCCCAAGATTCCTTGATGTCTTTCAGGAACAATCTGCTCTCTTTGTTGTTGTTGCTCCAATTTACGTGATTGCTAGTTCATTCTTATCCCTACGATTTTGCATCAAGATTATGCTTTTGGATTTTTCCTGGGTAGCTTCTAAGAACATTTTTGCCAACATGTTGTTTGGCGTTTTTAAATTAAAACAAAATGGCACAACAAAAACAAGCGATAACAACATCATCCTCAACAACAACAACAGCAGCATCAACAACAATAGCAACAATAAGAGTAAAAACAACAACAAGCCTCAACGAACTCCATTTCAATATTCATTTTTAACCATGTCTACTTTTTATGTTGTCTCATAAAAAACAACATATAAAATAGTACATAAAGAAGAAAGAACAAGAAAGAAGAAAAGAGAAGAATATATATGAGCAACAAAAAAGCAAATTTGAAAAATAAATATAAGAATAAATAGTGTTTACCATTATTTTTATGATGCTCGTTGATGGTCGACAAGAAGCAAAAGAAACTGAAAGAAAAGAAGAACACAGGAGGAATAACAAGGAGATGCCGTATTACAGGAGTATGAAGAAGAAGAAGCAGAATACTAAGAAGAAGATGAAGAAGAGAAGGAGAAGCGGCAGCAACAGCTTCACTAGTAACAATCTTATTCACGTTTTCTTTGCTCGAATCCCCGGAGAGTGTATTAAAATATTATTAACATTTTACCGTTGCAAGTTGTTGTTGTTGCTATTTTCTGAGGACGGACAAAAAATATTTGCTAGCAACGAAAAATTTACAGATTCATTTCGAGTTCTAAAAAGAGGAGTTTCTTTTTAAAACCTATAAAAACTGAGTTCAATTCGCTTTTATTTTAGGATATTTTACTATATTTGTGTTTATTAAATACGATTCTATTTATTTTCATTTATCTATTCATTTATAAAGTAACTAATCAAATAATATTTGTTTGTATTTCAGATTTGTTTGAATATTTTGAAAGAAATCCACAACAAAAAAAAAAAAACAAAAACAGGTGAGTTTTCATGTTTTTCCTCTCTTAACTCAAAGATTTTTGAACACAGGTTCGTTTTTCGATCTTAATTATTTAAAAAAATAAAGAAAAACACATAAATAAATATATACACACATTTTCAACAATCCGGAGTAATTTTAGTGAATCTAAAGTTTAATAAATAAAACAAGAAAAACTCTAGTGCTCTATTATTTGTTCGTTTTGTAATTTTTTATATTCTTTTATCACTTCAATAAAGCTGTAGGGTGTTTAATTCCCCCTTCCCCCCCCCCCCCTCTTCTTTTCACACCATCTACAGTGACAGCCTCTTGTCGCGTCAGTTTTTTTATCATTGAGTTCATATCCTCGGTCTGTCTGCTGCAGCATCTGCAACGTTATCAACACCATCAGCAGCATCAGCATCAGCATCCACATCGTCTTCGTCATCAACATCTCCGAGCTCATCAGCAGTATTTCAGCGCATGCCACACCCCTTGCGCTCGGCCAGTCTACCTCAATTTTTCGCTGTCGCATCCATTTTATTTTATTTTATTGTATCTTTTATTTTTGTGTTACTTTTGTGTAAGTTTTTGTGTGCTTTTATTACTTTTCCATTGTTACTCGTTATTGTTTTGTTGCTTGTTAGTGTTGGCAGCATAGACTTTTCCAAGCGGCGTTGTGTTGTGACTGCGTGACGCGATGAATGAGTGAATGAGTGACTGACAGACTGGTTGCCTGGTTGGCTTGGTTGACTGACAGAGACAACCAGCTTTTTGACGTATGGAACGCGTGATGCAAAGTGACACTCTGCTAGTTCTTGTATTTCTATAAAATGGCAGACAAATGTCTGCATCCTTGAAGGATGCAAGTGTTGAGTGCATTTCCGTGCCGCTCCCACAACCTACCACCCTCACCCTCCCCACTCCGCTGTCCCATCTCTCGGGGGGTACGAGTAAACGTGCCTATCGTGCAACATCAGCTGCATTCAGTGCACTTGCTGTTGTTGTTTTTGTTGCTGTTGAGGTTGTGTTGCATGCAACTTCATATGTAGGTTGATGACTAGGATGTTGATAATGCGGTGACTGTAAGGATGTGCTACAGACAGACACAGACACACACACAGTCACACACACATTAAATACGCCCAGTTTTCTGACAGTTTGCATTAAAAGCGCGGTTTCCTTCGGATCCTTTAAAAAATAATAAAAATGCAAAAAACTGAAAAATTTATTAAAGGATGCCCCGGCGCAGGATGTGCTGCCATGGGTGCTGACTGCGAGGCCGACTCGCCGCTGCTGCTTCTGCCCCGCTGCTGCTGCTGCTGCTGATGCATGGCTTCTAATGAGGTCATCGCTTGAGAATCGTATTTGCAACGCTGCACATTTTATTTCGTTTGGTTTCGCCTCATTTCCGTTTCCTTTTGCGTCATTTGGAAGGTGCGCCTGTAAGTTCGTGTGTGTGTGTTTTCATGTATGTGTGGCTCTATGTTCCTTGTCATTACGCGCCGCGTAAATTTGTGTTGCTTCATCGGATTGAATTTCTTTGTTTTAATTTATGCGATGACAACGACGACGAGGACGTTGAATGCAAGGACGAAAGAACGACGACGACGACGACGGCGACGATGAGAAGGACGACAAACGACTGGTGCTTAGATAAAACGCCGAGAGCTGCAGCAACAAAAGAGTAATGCACAAAATAGGGAAAATAAAAACGGCAAAAAACAGAGAACAGACAGGCACCAAAAATGACTCAATAAATTAAGCGGACCGGAGCGGGTCGCAGCGGGTCGGAGCGGAACGGAGCAGCAGCTATTCTAGATAAAAATAATGGCGTCTGTCGTTGCTCACTGATTGTTGACTTGTGGAGGGAAGCAGGAGGAAGAGTTGATGAAGGAGGAGACTGGAGACGGGTCACAGCAGTTAAAGTAAGTGAACCGTGTTTAACGTAGCGTTAAATTGAAGCGCTTCACCAAAAAAACAGTGAAGCATTAAAAGAGACAAAGTGACAAACAGAAAAGAAATCTAATGTTTTGAGAATTATTAAAGAGCTAATGAAAATTGTACACAATTATCATGTATAATAAAGAAAGAAATATTAAACGTAAATAAGACAGCTAAAAAATTAATGAATTCTTTCGCAGAAATTCGTATACAGTGACGTTGGAAGCAACACCTTCTGATGCAGCAGCTTGTAGAACCGAGACAGGAACAACAACAATAATAACAACAATAAGAACAACAACAACATCATCAACCATAATAATAACAACAACAAAAATAATAAAAACATTTTTGCCGGCTCTTTTAAATGCGACTTCATATTTTGTTTGCTTTTAACTTGTAAAGAAAAGTAGCAGAACACAGGAGACGTTGTTATATTTTTACACCCACACAAACGCCAACATAAACACTAACTAACTCACACACACACACATACACACATACATACACTCTCATATACTCAGCTCCATTGCAAAGCAAACTTCCAGGAACCAAAGAATAAATATCAAGCAAAGAAAACAACGAAATAAAACCAAAAGCAACACTGAAAAATGCACAACAATGCATATCTGTGTTTATGTTTTTGTATATATGTGTGTGTGGATGTGACTGTGGATGTGTGTGTGTACATGATTGTGTTTGTGGTTGAGTTCTTGCTATTCTATTTTTGACAAACAACAAAAAGTAGTGATTCTTGAAAGAACTAGTATTGTAGTAGTTATTTTTGTCTAGTTATGTTTTATTTTATTCTTTGTTGTTGTTTCTTTTCTGTTGTTCTTTCTTGTTGTTCTTCTTGCTGTTGTTATTATTGTTGTTTATTTGCCTGTTGTAATTTCTGTCTGTTATTTCTGCAGTAAAGAAATTCATACAGAAAGCTCACCATTCAGACTTTCACAGATCGGACCATGTCTATAGTTATAAAAACTTCACATTTTTTAGTAGAATTTCTGCATGAGTATTTGCACATCTGTGCTGATATGTTGGTGTTTGAATTTGTGTAGGTGTGTGAGTGTTAGTATGAGTATATTTGTATGTGGTTTGATGTGTGTATGCATGTACTTTGAGACGTGTCAGTGCATTCAGCTGCAAGTTGTTTTTGCCACACTGACAGCTCTTCAAAGCTGTCCTGCTAGTGATTGTGTGTAGTTGCAGTTGTTGTCGTTGTAGTTGTTGTTAATGCACTTGAAGTTGTTTTTGTCATACATTTCTACATAACATATGCTGTTGTAGTTCAACTAAATTGTGTCAAAAATTCTTAGCGTGGACAATGTCAGCTAAAATTGAATAAATAAGGATAAAAAGGAAACTAAGAGACGTGATATGAAATGCAGAAATGTTTATTTTATTTATTTGGTTTTATTATTTAGTTTATTTTCATTTATTGTTCTTTATTTTATTTTATTTTATTGTATTATAGTTTATTTTATTCCTCTTCTATTTTATCCTATTTTATTAAATTTTTTTTTATTTTATCTTACTTTATTTCAACTTTACTTCACTCTATTTTATTTTAATTTATTTGAGTGAATTTTGTTTTATTTTCCCCCATTTTATTGATTGAAATATTGGTGTTGAACCCCATCCAACTCCTCGTGATCAGCATCTCCTCTACTGCAGAAGACAACCCCAAACCGTATCTTCTTATACGACATTTTTTTTCAGATACTCCCAGATCCTTGCGTACTAATTTTGCAACTTAAATTCATGTAAATTTGTCAGGAACCCGATGGGGCGAAACGGTCTTCAGCTCGCAGCTTAGTGCCATCAAATTACCATGCTAAATTGGTTAAAATGGAGAGAGGGACGGACTGACGGAAGCTATTTGGGTCTCTTACATTGTAACACTGGGGGTGAGTCACTTGCTTCCAAATTGCGATTGCATTACGTCGTTCTGACCTCGGTTCGGAATTGAAAACGTTGCCACTCATTCGCTCAAAACCCTGACTGACTGACTGACTGACAGACGTTTTGGCACCGTTCACTTTCTTCGCTTCGAATTCAGCAGGAGAAGCTTTTCATTTGATGGAATTGCAACACATTCATTTCCTCCGAATCATGGAACCGATATTAAAATTTAAATTTACATCGAATTTTAATTTAAAAATTTTGCATTGACTCCACTTTGGCTGGTGCGGCGCTCTTGTCTGCTGGTTCCTTTTAACCATCCCCCTACCCTCCCCCTGCCCGTTGCTCCATCGAAATGACACTCTTTTCGCATGAGTGCCAAAAACGTTGAGTGGCAGTGTTTTTGGCCCTTCGCTTGAGCGCACTCATGTTAAATTTTCCAAGTGTTTCTTGAGTCGAAAGTTGCAAGGACGACGCTTGTGTTGCTGTAGTTACTTTTATTGTTTTCTTTGCTACGGTGTTGCAACTCGGCTGTGTTCTCTGTTCTCCGCTGCTGCCACTGCTGCCCCTCCTGCTTGACGCTAGGCTTTTGGCACCGCGCAACACGCCAGCAAGCCATCCAACTTCTGTATGTGTGCGTCTGTGTGTGTGTGTATCGGTGCCTGTGTGCTTAATTTGCACTGCATTATTTATGGCCTCCATTTAAACACTTCTTCAATGCGGCATTTTTGTCTTTTTTGAGGTACAGCGGAATACTAAAGCAACTCTTTAATATTGTTTTATTTACAAGCTGTGAGAATGAAGTGAAAAGTTGCAGCCTACTTTTGATCATGCTGATGGGACAAAAAAATCCCACACAACAATTTCCGCCACTTCCTGTGAATTATTAGAACGTAAATCAGTTTTGGGGCCCAAAAACGACACATAAATTTTCACAACTCTCCGGTCTCCGAGCCGACTGTTCTCACTGCTCGGTCTCGAACCTTTTTCTACGCTCTCGGTTTTCTACAGTCGACATACATGATTGAAAGAACGGGGGCGACGAGAGAGAGAGAGGGGAGTGGCAACTGGAGAAAAGCCTAGACTAGAAGAAGTTCAAGCAACCCAAAGTGAGGTCTTAAGATAAATAATTGCATTGCTTACTCAAGAGTGAGTCGCTGCGATACACAGACTTGTGCTATAGAGGCAGACACATACACAGACAGACCTACACACACACACAAATGAACTTTCAAGATTGCACATTGGAGTTTGTGTGGCTCTTCCGCATTGAAAAACCTTGGAATTTTATTTTCGTTTAACCGAATGGAAAATGAAGTCAGCCAACCAACCAACCAACCATTCATCCATCCATCCAGTGAGTCAGTCAGTCACTCAGTTAGGCTGTTTTTGTTCATCAAACCTCCTGCTTTCGGGGTCCTCTTTTAGCCAAGTAGAAGCGTCAAGCGAAGTTGCTTCCCCGAAGCTTCTTCTGACCAATTTTTTGGAGCTCAATATTAAAACGTGAAGATAAGCAGCTGCCAAGCTTTTCCACTGCTTGTTGTTGTTGCTATTTTTGTTATAAAAGCACAAGTACTGGATAGTGTTATTACTATTGTTGTTATTACTATTGTTGTTGTAGCTATTGTTGTTGGTGTTGTTATTGTTGCTATATTGTTAGTTATTTGCTAGTATCGTGTACGTGGTTAGTTGTTGTTCTGGTGGTTTTTCGTTATTTCAGTAGTGTTTTTGTTGTTGTTAACTTTACTCCTATAAGGAAATAATTTCCACGCATGTACAAACACACACACACACACACATGTATATATGTATATACATATATATATGTACACTTAGTGTGTTTGTATTTATTAATTGTTTTCCTGCTGTTTGCCAAAAATGAGTGCAAATTTTCGGAAAATTAACATTTTCCTGTTCTGCGTTTATCGTGATGTTGTTGCTGCTGTAGTTGTTGTTATTGCTATTGTTGTAGTTGTTCCTGTTATTTTGGTCTTTTGTATTTATTGGCTTCATACATGGCATTAAATTATTTTCCGTATTTCGCAAAACCGCAGCCATTTTAATGGCCAACCTGCGTTGGCCATCTCTGCTGCTCTACCGTTTTTGGCAATCGTTTTGGCAATCGTTTGAGCATCACAGTGGAATGAAACCCAAATAAGTTCGTCCACATAAATATTCAATAACAAATAAAGCAATTGCTTTTCTCAAATATTATATAATAACTTAATATAATATAATAACAGCTTGTTTACTAGACAAGTTTATCTTCTCGATCAACTGCATCAGAGAAAGAAACGTAAATAACACTCTGTCTTTGAATTTAGTTCATAATCTCGAATATTAAATCATTTTTTGACAGAAATCGAAAGTAATGAATTCGCAAAGTGTACACACATCATAAATAACAGGCTAAACAAGGTCAATAAATCATTGCATGTTCTCAGGCGCCAAGATGAGTCCAACTCTTGTCGGATTCTTCTTTGATTAGGATGCAAAGTATATAAAGCAGAGTCAAATGTAAAACTACAGTCCAATATTATTTTCTAATTAGTTACTTAATATAGTAGAGTATAGTATAGTATAGTATAGTATAGTATAGTATAGTATAGTATAGTATAGTATAGTATAGTATAGTATAGTATAGTATAGTATAGTATAGTATAGTATAGTATAGTATAGTATAGTATAGTATAGTATAGTATAGTATAGTATAGTATAGTATAGTATAGTATAGTATAGTATAGTATAGTATAGTATAGTATAGTATAGTATAATATAGTATAGCATAGCAGAGTATAGTATAGTATAGTATAGTATAGCATACTATACTCTCCTTGAATCCCAACTAAGGACGAATGAATACCAATTTTTTAACCGTGTCAATTTTTAACAATTTTAATTGACATTCGGCTTAAACAAAATTAAAATAAAAATTAGATTTATTAAGGTTAGTTTTAAATACCCGCGAGTGAGTCTGTAATCTTTTCTTGTACAACATAAAATTACTATGGAATTATTAAGACACGTTGTTGATTTTTCCTTCGTGTTGTGAAATAATATTTTGCTACTGAACCTTATCGGGAATTTTTAAGTTGTTCAGTTGCAAAATCACAGCCAACTCAAACTCAACACCCCACCCCACTCTTTCTCTCTAAAAATGGAATCTCAAACCCACTTTGAGGCATCATTCGCTTCACTCCACGAATGTTCAACTCCAATTTTGTGGTCAGCGCATGCAATTAATTAAAAGCAAACAGATAACCAAAAGCAGGACTATCATCCTCTCTGTAGCTCTCTCCCTCCCACTCTTTCTGTCCCTCTCTTCTTTCTGCAGCAGTGATGGAAACATGAGGATTTCTATAAAAACTTAAAAACAGTGTGGAAAACATGACGAGCCGCTGTCAATGAAAACGAGGCGCTTCAGAAAACATCGCTGCTCGTTCATTCACTTGGAGCCTGCTCCAAGCTTAGCGGAGAGCGGCATCGTTTTATCCTTGCCAGCAGATACGATAAAAGGCGGTAGAAAATACAGTAAAAAACGCTTCACTGCAAATGCACTCGTTCGGCGCGAATGTTTTTCGTTTACCTCGACGTTTCATGGGAACGAGTGTCTCTCTTTTAATTTTCCCGCACGACTGAGTAAATATTTAATCTACCCAGAGCAAAGCCAAAGTGAAGAAATGCATTTTACAGAGCATTTTACGGGGAGGGCAGCAATACAAAAATAAACCGAAAGCATCACCTGCAGATGTGCCGCAGGATATGGGCCACAGTGTCGCCAACAGCACTGCACGTCCTTCAGCACCAACATATGTCCTGTGGCACCAGGTAAAAAACGGGGCTAACAAAAAACCCTTAAAAAACGAGGGCGGTGGGATGTAAAACTAACAGCTGCTTATTTAAGCGAAGTTTATATAAGTTCCTTGAAGTGTTGTTGGTCCCCAAGTAAATATGTTCGCCTGGACACGATTCCAGGTCGACGTCAAAATCAGCACAACGGAAACAGGGACGTGCAAAGAAAGAGAATTGATTGAAAAATATGTGAAAAAAGCTTGCAAAACCAAAGAATGGGGAGAAAATAAATTGAAATGATGGCGATGCTGGAGATGATAAAATCCAAGGAAAGCGGAAATAACATAACCCGGAATTTTTTGAGAGTTTGAAATCTTATTAACGATAATGTTGCGAAAATATGTGTGCTGAAAGAATGATGCTTGAGTCCTCTTTTTAACTGTTTTTTTCTTTCAAAATTTCAACAGAATAGAAGACTCTATAAAAAGTGAAGAGGAAACTTTTCGGAAAATCATATTGTGAACTTCAACCGCAATCACAGATGCCTCTCTTCGCACGCACGCAGCCACACAAATACTCCTACAACTCCTTCCCACTTCTACTCCCTCAGTTCCTCCTCCCAAACAACAACAACAACTACGAGGACGACGATTTGTAGTTAAGACTGAACTCATTGGACACTCAGACGGACGGAGCCAGGAGCGGACGTGTCCTTATGTTCTCATGATATCCTGATGACCGCACTAACTGCTTTAAGTGTCCTTTGCAGCACCACACACAAAAAAGGCCACACAGCTTTCGTACACAAATACACACACTCACGCACACACATACACACGCTCAGTCTACCACGGTTTGGTGCTAAGCTACTCGTACTGTACACTCACTAAACCTCTGTGATGGCAACCCATCCGCCGTCCGCCAGCCACCTCTTGGCCCCCAATCGACTCAATACTCAGTACTTTTGTCTGACGCTTGTGTTTCCGCATCCGGCCACCCGGAAGTGGCCACGAATGTGTTTGTATGCCAAGCAACTAGGCAACCAAAAAGAGTTCTGCTCAATTTTTTTCCAATCTGGTTTTTCTTTTTGTTGATTTTTCTCTTTGTATTTGGAGTTGTTTTTTTTGGTCAGCAGGCTTTTTATTTTCACTCTAACTGTTTCGCAAAATGTGTGTTTTTCTTGTGTCGTTAATGTAACACTTGCGAACGTAAGGAATCCAAATTAAAAGAAAAGCTAAACGAAATACGGATGTGAAAAGGAAGGGAGGATGTGACAAGGGGATGCCCTGGCCAGCACATCATAGCGCATGGGTGATGGGCACTACAGAGATGGTAGTATTAGCAGTTTTAGAAAAATAGTAGTAACAATAGTAGTAAAAATAAAAGTAGCAGTGGTTGTGTTATACGAAAAATAGGCGCAATTTGCTGCTAGCAAACTGGGCTTGGTTTCGTGCTAATTAGATGTCCGTGTCGCTTGTGGTCACGCCGTACCGACGACCAACACTAAAACCGTACACTGAAAAGCACTTGCAGCCAGCGGCGACTGTAGAGGGCAATCGCAACAACAAAAACGACAACAAAAACAACAACATGAACAACACTTATCCATTCACTCACTCACCCTCTCTCTCACTCACTCACTAAACTGCCTGCGTGGTAAGCCTCCCAGGATTGCATGTAGTCACGAGTGCATGAAATGGATTTTTTAATATCTGGTTTCTATGCAATGAAGAGACGGAGTGAGGAGGGCAAAACCAAAAACGAAGGCATCTAAAGGACCTAGGAAAAAAGGCCAAAGATAGTGTCAGAGAGAGAGAGAGAGAGAGCGAGAGAGATTGAGCAAGCGACACACAGTGAAAGGATAAAAATGCGGTTTCGCCTTTAAGCTCGCGCGATAAAACTACTAGTATTAAGGTAGCATTAGCAAATTAAGTAGTAGCTTAGTTTTGGTGAAGTCGTTTCGGGAAAAACGTATCGATAAGCGTAGGCAAAACCTGCCTCTAATCCTTTGTCGACCCTTTTAATCAGAAGATAAAAGAAAGAACAAGAAATACACATAAATTAAAATGCTCCAACGATAAAAAGATTCAATGAAAAGATTTCTGCAGAATTTACGAATTATTTAAAGTAGAAAGAAGTAGAATTTTTAAATTACATTATATTATATTTTAAAGAATGTAAAAGCACTGAAGCTCTGTACAGTTAACTTAACTTAACTGCATACTTTTAGGCATCAACTTCATAAAAGAACCAAATTTTATTTTATTTTGTGCGAATTTGTAGTGCATTTCTCACTCAATGAAAGTGAAAGACTTTTCAAATATACTAAATTAAAATTTTAAGTTAATATATGTATTAATTAAATATTTTTATATATTTATACACATTTTATACACGTTTACACACATTTAAAATACTTTTAAAGAAGAGAATCGATAAAATCTGCTCTAAAAATTACTTCATGAAAAGAGTTGATAATTTTTAAAAAGGTTTTTTATATACTTTTTACACAAGATTAAAATATTTATACTTGTTTTCTCTTTTTTCTTGCATTGGCGTTATTAGTTACTTTTTTCTTTAAAATTACTTTTCCTAGATTTCTTTTTTATTGCTATTTTCTTGAGGTTTTCTCTACGATTCAATATATTCGAAGTGCTCGAATGTGCGACCTCGAATTTTAATATCGACTCTGCTGCCGCGTAACACACTCACGGCTTCTCTTTTTCGTGGCTCGTTCTTATCTCTTTCTAGAGCACGAAGCTGTCATTTCGACTGTCATTTGCATTAATTTTGAATTTCAATTTTTTGTCAAAACTTTTATTTCCCTGCATACGAAGAAGTTTGCCACGAAGCTGATGTTGTGCTCATTGTAGAGTGAGAAGCTCAAGAATAAAGGAGCATTTTTCCACACTCTCTCTAACACACACACACACACACATACTAGTTCTCACATACATGCTTAGAACTACAAAACGAGTGCAGTTCTTAAAACTTTTCTGCCGTTTCCCCTTGAGTCTGGTCGTCTTCCTGCTTCTTAACAAATCTTCGCCATCCGCAACAATAAAAAGTCACAACAGCGGAAGTCGAAGTCCAAGTTCTGAAGAGATGGTAACGAGTTATAAGGGATGGAGGAAGAAGGGATGAGAAGAGGGAGCTGCAGCACATCGCATGCTCATGATGACAATCGTAGTGAATTTGTATTTGTGCTGTATTATAATGCAACTAGACATGTGTTTGTGGCTTGTAGACATCAGCTTTGGCTCTACTCGTCCCAGCATTATTCGTGATTTTGCCCCCTTCTTTTTTGCTTCCACCGTCCTAGCGTATGCTTATTCTTGTTAAATCCTTGCGGAATGTTCTTCGGTTGTCGTACTTTTAAAGTCGCATTAAAGTTTAAGTCGATAGCAGAGAAAACTTCTTCGAACACAATTTGCAATAAATCACCATCAGGAGCGTATGGCCAGCAAACTCATGCTAAACCCGTGCTGCCACCTGAATGCGTATTTTATGTGGCAGGTTTCTTTATCATAGCTTTTTTCGAACAACACAAATGACAATCGTGAGAAGCAATTTTATTTAATATTTACTTAATATTCACTATATTCATATTTAATATTTAGTATCTTATACAATATATTCTATTATTTAGATCTATTTTATTATTTTTATTTCTATAAACCAGGATTTTAATTTATTGGCATTCTTCCGGTTTTTCAATTGCAGATGGAATCCTGACCAAGTGAGTGGTTGTTCGGTGATGCTTGATGGCTTCTTATAGGGTAAGAATATTTATGGTTTTTATTATTCTAAAAATTGTGCATGAAAATAACCCGATTTAAAGTTGTTCAAAGTAAAGCTATGAGTATAATAATAACCCCTTTATTCTTATCGTTTTTATTGCTGGTTTCCTCGCAGTTTCATCGTTTTAAACCTTTCTAAAGTTATGTCTGTTATGACACTTAAATAAATACAACTTAATTAAAGCTTCAGTGCAGCCACGGTCATCATTTATTGTGGTCATAAAATACTTAGAAGTTGCTTTTGTTGCGCAACTTTTTAAAGGACTTTTCAAGCAATTATCCTCAGTAAATTCTATGTTAGTGTAAAAGCTATAAATTAAATGAGTTCTGCTGCCTTTTATATCGTACATAAATCGTAATAAAAGCATACGATTTGTGCTCAACATGATGCTTAAGTATTCATTAAATCGTCAGGCTTAAACGCACTTCTGGCTGAAAAATGGGCTACTCATGTGGTCACTCACTCAGCAACAAAGAAGCACCTAACGCAATACACACACACACAAACAAACACACACACACATACACACACCTACAGAACACAGATGTGTTCATCGACTTCGGTCTGCAGACTGCATTTTTTCACTATCGCTGTCAATACATCATGCAGTCAAGTCCAGCTGAGTGCTATAAAGAGTGCGGCTCGCGTCTGAGTCACTCACAGGATCGGTCACAGCGGGAACCCAGTCACACGCACACACACTCACGTGGACAAACGTACGCACAACTACACCGCCCTCAAGCGAACAAGAGTGTTAATTCTGCCGCTCAAGTGGGTGTGAAAAATGGGCGTAGCTGCACGGACAAGCAACCGCAATGGGATGGAAAAAAGTTAAAACTTAAAACTCACGACAGAAGGCGCCACAAGCAGCAACAACAACAGCGGCAGTCGAAGGCTCTCTGTGGCTCCTCTCTGAGTCTACCCTGAGTACCCCGGCTGCTGCTTTGTTGCTGTTGGCTTGCTGATGGGAGGATTGCTGCCTTTAGCGTAATTAATCGGCTGTAAAAATTGCATTTAATTGACGCGCTGCATGTTATAATTTATATTATTTTTGTTCCCATTTCTGGCTACAACAAGATCCCCAGCCGCCGGACGGAAGAGTTCATTGTTGTTGTTGTTGTTATACTGAATGATGTGGTTGAAGTGAAGCAGTGTTGCAGCAGTTGCACGAAAACGAGTACGAGTAGCTTTGTACCATTGTTGAGGTTTTTGAGAAAATGAAAGGAGCTGCTTTTATACCCAGCAGGTGCCAATTATGAATGAGTTTTTCGAGTATTCGCAGAAGTTCTCTGAAAATCGAGGAACTTCTGAAGCACGCAAGGACTGCAGCAGAGGCTGAGCTCGAGGAGGTGCAAAAGAGGCAGCGAGACGAACTCCAAAATGCGGTTAGTGAAATAAAACAAAGCATTATTATAGACACGAAGTCGAAGCAGCAAAACACTTAGCAGTTATGCAGGGTAGTTAAGAGTTTTTATTATAATAACGGTTATTATGGGAAAAGTAAACAATTTAAAAGTACATCGTGCCACAAAACCAGAAGAATGCACAATAAAAACCAACGTGAAGCGTGGAGCAGAGCTGCTTGGAAATGTTGATTAAGTGGAGAGCAGGAAGCCAACCGCTGAACTACAACAAAAACGTAAACGAGTAGCTCAGAGAAGTGAACTCAAATTTATCGTGAAAAGTTCGAAAATCGTTTCAGCGTCTCTCTCATCTCTCTCTCGTCGCCCTCCCCTCTCTCATCTCTCCAGAAATATAAACAAAGGATTTCCAGCACTTTAACACTTAACAGCAGCTACTTTTCAACTTTAACTGGCAGCTTGAAGCATTGCAAATCGTTGTTGAGGCGCTGTTGAGTTGCTTTGTTCCTGCTTGTATTGTTTCTGTTTATTTTCACGAAATCATGATGGAAAATTCTTGACTTCGTCCACGATAGCCATCGCTGGTGAATACTTGGTGCCAAAACCGATCGCCGCAGCAATTTTGAGAACTCCTCAAACTCTATCTTCGTTAAAATTGAAAAGAAACTTTAAATTTTAAGTGCATCTTCAAGATACAACGTCAGATAAACTGATGGTTGGAAGTAAAATTATTAAAAGGAGAATAAAATGGAAGCCTACGAAAATCTTGAAGAAATGTTGAAAGGATTCTTTAATATTTATAAATTCGAATTGATGTTTAATGTTAAAACCTACCTTCAAGGACTGCATTCAAATTTGATCATTTATATTAAATAATTACGACTGCTTTTCTCTCTTTCATTCCTCGGTTTTCTCCTATCATTATATCAAAGCTTTTGCAAGGTTTAAATGTGTCTAAAGTTGTGTTTAAACTTACAACCCAAGTTACAAGAAAGATATACAAAAACAATAAAAACCCAACAAACAACAGCAACAACAAAAGCCCAACAACAGCAGAAATACCAGAAGCATAAAATGAACGTTAATAATATAAAAAAACAACCAAACGGGCTTCACTGAAATTGAAGCGGAAACACATAAAACGTTTCCGTTATTATAATGAGTTGCAGTAACGGTATTCGTATGCGTAACGGTAAACAGAGTAAAACAACAGCAGGATGTTCGCAGTGCTTACATGCATGTATCTACATGAACGTGCGTGTGTGTGAGTGTGATTTACTTGTATACAAATGCAAAGGCAATTAAAAACGCAATTTCTTCTCGTGCCACACAAACAGAGAAACAGCACAGAAATCAGACAGCGAAACAAACGCGTGCGCACACAAACACACACACACACACGAGCGTGCAAGCACACACATCTTTACGCTTGTATAACTTTCATTAAGTAAGCTTTAACTGTTCTGAACAGGTTTACAGCAGCAAGTGCAACACCAACAACAACAAAAACATACAGAAAATAATGCATCGCACTTTAATAGCCAATAAAATTTAAATAATTGATTATAAATTCCAAATAAAGTAGAATGCAAAAGTTACACGGACAAAGACAGGGACAGGAACAAAGATAGGAGCGAGAGGGGGCAGCAACGTAGTGGTAAATACAGTGAGTAGTCAAAGTATTCCAAAGCCAAGTATTCATCCAACGAGAAGCTCTTGAATTATGGGTTGTTTAAGCGTATTTAAATGGCTCCAAAAGTGTTGTTCGGTGGGCGTGTTCAGAAAGGGCGTGTAGCCGAGGTAGTTAGTTAACAATATATAAATAATGTTGCTGTTGTTGTTGTTGTACTTTAATACAAATAGAAACACTCAATGAAACACAACACAAATTCGACTCTACTCGTTCAACGTGGCGTATGATGAACATTTAAATAAAATTTGAATCAGTTGCTTAACAAAAGCTGCTGAGCTGCTTGAGAACCGCTTTGCTACTAATTAATAGAGAAAGGCAATAAAAATTTAAAGGATTTTATTATATCTACACGAATATTAACCAAAATACTTATCACAGTAGTAGCAATCATCTTCTGGCAGCGTTTAAATGGTCTGGAGTAAGGAACGATGGTGTACTTGAGATGATGCCACATGCCACATCATCCTGTGATACTGTGACATGTTATTTATTAATCCACTTTCAATTGCGGAAAATGTGCATGAACAAATTCCGTATCCTCTCGAGCGCGCCCGCATCATGAAACCAGCAGCGCAAGGACCTCACAACAACAGCAACAACAACAAATGGAACACCAACACTTGAGCCACATCTCACCTCACATGGATGGGCTCAATTCAACACACGTGAGAAGGAATTAAAATGTAACCGAAGGCAAGTCAAGCGAAGCGTAGCGTATCACAGGCGATAACAACGCGCTGCGCTGTGATGCGTTGTGCTGCTTTCGCTGTGTTGCTGTCAGAGGGCGCTGTGTGTGTGTGTGTGTGGGTGAGTGTTGATTGCAACAACCACAACGAGAACAATGAAGCCTCGACAATGCCTTCTGCTTTTTATCGTTTCATCTTCGAGCCGCGCTGCATCGCGTTAACGTGCGGGCTGAATGTTGATTAAGCTTGCATCATCATCATCATCATCACCATCATTCGACTTGTCCTCACACCGCATTCTCCGAGGCAGATGTCTCGCCGTGACTCCGGTGGCATCAAATGTGTAGCTGGTAATATTTGCACATTGATTGGTTTATTTTACCCGCAGCGGAATCCACCAAAACAACAACAACAACAAATAAGCACTTACAACCATCGTAGATTGCAGGAAAATAACACTTCAGTGATTCCGTTCGTTTCGCTTCGGTTGGGTTCATTTTGTTTTATTTCATTTCATCCTTTCGCTCTGGTTTTCCTTTTTATGGTGTTTTTGCATAACATGCAAATGCAAATGTGTGAGTGTGTGTGTGTGTGTGTGTGCGAGAAAGTAAGCCATGCATTTTGCCGCATTTCATTGACATTTCAATCAGCTTCAATGGCCGTCCCCATCCCTCCCTCACTCACTCTCCTTCCTAGCCTTCTCATGGACTTGTCTTTGCCTTCAGAGGATTCATTACGATTATTTTCTTTAGTTGTTTCATCTGTTTTCTTTTCCTTTTTCCTTTTCACTCACGTTTTTCTCACTTCCTTTTACAATTTCTACTTGTAATTTGTTACTCTTTTCTTTTCATGATTTTTCTTCATTGTCTTAAGCTGTTTCTGGTTGTTGCTGATGTCCTCGCCAGCGTTTACACACACGACACTTTCATGTGTTGTGTCAGAGCACCCACTCTTCTGATGTCAATCTTCTCTTTTGTCACGTCTTCCTTTTTCTCATTCTGCTGATGTTTTTACGCAGATGATTGCGTACAAATATTTGATTTATGCGTAGCGTATGAAGAACGATATTATTTCTCACAGAGCAGCTCAAGGATACGAGCGAGCGTCGTTAGTGTGGAATTTTTAAATACACAGAAAGAAAATTAGAGCGAAAAACAAAGCGATTAAATTGAAACAAAAAATGTAAAGTAGAGAAATAAAAATTGAATCCAGATTTCTTTAGAAGCAAGTTAAATAATGTTTAAGATTGTTTTTATAGAAGTTTCCGTAATCAAAATTATAATTCAGCAACATTTTGATGATTTTATTTGAGATTTTTAACCGAGAATCTATAAAACTAAATGATCCTGAATCAGAAAATTTATTTAATTTATTTCAATTTATTTAGATTCCCCGAAAATATAAATTTACTTTAATTTCTATATAATTCTAAACAATAAAAAAATAAAATATATTCATTTAAATTCAATATATTATATATTGCTTATTATTTACTATAACTAATCTTTAAACATCGGTGAAATATTTGCGAATAAATTCAAGTTTTATCGCCTTTCCTCATGTTTTTCACCTAAATAAAAATATTTATTTAAAAAACTATATTATTATCACTTTTTAAATCCCACTCAATTTAAATTAAACAGCTATTTAACTGTAATAATTTTACGTATTTTACGTATTTTCAAATTTTAATTAAAAAACTACCAATAATCGCACTCGTATTTAAGACTGTCGTATTATTTTATGTGACACCAATTGACACAGAGCAGAATTTTTAAAATCAAATAAATTTGTTTATTATCAGCAATTAAAAGCGAGTCGTAAAAAAATCCGAAACACGACAGGCGAAAAAAGTCGGTCGGTATTTCAGTTGTCAGAACCGTTACGATAAGCTAACGGCGCTTAGTGACAGCGACAAAAAGGCGACTCATTTCATGTGATTAAATATTCGGGAATGTTGGAGGATGCCCCAAAAATGGGGTAGGAAACGCAAAGATGAGGATTAGTGGATGAGGAAGAGTATTTGTGTGTGTGTATCCCCTCGGTTGAGTTCCATTCCAACCGTAATTTAAATGAATTAAAACACCTCAGCCACATGCAACCTTAGAATGGTCCTTTTTTGTCCACTCTCCAGCACGTAATCACACCGGACTGTATTCACACACACACACACTTTTTATGACAGTCTGTCATATTTTGGTTAAAAGTGCTCCCGAAACTTATGCTTCACTTAATTAATTCATGCGGACTACAAAAAGTGCCGCAGTGGAACGGCTGTTAACAGCCAACAACAATAGCTTTTGTGGCCAAAATCCGATGTTAAGATGGCTCAAAAGCACAAGCGTACTTGAGGAAAACACACACGGAAGTATCTACAGAAAAAGAAAGACAGAGAGAGGTACAGTGATAGAGAAAGTGAGTGAAAGAGGGAATACAGACCTGAGTGAAAGACAATTAAATTGCACACACAAAAGAAGGACGCGAGCGCTTTCGCCGGTTGACAACTACAACAAACGCTTTAACGGCTTTAATATATGCAAGTCAGTGAGTGTGAGTGTGATTTCAAAAATCTGCGAAGATTTTCCCGAATGGATTTTCACATCTAGAAAAGTGAGTGTTGGTGTGGACAGTTTTACTGTGCCGCCAACAAATAAATTTGTACAGAAGATTCCAGCAACAACTTCGTCGTCCGTCTGATGAGCCGCCTCTGCTTCATCCAGGAGGCTCCTCATCCTCCACCTCCCCTTCCACCACGTCCTATTCATTCTCCTCCTCCTCTTCCTTCTCTTCCTCTTGCCTTCGAAGAAAACAATAAGTTTTCGTGTGCGTGTTCGTTTCCGTATCCGTTTCCGTTACGTTTTGTCGCTGTTCTGTTCACCTACTTCACCAAAATGAAATCCCCACTTAACCTAGGCAAATCCTTGAAGTCTTTGTTAGCCAAGATTTAAGGGCCAAAGTAGTGCGCTGCGCTGAATTAAGTTGTGCCGTTCAAGCCAGTCAGTCGCATTTCGAGCATCGTCGCACTCGAAGCGCCGAACGCGGGCCTGTCGAGCACCCCAAACGAGCAGCAGTCCCAGCAAAGGAAGCGAAAATAGAAGAAATGCCAAAAAAGCAATTAATCTCGATGGCAGAAAGAGAAAAGAAAGTCCTTAGTCCTGTTTCCTGACAGCAAATCCAATAACTTATCTTGATTTTATGGTTGTTTCCATAGAGTGCACAAGGGGGAAGGGAAGGAAGGGAAGGGGAAGGGAGGGGGTATGGTGATGCGCATAAGAAGCGTACAAGAAGGAGGAGCTGAAGAAGGAGGGCGCGAAGGGAGAGACTCCCGACTTCTTTGCATGTTGGTGACAGAAGTGAACAAAAGCTTTTGCGACAACCGCAAGGAGCGTTGTTAGTGCGACGTTAGGAGGGGTCGACGAGGGAGGGGGGAGTGGTTGGGGGGAGGGAGGGGGCAGCGGGTCCGAGAGCGACGAAGTTGTGCTGAAGTGGAAGCAGCGTCAGGATGAGCAGCACTCCAACATCGATGTTGACTGCCGTTGACATTCGCAATTTTGCTGCTCTGCTGCTGATGGTGATGCTTGTGCTGCGGTTTTTGCTCTTGCTTTCCTTGTTGTTGTTGTTGTTGTTGTTGTTGTGGCTTCCCTTCATCGGTATGCATGCATGCAGAATGGCTGCCTTGCTCAGGTGGTCAGTGCTGCAGTTTAAAGTGGTGAACATTTATGACCGAATTGCATTCTGTCCTGTCCTCTGTTTTTAGACATCGTCCTGTCCTCCTCCTTCTTCTTCTTCTTCTTCTTATGCTTCTTCTTCTAAGTTTTCTACTTTCTAACTTTTATCTGAGGTACATTGTACCTGTCGTTTAATGTTGCTGCCATCGTTGGCACTCTTTTGATATAAAATTTTGTAAAATCGTCTCTTGGCTGCGGACTGGTTTTCTAGTGTAAAGCTTTTAAGCCAATGAATGCCAGATGCTTGTGATGTTTACAAGCTAAAGTTGTCTATAGAAATGTAAAAACAAATAAAAGACAAATAAATAAAAAAAACACTTCTGCGGTGTATTAAAAAAAAACACTTTTAAACATGGAGTGAATGCAGAAGAACTCAATGAATGCTGCTGTGAATGAATGTTGTATGAAGTTTCGTTGGTTGTTAAAAATCTCCTTACAATTAACATTGCGAACATCCCTGAAAAAAGTGCGTGAGAAAAAAAGTGCGTACAGGCTCCTCCCCTCCCCCCCGCCCCCCTTCTTCAGGCCTCTTTTCACACAACACGCTTTCAGACTACAACTGGTACATTTTGTTGATGCTTTTGCATAAGAAACTATTCAGTAAATGGAAAAATAGTACTAAAGAAAAATGAGAAAAATATTAAAAAACTTTATAAAAAGACTGGACATAATAATAATAATAATAATACTCAGAATAATAGAAGTAATACCAATAATAATGATAGTCATAACAATAATAATAATAATAATGATAATAATATTATAATAATAATAGTAATAAGTATTACTAATAATAATGCTAACCTTTTAATTATATTAATAGAATTCAAGTAAAAAATTAAGAATCATGACAACTAAATTAAAGAAAACAGGAAAAACAACAATAAAAAGCCAACTTATAAAGACGAGTAGCTACAAAAACTCTTAACAGAAAGTGTAAATAATTTGAAGTGTTAAAAAGTCGCGCTGAAACATCAAGTTTCTTTTTAATTCTTGTGCTGTTGTCGTAGTGTTCTTTCTTCAGTTGTTCTTTTTGTGTTATTCTTGTGGTTCTTCTTGTATTTATTATGTTATCCTTGCTGTTGTCATGTGCGGGTTCACGTTGAAAATAAGACCGCGTTTAACCGAAGCGCACTTAATTGAAACTACAGACAACAAAAACACTTCCAAAAGTGTTCACTTCACACCCTTCAAGCCAACGGCTCACCACCCACCCACCGACCATGTTTTGTTTTAATTGTAATTCTATTCTTTTTTATTTCCTTGAACTTGTTTGAATATTTAACAAACACACAAAAAGCAGGAAAAAAGAAACAAACAAACAAAAAGACAATCGTACAAGAACACCAGCAAAAAACAACCCAAAAACATCCAGAAAGCAACAACGAGTAAAAAAACACGAAAACAACTCAAGTGTTGCCGCGCAATTTACAGTGTTTCGAGGGCGCAGACACGCCCACTAACAGGCGTTGAAATATGATGCAGCTGCAAGTTTAAAAGTTGTTTAGCTATTAAAATGGAAACCGCATTTTAGGCGAAGTTGAAGCACTGAAGTGTCTGTGTTACTCCACGTGTTTGTGTGTGTCTGTGTGTGTGTGTTTGTGTGTTTGTGTGTGTCTGTGTATGTGCACATGTGCGAAAGTGTGTGCTGCTTTACCGCTCTGGTTGTCGGTACTTATTTTATGATGTACAACACACACACACACACACACACACACACGCACACACACATCCTCGTGTCAGAGTTCCTCTTCGCGTAAAGCGCGAGTTTTGAGCTCACAGCTTAAAATTAAGACGCCATCAATTGTTTGAGTTGAATTTAGTTTTTCTCTCATCTCGTTTTTGATACCTTTTTTACTACTTTTTAGTAATAATTTTTGCTTACTTTGATGCACAAAATCTTCAACCACAAACAACAAGTAATGATTTTATTTTTCATAGTTTCAAAATGAATTCTGAAGAGTTTTTAAATAACTTTATTTAAGTTACTTCATCCACTTTAGTAAACGTGGTGTTTTTTCTTTCTGAATGAATTTTAATTATGATTTGTATAGAGTTTTTTTATAAAAGATTTGTATAATATAATTTATAAGTTTTTTTCTACTTACTCTTCTCTCATGATCTTAAAAACAATGATCACTTTTAGTATTTTTAAAATTCATTTCAATTCACAACAAAATCAGTTAACGTTAACGGTTTAGAATCAACCATAATAAACTTTAATTTCCGTATATAATTTTTTATTACTTTTTTAGATTTAAATTTTTTTTTCTTTCTATTTTTATTAATATTTCATACGAATTCATTTTTACTGTTGCTTTAGTCAATTAATTTTTAATAAACTTACAAATTATAAATAATATAAATAAATTAAATCAAATAAAAGTTATGAACGACAATAAAAGAATTTTAATTGTAATTTTACAATTGATAAAAAATAAAATTACAAAACTAAACAAACAAATTAAAAGGATTGTAAAATAGATTAAAAACGACCAAAAAAATTATTAAATTATTTTTGTATGGCTCGAAAACTTTGCCTAGAAAAAAATTACATTAAAAAAAAGGTTAGCACGAAATGAACGATTTTAATTATTAATTTCAGGGAAATAAAACGTCAACCAAATAACAAAAAAATTATTAATTATTTAGAATTGCTGAAGAGCATTTTTACTAATAAATTTATAATTAAAATTTACTTTAATAATTAAAGATTTTATCTTTTAATATCTTTAATGATCTTCTATCAATTAATGTATAATAGTTTAATCATAATATGTAATTTATTTAAATAATAAAGGATAATCATGTTGTGGAATATAATTTAAATGATTATGCCAAAGATTTTAGTTAAGTGTTTCATTTGGAAGTTGAATTCAACCAAACAAATAATTAGTCAATATTTTTATTCACCACAATAAATAATCGAAAAACAAATAAGAAACGTAAAGCAAAAAAAAACCGTGTTAAATAAAAACAAATCCGTCAGCAGCTTCGATTGTAATAATTAATCATTAATTTAATTATTTACCTTAATGAGGTCATCAAAATAACATTCTACCACCACCAGCAACAACAAAGTCGAAAGTTGATTACTATATATGTACATATATACAGGGAAGGAAACCCACCCAAACTCAATTACTTTGCTATTTAATTTTTGCACTAATTAACTTTTTTACAGAATTTTAATTGCTTTATAAGTGTTGCAGCGCAAAAAAATCAAAGCAAAAGCAAACAGTAGATGCACGCAATATTCAGCAACAATAACAACATCAGTAACAAAACTAACAGCAACAAAAACAAAAACAACAACAAAAACAACTACAACAACACAACAACAACAGCTACTACATTATAACCTGCGACAGGAAAAAGAAATCCTTTCAGCAAACATTTTGTTTGGTATAAAAATTAATGACTTCAATAAACGTACTCGATGTGATGTGATGTGATGTGACGAGGCTTGTCACTTCACACTGTTTACGCTCTTCACACTTTTCTGTAATTTATTCAAATATTTAACTTGCAGTTGTTGTCATTCGTTCAGACGCGACGACAACAACAACGAAATTAACCATATCACGCTCTTTAGCAAGTCACAATGACGACAATTAATTGTTGTCGTTTTGACGATAATGAGCAATAAGAGGAAATGTTGTCACCTCAGACGTCGCGGTAATGACAACAGTTTATTAAAAAAAAAAAAGAAACAAAGAAAGGAATTTTTTCACACTGTTTCAATAAACAATCAGTGGAAAAGAGATTATTAATTAATTGTTATTTTTTACATTTCATAAAAGATTGCGTATTTTTAAGCTCACTGAAAAGTATTGCATATTCTTAAGCTGAATACGAAAGTGTTGCATATTTGTAAAGCTAATTTTAAAGGTATTTAATTTAAAACCATTTAAAACCATTTTTAAAACCATCCTTTAATTTTTAGTACACTCTTTAAGCTTTAAACTCAAGCTATCTTAAAATGCTTGTTATGTTGCGTTGTTAGTTGAATCCAAAGAGGAAGAAGAGAATTAAGAAGAAGAAGAAATAGAGTAGCTTACAATTAGGTACTCTACACACACTCAAAGTACTCAAAATTTCCGACTTTGCATTTAAATAGACTCCGTACAATGAAAACGAAGGATACACTTGAAGCATTAAAAAGATGAAGGAGCAGACGTTCTTCGGACGTGAAGATAAGTTTATTTACATACAAAATCAGTTGCAACAAAACACTTGCAAGAAATCTAAAAGTTTAGAAAACGAATCAACGAATATTTTATTCAAGAAAAGACTAAAATAAGGAAAGAAATAAAATAGAATTGAAAGAAAGAAATGGAAATCATAAAGAGGAATCGCTTAGAATAGAATCGAATAGAATTGAAGAGAGAAATAAAGAGAAAGAGAGAGAAATGAAACTGAACAGACGAGATTAGAAAAAATATAGCTTTAAACAAAAGTATTCAGTAACAAAGCAAGGAAACATGAAGATTATTTTAAAGCAGCTCCTAAATTTAAACAAATAAATTTGGCGGAATGAATTCTGAGAGAACTGTAATAGTTTTGCAGTGTATTGCGATCTTATTTTGCCGAATTGTTGAATAGTATTCAATGAACATTCCTTACCTAATCTTAGGATATGTTAAATGATTACTTTAGAAAACAATCTTAACGAATACCAAGATTATTGAATTAGTTTCAAATCAATTCACTTCTATGCGACTTGAGTGAATTTTAATATAATTTTAATCTATGCTCTTGATTATTTTAATTAAAGTTGTTGGCAACTCCTTCAAAAGCTACAGCTTTTAGCTAAGCCAGAAACAATTTAAACAATCAATGATAATTGATGTTGAGTCTTCAATAACGATGCAAATTATTTCAGCAGTTTTAGTAGCCTTTTCATTAAGTTATTTGAAGTTATTTATCAACAATTATTTAGACAGCAGAGAGAGAGTTTGTTAACTTATTTGGTCTGCATTCGTTACAGATTTGAGCATTGATTCAAAAGTTGAACTCTGAGTTTGAAGAGATTGTAACTTCGGGATGTTTTTAGTGTTCAACAAATTCCATTGCATACTGTTAGGAAAAGTTTAGATATTTTTTGTATTCTTCCTTCTTTCACTTCGAGCCTTTAGTATCCATTGAATAATTTTATAGCCAACACAACTTCTTTTACTCAATACTTTAAGTAATTTAAGCAATTTTATCTTATTATATTTTTTTAGGATTCACATTAAAGTTTCTTGTTTTTCTTTCATTTCCAGCTCAAATTTAACATTCTGCTTATCTTTGCGAATATTCTTTGATATTCTTGTTGTGTGCCAACACCAACAACAACAACTGCTGGAGGGATTCATTAAAATCTCGCGAGCCACAGCAACAACTGCTACTCAGAAATAAACCAGGTAAAATTATGCACATTTAATCATTTCAAAGAGGTTCGTGTTAATTTAAATACACTCTGAAAAACATGAACGAGAGGGACTCATCGTCATCCTCATCAACACATCCACTCGTGACAAGTAACGGTGAAGATAACGACGACGACGACGATGATGATGATGACGATGACGACTAGCATCAGTGTAATTAATTCAAAGTCATAACGAAGGGAAGAACGAATGAACGAACATCTTCATCGAAACTCGTGCTTCTTCAGAGAGTCAGACGAGTAGACCATCAGAAGAAGAAGAAGAAGCAGCAGCTTCTAACAGAAACAGCTTCAGCAACATCCTCGACAGTGTTCTATTGTTCACAGTAACACATACAAATTGTTTGTGAATGTGAGAGTGTGTGAGTTTATGTAACACACTCCTGGCAACATGATGTCAGCATTGTGTTGCAACTGATGTTGCTGTTGTTGTTTTTCTGTTGCTATTGTTGTCGGTAATCCTTGAATTAGCTGTTGTTAATCTCCAGAAAGTCGTGGAGAAGATTTCAGAGATTTAAAAATCATTTATTTATTTTATTTTTCCTTGTTTTGCTTTGCTTTCACTTTACACAAAAAAATCTTATTATATTTTAACTGATATTTCAGTGAAATTGGCAACACTCTACTCCGAATGTACTTTCTTCTTTCGCTTTAAATTTAGTGTTGTTATTAATTCGTTTTCTTAGAAAAAATAAGTGATTAGTTTTTCAATAGAAACCTTTTTTCAGTTCTTTGAAATGCTACTAGTTTTCTTTTCCACGCCCTTCGTTTAAGTTTCTCCTGTTTCCTTCTTTATACTCCCTTTCCTTTCCTTTTTCCTTTCTCTCTCTCTCTCTCTCTCTCTCACTCTCTCTCTCTCTCTCTCTCTCTCTCTCTCTCTTCCTCTCAGTCTCTTTCTTCCTTTCTTTAGCATTTTCGAAATTTTACACTTGCGGCGATTTAATTAAGTTGCCATCACACGCTTCAAAAGTTGTTTTCAAAATACTTTAATTGGCATTTAAGCCTCAAACGGAAAGAATGACGGAATGAAAGAAACCTCGGGAAGCAGCGCGATTATTTTCAACCACGTTAAACCACCAGCGGAGAAAATGTTGGGTACAAAAACAACAGAACTCAATTTCGTGCAACAGCCAGGAAGATGCATTGAAGCAAAAATGCGAACAAAATTAGTGGAACCCACACAAACGCAGGTAGGGCACGGGTGGAAGAGGGGGACGGGAGGAGATGATCGCTCTGCCACAAAATAAAGAGAAGTGAAGCAGAATTTGTGGAGATTCAATAATGCAAGAATACAACATTTAATGGAGTTGAATATTTAAAAGAGTCTTAAGATTTTACTTAAGCTATTTACAGTTGTTTTCCCTAACGCAAAACCATTGATTTACATTGATTCAAAAGATACTTCGTTCTTCTACCCCTCCTCTTTGCAGCCCTTCTCTTTTCTCCCGTCTCCCGATATACCATCCATGATACTCTGAGCGATATCAAGAAACAATTTAATTAGAGTTCTTTGAAGGTTCATTCGATTTAAGAGTAATTTTTGTCGGTGTTGCTTGTTTTTTATGAATTCTTTGTTGTTGTCTTCTCCATTTTATTGTCTGTTCTTGATGCAGATATCACACAACAAAAATTATGAAAGGCTAAAAAGTATAAAAGAGCAGCATAATTAGAAAAAATATCTGCAGGTTATAATAGCAAACAAGGTAAAAGGAAAAACAAGGTAAACAAGAGAAAAGCAAGCAGTGGAAGGAGGGCGTTGAGGGGCTTAAAGCAGAGTCCCAGCTTGAGGCGAATCATTTTGCAAAAACAAAAAAAAGAAGAAACATCTTAAGAAATGATTCTTTGTTGGGGAGAACAGATCTCCACAAAATCAATTGGTGTGAATATAATAAAGTGAACCACGTTGGCAACAACACTCTTTTGTAAATTAAGATACGAAAAACAATTTCAATCGAAACACTCGGGTCTGAAAAAAGCAGAAGATTAGAGAACGGCTTCTAAAAAAATCGGAGGGTAAAATTTAATTATCGATTCCGAAATGATTTCAAAGTAATCCAAAAATAATACTTTATTTAGTGGAACTTTCAAAAAACTTTTTAGAATTTTCCTTTCTGTGTCTCCCCGCTCCTTCACTTCCCCTTTAATTTGTACTCATTTCTCCCATTCATTCGTTGAATTCGAAAGCGTAGAATGCAAAACTTTCTCATTTCGAACTTTGTCCCTAAAAAAATAAGAGTTGTTTTCACTGACCTCGCTTAATTCAAGTTGACCAGTTGGCTAAACCTAACAAGCAGTAACAAGAGCATGTTTCTAGCCATGTTTTCAGGCCTCGATGCTCCTCAACCACAGGAAACTTTCGCTTCCTTCTTTTTGGCTGCTCAAATTGGGTAATTTATTGATAGAACATTTGCACTCTTGACTTCGTAAACAGTGCTTGTTTTTTGGCCTAAATTTACAAATTCTGATGATGGTCGAGAGGAACAACCAACCGACGAACGAACGAATGAACACATTCTCAGTGTGAATTCCACTCTACTGAGTTATGAGCCCAGTTTTGGCCAAGTTTTCTTTTGTGAAGTTTCCGAATTCAGTCGTAAAACTGTTTTCGATTCGACTTGAATTTCATATCAACCGAAAAAACTAGGCAAACATTTAGCATATTTGGAGGAATGAAATTTATGAAAAAAACAAAGAAATGGAAGGAAGAAAGAAGGGACGGAGGGAAGGAGGAAGGAAGTGGGTAAGGAGGAAAGGAGGTCGGTTAACGAAAAGCACACTGAGGCTGCCACAAGTTTGGGCCACATGGCGACTACAACTGGATTTTGTTATTTCAAGCAAAAAGCATCAAGGACACAGCCGAAACATGATTGTGTCGCATTCGGCCACCCGAAAGGAGAAGAAGAAAGAGCCAGGCAATAATAAGAATGATAATAATGATGACGGTGATGACTATAATAAAACATTGTTTAGCCTCAGCTGATAGATGACAACGCAACGAAAACAAAGCCATAAATCAGGTCATGTTGACCGAGGGCACTCAGACCGAGTGTAGAGGTTAGTGAAGTACACTGAATGAAGTGGAATTCGGTTCGGTTGAGTTGCATGGACAAACCTAAACAGACAGACAGACAGCTCGTTCATTGGACGCATATAAAATGATTTAATTTTCATTGAATCGGTCCATCGATCGATTGATGGCGAATTGCGACGATTGACTATGTTCCCCTCTCCCTCCCCCACAGCACACAATGCTAATGAGTAGATGTGAGGATGAGAGAGTGTATCTGTTGTTCGTCGGTTTCTCTGCAGCGAAACATGATTTATTCAGCTGTTTCGATAGCAGTTTTGTAGTCTACTTTTAGGCGCTCGCTGAATAAATTGACAGTGACAACATTTCAATTCAATTCATGATTTGATTGAACAACGTTTTGTTGTTTCTGACGATGATGGTGATGATAGAGACGATTATGATGATGATAATGAGGATGTGACTATGATAATAGTAATGATAGTGATTATAATGATGTTGATATTGCATTTGTTGGTGTATTTCTACTGCAGAGTAAATTGATTTGCCACCAACATGTGTCTGACTTCAATACAGTCGATAAGCACATTTTAAATTAGATTTTATCACAGACACACGAAGAGACACACACACACACACACACACATTATTTCTTGTAACCCACAATTTTAACAAGTTACTTTATTTCACTTTTTACGATCTAATAAAGAAATTAAGCCATACAAAGACTCTGATAGAAAAAAAACCACTGACAATATTTTGAGTTGAGTATCAGCAGCTGCTGAACTTGACAGCTACATACGAGTACATAGCAGCACGCCAGTATCTCTATTAATCTGTCTGTCATTACTTCTGTCAACTGAAAGACACACTGACAGACAACCTCACATAAACACAATCCGTTTGAAGCTTCACATTCGAAGACACATTCCGCAAAACCTTCTGATGTACTTCAAAGTCGCTCTGTTGTGAAATGTCAAAAAGAAATCAGAAACATGCTATGTATATAAACAAGCAAACAACAGGAAAGAAAAATAAAACCAAGGACAAGTGATTTCCACAACAACTACAACAACAACATAAACACAATCACTCAGCAGTTACTTTTAAATCTGATGGCGACAGGTTGATGATGGCAAAAGGATCCTTTTTCATGTCGACGTCAGCGGCATCGATGTTGGCAGCGAAACATTTAAACGCAGATTAATAATTGAAATGGTATTAATTTGTAGAAAGAATAAACTATCGACATTTGAAAACTTAATCTTTATTAAAAAAAATAATCAGAAGAATAAAGAAGTAAAAAGAAACTCGAGAGAGATGTATAAAAAATATTATATAAATAAAACGATTTAACGATAGAAATGAATATTAAACTGAAGGAATTAATAAATAAAATATAAAAAATGCAATAAAAGCGAAGATAATTCGATCAATTAAATGATTTTAAATGAAATTATAACCTTTGCAAATAATTATTATAAAGACATCTTTTGAAATGATACAAATTTTAAAGGAAACTTTACTTGAATATTTCCCATTAATCTTATTTTTGATAAATTCAAAAGTTCTCAAAGTTTGCGATAAAAATTTCACCCACAACCGTTAGTTTAAGTAATTTTTTACAGCGATCATCATCGTTGTTGCTGCTGTAACTCGTCTCAATCTTGATTCCGTTTCGATGACATTCGTTTTTGTTCAACCAACTCAATTCATCACCAGTAATTTGCATGCAGCGCATCAGCAGCAGGCGTCAAGACAGAGCAAAAACTTTGCCCATCCTTCTGCAGTTTATGCTGCAGTTTCTCCCTTCTGATTAACTTGAACTCACTCAAAATTTGACAGCCCAGGATCGACTCCTGCAACGGCTCCTGCTACGGAATGCTTTACACGTCTTCGATGCTACGTAATTGAGTTGAAAAATAGATGCGTCGTGAAGCGTCAGCGACACGTTGGAGCTCCTCTCTGCGACAGCCGTAAAAAAAACTCAGGTTGTATGGCGAAACAAAGGAGAAGAAGAACAAAATGATGAAGAAGAGGAAGGAGAAGACGAAGGAGAAAGCGAAGGGAAGAACGAAGGACAGGACGAACGAGGAGGAGAACAAAATGACTGCTTAGTTAAACGCAAGTCACGTTGCAGGAGGGACACTAAAAGGAGGAGAGGAACACAACAGCCACAAGAAGAATAACAGCAACAACAACAATAGTAGGACCTGCAACCCTGTGATGCATGCAGCATTTATAAACACGCAACATTGACACCTCTGCAGCGACAGCAGTGCCACCTGCTGGGAATGTCTTGCTTAGCATACTTTTAGGCGCACACGAAGTGAGTGAGTGTTGCTCTGGGTGTGTGCGTGTGTGTGTGTGTGTGTGTGTTTTTGTGTTTGTGTGTGCCTCGCATGCAAACAATTCGTTGGCTGTGATGATGTCTAAAAGAGGGGAAAGAAACGCGGTCGCACTGCAGGCATCCTTCGAGATGTTGTCAGCAATCCTTCTCAGATTCGCACACACACACACACACTCGCTGTTTTTACTACTAACAACTACATCGCATCTGCAACAAACGACAGCAGCAAAGGTGAACACAAACAAACAAATAAACAGAGAAACAAACAAACAGTTGAAGCAGTCGAATGTAAAAACAGCCTTCGTTATTCTTGCTGTTAATCTGGGTTCTGTTTGTGTTCGTTTGTGTTCACCTGGTGTTGGAGTGTCTGTGTGTGTGTGTGTATATGTGCGTGTGTATGCTTCTTTCTCGCCTTTGTGTACATTGCAAATTAGGCAGCCACGCGATCAGGATCTCTGAGCCTCCTCTGAGTGTTTGTATCCTCGAGTGTCTGTTTCTCTTCTCTGTGTTTGTGTCTTCTGGAATCTGTGTCTATAGATTTGTGTGCGTGTGTGTGTTTCTCTAAAGTTTTCATAACTTGTGTGCTGTCTCTACCCTTCTTCTTCATTTTCTTGTATTCCTTCTCTTAGATTTTCCTTGAATCCTTGCTCATGCGTTCATGCAAACTATCAACAAACCAAATGAATGCAGAACATTCATTTACACCGTGAACACCGCCTCGTTGTGCATCGTGCATGAACATTCATCTAATGAAGCCTAATTTACGGAAGCAGCCGCCATTTTTTCTGTCAAAAGCAGTTAAAGCTGCTGATTTCGTGTAGCATAGTTTTAGGAGTGTGTTAGGGTGTGTGTGTGTGTGTATTTGTGTGTGTCTACTTTCAATTTTAATCTTATTCGTTGCACGAAGTATGTCATGCCTGCATGTTGCATATCTTATGGCAAATTTTAGGGATTTTTCGCTTCCAAACGAAGCAAACACGGCAGGCATGCATGTCATTCGAAATTTTCTTATTTTAATACGATAACGTAATGGATGTGTATTTAATTTGGAACTTGTAAGCATGCCATGCATGACTGACATACTACAGATATGTGCATGTATATAATTTATAACTTTAAGGAACATTTTAATTTAGAAAATTCGAATATTTTTGTTTGCTATTCAATTTCTTAAATTTTCCTTTTCTTCTCCTTCGTACTCAGTGAATGTTTAATAACGCAAAAGTGCGTAATATAAAATAAATCAATAAATCGATTAATAAAGGCACGCGTTTTCCTTCCTTGACCAGAACAGAAAAAGCAACAACAACAAAGGCAACTACGAGACCATCGCAGCTGATGCACTTGCATTCACATCAACAACGCGTTGGTCACTCTGAAGGGCGCTTTAAATTGCTTGACTCAGTGACGGACTGACCCAGAACCGCATTAAATAACTCAACGTGAATGACGTCATCTGTAGTGGATGTAAATCAAGCCAAAAACCAAACGAAACCACACGAAAAATGAAAGCAGAAAGCATTTAAGTAGAGATACAAACTGAACCACATTCATTTAGTGTATGCAAACAATTCATAGTGGCTTCTCTACTCATTTATGATGGGCCCCGAAATATTGTATATCGCCCACTTGAGAGTACTTCTGAGAGTCTCTTTGATGGTCTTCGAGAGTTCAATCGCTTGTTGTACGTCGACCGTCGCTGATAGCTTTTGATTCATTTACTCGAAGTGGTGTTTCTTTGCACTCGCTTTTAAGAGCAAATGCAAATGCAGTAAATGCATGGAGTACATCGAGCAGATGCAAATGCATCGATGCTGCTGTACTTTTTGCCATCCGAAAAGAAATAAAAATGTTAGTGCTTCCATTCGAAATTAATGAACATTTAATAAAGACTAAAACACTGCTAAAAAATGTCCATAAAACGTTCATGTTTCATACATGAAGTTTTTAGATACTCTTAATATGGTTGTTGTTGTTGTTGTTGTTGTAACTTATAGTTGTTGTTGTTATTGTTGCCAAGACTTCTACTACTTAAGCTGAGTAAGTTTTTAAATTACACTCTCACTATTTATGGATAAAAAGAGAGAAAGAGAGCAACTGTCACTAAACTAGGACCGTAAAATAAACGCAAAAATTGTGAATATAGAGAAAATAGATGCTGATAGAAATTAAGTGCGAGTTTTCTTGGGGAGAATTAATTTTGTATGCAGGGGGAAGAAAATCCACTTAACGAAATTTGCTAGCACAGAAACAAAGTTGTTCTTCTGTTAGTTACTTCGTTCCATCGTTCGTTCATTCGTTTGTTCATTCATTTCATTGTTTGTGGAAAATACAAGCTTACAAATAAAGAAGCCAGGAAGCACTCCCTAAATAACACGCAGACTAACACACAGACTCACACACTGATTCACACACATACTCACACACAGCCTCACACACAGCCTCACACACAGACTAACACACAAACTCACACACACACAGAAAGCAACATGATAGCAACACACGCATCCATGCTAATTATAAACTTTTCAATTAACGTAACAAAGAAGTGGAGCAACAAAAAACAGTCGCTTGCTGTAAACTTTACGTTAATATATACATACATACGTTTGTGAGTATGTGTGTGTATATATTTGTGTATACTTGTATGCGTGTATTTATATTTGTGTCATGTTAAAAAGTTTCCTACATAAAATTATCCGTTTTACTTGCCACATGCAAATTAATTGGCCAAAAACTTGCTTCTCTCGTTCTTTCGTGTTTGTTTCTTGGATAAAAATTCATTAATTATATTAATGCTTCTACGAAAATCACGACAAGAATATAAATCAAGCTTATTAAAAGTCAATTTAATAATGAAAACTTATAGAAAAATAGTATTCAAATAGTTTATTGTTTTTAGTTGAATTTTTTCTTTTATATGCACTCAAAGTATAGCAAAAAATTAACTTATCCTTAAAACTAGAAATTGAAGCGTGACCCTTCTGCTTCAACTTCTCCAATCCCCCGCCCCCAATCCCCCTTTAGATGTTTTTTTATATAGTGTTGAAAACCATTCGAGTATTTTTTGAAACCATTCTTTGAAGAAAACTCTGCTTCAAAACTTCGCTTAAGAAAAACGAAAACTTTAAGAAAAGTTTGCAAGTTTGTTCGTTATCGAAACTTCGCTGTCATCGTTTTTGATTAGAATTTATATCTCCTTTTTGCTTCCGAGAACCCTGTCCAACTATAAACACCTACAAATAAATCCCCTGTCTTTCTGAATAAAGTTATTTAAGATAGGAAAGAACATCTCTAAAGTAGATAAACTCTTGTGAATAAAAGTCATCGAATGATGTATCGAAATTCTTAAATTAAGAGGTCAAAATAAAAAACCCAATTTTTTTTGTATTTGTACATAAATCGTGGTAATTCTCCGCAATAGTTTGGACCAAAAGCTGGACCATTTCTAAACATCCGCAGTGCAGCAGATTTAAATATCGTAATTTGACTATAAATAAGCGGCTCTCATGCGTAAAATTATGCAAAAAATACCAGAACTGCAACATAAAATTGTGCATATCATCAGTCAAGCAGTCATTCCATCGGTCATGCAGTCATTCCGCCAGTTGATCAGCCCAGCCGATGCGCCAAAATAAAGATTAAAACAATTTAAGTCAAAGTCATTGATGAATAATGAAAATTGCGATGACTGAGCGTGAGAAGGCGTTAAATGACAATAAAACCAAACCAAGTGCTACATAAAAATTAGTTGAACAGAATAAATATTGCGCTTGTCATCAATATTTTGCCACAAATTCAGCCAACTTAAAATCAATCACTCGAAACAGAGGCCAAAATATCCGCAAAGAATACAGGAGAACAGCGATGAATTGAAGCGCCCACTAAACAATTCTTGTTGTTGTTGTTGTTATTGCTGTTGTTGTACTGCATGTTCGCCATCCACATCTGACAGAAGATTCATATAAAAATCCTGACAGCTTCAATTTATTTGTAATCGATTTGAAATTCAAAAATCTATGCAACATTCAGGCAACGTGACATGAAAGCCGAAGAATTTGCATGGACATCGCATTCAATTAGAACTCCGAATGAAGGTGGGCAGGCATCCATTCTTGAGGGATGAAATGGAAGAGCAGGGATGCGCATCGTGGCTTATGGAAAATTTTATCATTGAACGGCCGCTGAATTAGATTTGTTTGGGGGGGAAAAAAATGCAGTCACATACAAAAAATTGCTGATTTCTAGATGAATGATTTTGAATTTTCTTCAGGAGAGGAAACCGAATAACAGTTGACTTAAATTTGTGAAATATTTTTTCATTTTAGTTATAAAAATTAATTTAAGTTCAGGTTTCTAACAAAGACACCAAAATATGATCTGAATGCTTTGAAAACGTGAAAAGCAATATGAGCGGCCATGAAGTCTTACTTTCCTTTGAGGCTTGGTTCAGAATCATGTGAAAAACTTTAGGAAAACTTTTAAAAAAAGACTTCTTATGTTCCTGAGAAATCAAACAAAAACAACAGATGATACATGATGCTGAGCGTCATAAATTATTGGCACGTGTAGAGAATGAAAACTTTAATTTATGTAAGGTGAAAACAAAAACAAAACTAACAATAAGAAGAACAGACCCATTAAAATAATAACTCGATTTAACGACAATGAATACAATGAAAACAAAGTAAGAAAAAACTAAATGAATGAATGAAATAATTATTTTTTAATGATTCACGTTGTTATTTTTAATCGCCGTTTTGTGACGTTTGCTCTATCAAAAGTATTGAATGTTTCCATAGCTTAAGTGAATCGATTGACATTCCGAGGTATTCAATAAATAATGAAGCAACAAGACAGCAGCTCCTCCTCCTTCCATCCTTCCACCCTGAAACGCCCATTAAAGTGAAGCGTCGTCATTGAAAGTTTTCCTGCAGGCAGATCGAACTGTTAACATCGATGTTGCTACTCGTTTCATACTTTCGCCTTGTGGCGGAATTCAGTAATAACAACAACAATATTAATACCAACAACAACAACAGCAATACCAACAACAACACAACCATAAAACAATCGCTTCATAAGTGCATCTAATAGAAGTAAATTGAGTGCTAATCGACTTTGATTCAATTCAATGGTTTTCGATGTTGTTATTCGTGTTGTCGTTGTTGTTGTTGTTGTCGTTGTTGTTGTTGTTGTTGTTGTTGTTGTTGTTGTTGTTGTTGTTGTTGTTGTTGATAGTTAGATGGTTCGTGTATTTTTTATTCATGTCCTTGTAGTTGTTTATTTCGATTCTCGTTGTTGGCTTTTGTTGCCATTCACTTTGCCGTTTTTTGTCGCTTATTCCGCCAGGTTTTCATCATTTAAAGCGCTCACCGTGAAGCAATCAGCACAGCAAACAACCGAATCGGAAACGGAAGCAAAGAACGCCAGTGCTGCCACTTGAACTGTTTGATTTATTGAAAGTTTTCGCTGTAGCGGCAACAGTGACAAAAGCGGCGGCAACAACGAGGACAAAAGCAACAACAACAACAGCAACGACTGAGATGAGGGCGTCAAAGACGTCTGTGAGGATGGCGATGGCTTTGACGGTGATGATGAATCGTAAACGCCTACCATCTCCCACTCCAACACCACGCCCACCCCACTTTGAACCTGAACGCCCTCTGGAAGTGCCGCCAAAATCTTTCTTTGATATTCATCGGGTCTTTTTCACTGAGGACTTCAGCACTCCAGTGACACCGAATCGCAACAGGATTTCAGTGTTGCTTCCTTCTTTCGGTGGCCTTCTACTCACCCCACCCCCCTCCCCCGCTCCGCTTTTTCTATCTATTTTCTTACATAATACGGTTTTACGAAAAATTGAAAAACTTCTGCTGCTCGTACTTCTTTTTATATGTCAAATGAAATCCTGCAAAATAGTTGCCAGCAAAGAGAAGTAATGCAACCAAATAAAATATAATTTTTCATTTCTTTGCGCGAATTTCAACAACTTCTTCCTTCTGCTGGCGCTGTCGCTGCTGCTGCCAGTCACAATGAGCTTTTTTCATTTTTCATTTCTTCAGCTTCACTGCTTAAGAGTCAGTCAGTAAGTCAGGCAGCCACTCGCTCAGTCCAAAGAAGTTTCTCTGCTTTCAGCTCTATTCAAAAATTTGAAGCAAGCACAACTTGAAGCCAGCAGCAGCGACGAAGACGGCGGAGGAGTGAATGATGGTGGATTCTAAGTGGATGGGAGGATGCGGGGCGGAGAGGACTCTACCGTCGTCGTCGTCGTGGACTTTTGCCGGCTTTTGCATGTAACACGCTTCAGCTACGGCTGTTGTGCTTCTCAAAAGTTGTGCACCCGTCTTCACTTCCGATGCTCTGCAAATTAAATTATGCCGCCAAATTTACATATCAACGTATTTTATACGCGCTCAGTCGCTTTCCCCCTCTCTCTCTCTCTCTTTTCTCTTTATTCTTTATAATTTTTTTACCTACTTTCTTCCATTATAATTTTCATCTACTTATTTTCTTGTGTAGCCTTCGTTTGTGGGACTCGAAAGGCTTTTGAGAAACTATGAGAATGAAGAGAGAGAGAGAAAGAGAGAGAGAGAGAGAGAGAAACAGAGAAAGAGAGAGAAAGAGGGACAGACTTTGTATGTGTTGTTTTTAAAATACTGCCGCTTATTAGCATTTGTATTCGGGTTATTTTATTCCGAGTTCAACGGTGCGTATGAGTGACATTGAGTTTAATTGAAGTTTTATTTAAATTCACACAACGATCCTTAAGAAAAGTTGTTTTCGTGGTTCGTAATCAAATCGGACTGCATTATTCAACATTTTTGCATTATATTATTATTTGAGTGACATTAAATGGTTCAGTGAGCAAGAGATTTAGAAAGAGATCTTGATACGTTTTAACTGAAAGTCCTTGAAAATCACTGACTTTGAAATAACAAAATAATCTTCGAATTAATCATTTGAATATGTTTATATTATTCCGTCTTCTTCTGTAATTATTTGTTACCTTCTTGTCACTTTCTTTCTTCATATTAAATTATGAACTCTATTTAAAGACTGAAATTTAAAATCAAAGTCAGTAGAAGAAAGTATAATTTATTGAAAGCTCAGCACTCAGAATCTCTCACTTCTTCTCTTGTTCTTTCCCTCAAATCATATTTGAACGCTTTTCTTGCATTTTCAGTTGACTCAACTCAATTTAACTCAACCTAACTCAATTCAAATGACTTGTTTTCGTGTCTATAATAAATCACTGAATTTAAATCATATTTATTTGCAATAATTTTGCAAAGTTTCATAAAATGCTTGAGTAAGTGAGCCAAGAAGTGTGCAAGGGCAGGATCAGAGGGGTTCTGTTGACACTCTCGAAGTACGACGCAACGATTGAGCTGAAGTCAGCAACACTGCCAAAGCAAAAACTAAAACATTATCATTGAGTATACAAAACCAACTAAAAACGCAACCAGAGAGAATAACAACAACGATGACAACGGCGAGGACGAAGGAGAGCACAAGTGATGCACTCAACAAACGAACGCATTTAATGCGTATTTAATGCGATTGCAACGCGTTCAAATCAAGCAAAGCAGCAGCATCTACAACAACGTTCATTCATTAAAAATTACAAATGAATTCGCATTCACTCGCATTCAGCCAATAATAAAGAGATAAACGCAGAAGAGTCGAGATAAAAAGTAGGAGCGCGACAACGGAAGGACCTGCAGGACAATGCATTTATTATTTATAGAAACTCGCGAAATGCGACACGAAAGTTGGCAAAGTTTCCACGCGGCTGGCGATAATGAGCTGAAAATACTTTCATTTAAATTTAAAATGTTGCATGATACTGAAACTGAAGGCAGTCGCTGTGGAGTGCCTGAAACAAAGTGCATTTGTAGGTGAGTGCAAGAGTGTGAGTGTGTGTGTTTATGTATGGCTGAACATGTGTGTGTGTGTGTGTGTGTGTGTGTGTGTGTGTGTTCGAGCAAATGTAATTTCAGTTTAATGAGATTTCATTATTTACGCGTTGCAAGTCAAGCAATCAAAGTTACGCATACGCAGTAAAACACGCATTCAAGGGAGGAGGAGAAGGAGGAGGAGGAAAGGGAGAATCAGGAGGAGGAGAAGGAAGGGGAGTTGCACGAATCGCTCTTAATTAAAGCAACTTTTCCTGTGTGCAATTTTTTGCTTGCTTTTCAAAAGTAGCAGCAAAAGTAACACCTAAGAAGAATTTCTTGAAAATTGTTCATCGTTTATAATTACACGAAATACCTTGAAGTTCTCAGCCTTTATTAATATTTTCTTGTTATTTTTATTATTATTTCTTTGTAAAAAGTGTGAAATATTAAAAACACACTTTGCTAAAACACCTTCGAAAACGCTTCTGATGGCGCGTGGAGGCTGTTTTTAAGCTTGAGCTCACTATAAATTTAACAAACTTAATTTTATTTTACTAGTTTTTCTTTATTCGTCACAGTCTTCTATAGAAAAAACCTACAGGAAGTAGAGAAGAGCAAAAACAAGCGTAAACAAGCGAAAATAAAAACTTCAAACTTGACGTCGCAACGCTGTCAATTTTACCGCACAATTAAAACTCACACCAACGTCAAAAAGTTTATACAAAATAAGAAAGAGAGAGAAAAAGAGAGAGTGAGAGTGAGAGAGGGCGTTGGAAGGTGACTAGTAACGAGCGAAGAAACACTGCATTTCTTAGCTGCATTTTACACTGCATAATTTTAGGCTTCCAATAAAAACACAAGCGAATTCAGCAAAAATAATAACTTTGTAAAGAATGCACATTAAAAGCACTAATAAAATAAATGAAAGAAGATGAAGGAGAAGGATAAGGATAAGAAAAAGAAGAAGCAGCATAGGACACGATTACTAAAGACACTAAGAAGAAGTAGCAGCCAACCAGCCACATCTCACTGTCAGCTGCCAAAACGATTAAAAAGTATTCGGTGCACACTTTGTGCAAGTTAAATTTTAATAACTTCTCCGCAGAGTGAATAAAAGAAATAAAAATAGACTAAAAACTAAAAAAGGACTGAAAACAGAACGGAACGGAGCCGAACTTAATTGAAAATGCTGTGCGAATTATTTGAATGTCTTAATAATTGTTCTCAAAAGGGAGTGATTATATATACTATGTGTGTGTATTTGTATATATGTATGTGTGTGTGCAAGATTAACACATTCTTCTATTCTCCTTTTTATGGCTGTAAATCTGCAGCCTAAAGAGAAGGAAGCAAGGAAATTTTTGTGAAGACATCAAATTTTGCACAATTTTCTCAGATTTCAGCAGAAAACAGAAAGAAGTTGAAAAGCAATGAATATGAATGTAAATGTTGGTGAAAGTGTGCGTGTGGGATAGAGTGGGCGTGACTGTATATGGGTGTGTATGGGATGCTTGTGCATGATCATAAATACTTAATTTTATAAACTCCATTCTATTAAATTTAACATTAGAATAAGAGTCAAAGTAATTCATTTAAAGTGAAACTTGAAAGCATTTCTAGTTTATAGAAATTTCTAGAGGACAAAATTCTAAATTCTAAAGATTATTTAACATTCAGATTAAGATTATAATTAAATTTAAATACTTCTAAAAAATTTCCATTCGAACTGTTTTCAATTAACTCAAATTTAGTTTTATGAACGACTAAATTTTGTAGATCGATGAAGTTTCGAGCTTGAATGTTTAATAATGGATTGAAATTTCTATTTTCTAAGGAAACAATGTTGTTTTTGAATAGAATCATCAAATCCCATGTTTTAATGAAGCATTCTCAAGAAATTGAGTCTTTGTTTTTTTTCTGAGCTTCAATTCCACAAGCGATCTCGTACATGTCAATAGTTAAAGCAAAAAAACGGAAATGCAGACGTTTCAACAAAGCCCCACAAACACACACGCTCATCAACTCCCCCAACCCACACACATACACATACTCAGCAATACATACACACATATGAGTGGTATCTGCCGGAAGTTACCAACCTTAAGTTTTCTTTTTTACTATCCGCTTTTTATACCTTCTTCTTTTTCATGTTTCTTTTCTTCTTTCCCATTAAATTCCCTCGCTTTTATTCTCCTTCTCCTTTCATTTCTCTTCCCTTCCCTTTGAGTTCTTATTACTTATTTGCATTTTACGTTCACGTTCTTAATTTTCTAAGTTTTTCATTATTTCATTTTCTTGTCTTCTGCTGTATTAAATTTTAAGTCGTTGAAATCTTTTTGCCACTCAAAAAAAACTTCTACTCAAGTTTATTAACTTTGTTGCGGCTGGACGGGGCGGAGGAGGGGGTGTGGCTGGTTGTAGTAAAGAGCGGAGGGATCGTAAAGGCGCCAAGGATGATGTCAAAGTGCAGCAAAGGAATAACGTGTGTAACACAAGAAAATTACAACTAAATCTTTGCGTCCTCCATTCATTATTTTTCTTTGTTTCTCTGTTTTTGTTACACTTTAGAATATTTTTTGTGTTCCTTTCTTTTTTGGTTTGTTCCTTCTTCTTCTTCTTTTTCTACTTCTTCTTCATTGTGCTGCGCTCATGTGTTCATCGTTAGTTTTGTGGGCGTGGGACACATGTTCTTCCACTCGGTCGCCTGCCAGTCGATTGTATTCTGACTTCTTGCGGTCTTTTTTCGCCTTTCTCTTTTCTTTTCCTTCTTCTTTTCTACTTAGTTTTAGCTCACACATGTTCTACACAATTTTTTATTGAATATGTGGGTGTGTGTGGGCGTGTGAATAATAGATATGTTCAACTTTGTCTTCAACACCAACAAAAAATCAGCTTCTCACTTCCTTCTCTTCATCCTTTTACTAGTATCAGCATTCTTCTTCTTCATCATCTTCTTTCCCTTCTTCCTTTCTTTCGTCTCTTTCCTCTTCTTCCTCTTTCTTTTTTTTTCTTCATTTGATCTCCTTTGTGGGGTTTTTTAAGTGTCAACGCCGCATGTGGGCGTGACGCGTCTCTTCCTTGCTTTCTTCCTTGCTGGCTTCATTTACAGTTAACTTTTATACCGTAACACTATAGACGCTTTATTGCTTTCCTTTTCACGCCTGCATAATGTTGAATTTAAAATTAAATTCTCTGCATTCATTTTAAGTGTTTTTCCTTTATTTTTTATGTGTTTCTTGTGTGTTGTATCCCCGCGTGTGTGTGTGTGTGTACGTGTTTGTGGCTGTGTGTTGTCAGAATTTTTGGATATCTAAATTTTTAACTCTTGACTGCGTTTTGAACGAAAACTTAACTTTTCTTAATTAAAAGTTATTGTTGACTTTGTTGACGAATTTTAAGGGCACAGAGACAGAGTCGAAGAGAAAGAGAGGGGGGGACCTGCTACATACAGTGGTGCTAGTGATGAGGGTGGAGAGGGGAAAGTGCAAGATACTTTTTATATGCTTTTTATACCCTTAAAATGAAAAACTTTAAATTTATTTGAGTTGCGAAATCGTTTCATTTACAGCATTTCAAACATGTAAATATTTCCAGAGCTTTTCTTAAGCTTTTCGTTTTTCTTGTGTGTAGTAGTAGTTTAAGTAAAGTAAATTTTAGTATAGTACATAGCAAAACATTGCGAAATGACCCGTTTCTTTAGAGAAATTAAAATAACACAAGCTTTATTTTAAGTTACGTAGAATCTTTGATGATGGCAACCCCCCCCCCCCCCCCCCCCTCCCCTCCTTCTTCGTTCATTTTTCATACCCGTCGTATGAGTGACATTTAATTATTTGTTTCTACCACAACAAGTTAATGGAACTGTTGAAGAACGAACAAAGGACAAGGAACGACGAACACCGATCAATGAACGACCTAAAATCTTTGTAAAATTAATTGCTTTATTAAGTACACATCTTATATTCGAACAATTAAACTGCAATCTTTGAAACTATTCGACAAACCAGCCGACAAAATAAGAGCCAGCCGACTAACAAACAAACAAACAATTTTTATTGAACTGCCAAAGAAAAAATTAGGAAAAACACACACACACACAGAGGCACAAAAAATCACCATGGGGGAAAAAATGGAGCACAAACGGAAGCAAAGTTTTCAAAAGCAATTAACGCGAGCACTCGCTTGCAGAGACTTGATTGGAAAAGCAGTCGTGTTGATGTGCACACACAATAACACATTCTCAAGAAACACACTCACACTCACACACACACACACACACACATGCACACATACATACACGAAAATTGCATTTTGACTGTAGTTGCATCTGCAGTTTTATGACGAGACGAGACGAGAAGAGAGCACAGAAGTCTTCGATATCATTTGTCTCGCTGAGAGTGGAGTTCTCTGTCTCTGTCTCACTCTCTCCCTCTCTCTTTCTCGCCGTTTGTTTGTGTTCCTTTGTATTTTTATTAATCGGATACCAAAAGTTTGCCTGAAGAAGTTTTGCTGTAACTTCGCTCAGTCAACCAAACGAAGTCAGCCATCGAAAATAAAAGAAACTTTGTAGGTTTTTATTGCGCTTTAATGATTCTTTTACGAGCGCATTAAAGTTGGTGATGTTGTGTGTGTGTGTGTGTGTGTGACTGTGTTTGTCTGTGTGTATGTATGTGTGTGTGTGGGTGTATAAATAAGCTAGCAACCAACGAAGAACTACTTCACTTTTATTAGAAAACTGAGTTTCATTCGAGTTCTTATTCACGTTTTTCTCTCTTCTTTTTTTCTCTCTCTCTTTTCTGTTCTTTATATTCTTTATTTATTTTTGTCTGTTCTTCATGTTTTTCTCGTATTTTTTTGGTTCTCTCCTTTGTTGTTCTCTCTTAATTATAAACAACAATTTTTCTTTTCAATTTTGTTTGTCTGCTGTTCGAATTACTTCACTTTTTTATTTTTGTTCGTTTTAATTTTATTCTGTTTTTTTTTTCTTTTCTTTTATTTAATGTTTTTCCTGTTCCCTTTTTTCTTGTTTTCTCTTAAAAATTCTCCTTCATTGTTAGATTCTATAGAATTTTTGTTCTTTGGGGATTTTTTCCGACATTTCCTTGTATTGTTAGAGAAGCCCTTCAAAACCAGGCACTCCTTTAGTCGACTTGCAGGGGAATCACTCAATCAATCAATCAATAAAGAATAATTTTGCATAATCTACATATTCTGGTCTATCCGAATCACCATCTGAATCATGGTTTTTAAAGTTTTTCTAATCATTGAACTTATTAAACTATTGTAAAAAACCGAGAATTTTCACTATTAAGGAATTTATTTTTTGCTTGTTTAATTTTTATGTTAGTTTTATGTTGATTTATGTTAGTAATGTTAGTTTATTTATTATTATTTAAAAATCAACAGAATCGTTTCAATGAGATACTGATATTCTTTTAGTACTCTATCAATACTCATCTCTCGTCATTCTGATATAAATATAAATATTAAATTGATATATAAATTAATATTATGAAGATTATAATCAAAATGTTGTGAACGTTTTCTTTACTCTTTCGTTGTTCGCAATAATTTCTTAACTCTTTCTTCTTCTATTCACAGATTCTGTGGAATTCTGAAGGAAGGATATACAAACGATTCAAACGGATGCCTGAAGCAGATTCTAATGATCAATCATAGCCTCAAAATAATTACCAGTGTTGCCGAAACCTTCAAACTCAAACAGGGTAAATATAAATACAGGACCAAATGTAATCACAACAAGAGTTCCAACCCAATCATTAAAAATACACAAACAGACAATCACTCACCCTTACACACTCTCACACATATACACACACACAGATACACAAGCAATCACAAACTCATACATTTTAACTTATCATCAAAAGTCGAAATCACTGACGACTGACGTCTGAACGCTTCAAATCGAAAAGGAAAGAACAACAGCAACAACAACAACGGCAACCACAAAAGTAGGGTTCTTCTTTGAAACCCCCAAAACTAGTGAGGTTACAAACATGGTTACCGCCTCTGGTCTTCTGCATCCATCGCTTTTGTGTCCGTCCAAACTGCCCAAAAAAAAGGGTGGCTACAAATTGATCCTTTTTGTGGACTCTGCTCCGCTGTGAATCCTGTCAATATTGATCTTTGATGTTGATTTGCTTTCAGCTCACACATCATTGGCAACAACAACAACAACAATAAAAGTAACAACAACAACAACATTGATAACAACAACAAGATTTTGTATTTTCATTTGCATTCTCTGCATGCTTCTTTACCTCCCTTTTTAGCCATTTTTGACCAAGTTCTCGTTAGTCGAACTCAAAGGACTCTACCACATACATACGTAGATATAGAAAGCGAGAGAGTGAGAGAGGGACAGACCTTTTTCGTGCTTTTACCACATGGCAAAATGTAATAGAAATTTTAGCCAAATCTTAATTTCAATTTCCGTAAAACGCACATTCGACAGCTGATGCTTGTGTTTCTAGCCTCGAGCCACAAGAACAGCCTCTTTTTTGGGCCAAGAGAGGAAGAAAGCCAGAACCAAGAACCCACTCCTGAAACCTGAACATCCAGGGAATCGAAGGAGGTCAAAGGAAGTGCGAAGGGAGGGCCGAGAGTAGAAACTAGAAAAGAAATTAATTTATTGTATAAAACAGACAACGAATTCGAGTTGTTTGTGCATTAATGACAAATAAACGATAAATTATATTACCGCTTTATGAATACTAAATATACGCACACACACATACATACGCACATCTACACATGCTCACAACACACAGACGTCTGTCTCACTCACTCGCGGAACTACTGAAGGCGATAATACAGACTTTAAACGTGCGCTACGTGAAGTCGAGCGGCAGTGCTAACTTTTATTATTGTTGTTGTTTTTATTGTTGTTATTCTTGAGCTCTTTAAGAACAGGAAGCGGATGTTGTAGGTACAAAATTATAGACTGCAGTAGAATGAACAATGGGAGTTTCTCAACTCAAACAAACAAATGTTTAATATTAAAAGAAATTTTAAAAACATTTTGAGAAGAACACGAAGCAAAAAACCATACAAAATTTAAATTTATTGCATTTTGTGAATGAGTGAGTTTTTTCATCAATTATTCGATATTAGAAACTGCTGCTAGATAGAAATTTGAGAGACGATAAAAGAATGTCTCTGTGTGTGTATGTTTCTGTAAGTGTGTCTGATCGTTAATAAAACATTCTTCAATTTTAAATGCGTTTTCAATGGCTGCCGCACAATAAGAAAATCGAATGTGAGCTCCATAAATCTTGACGCCCAGCGACGGGTTTATTGTACGAATTCCGTCTCTCTTCTCTCGTCGTCACTTCTTCTCTCTTCTGCTCTTCTCCCTTTGTTTCTCTCTTCCTATAATCTTCCATCTTCCTCTGTCTCTCTTTATTACTTTTGTTCTTTTTGTTGTTTATTTTAACGTCATGCGTGCAACATTTTATACGACTTCTCATCTTCCTTTCTTCTTTTTTCTTCCTTTTCCTTTATTCCTTCATTATTCGTTTTTGTTTTTTGCTTTTTTCTTCTCGTTTTGTATCTTTTTCTTTCCATTTCTTTAAAGCTTCGCCATTTTGTAGCGTAGCGCCAACATTCCGCTTGCTGCGTATGTTTTAAGTTGCCAATATTTTACTTTTGTGGTTTTTTTAAGAGACTTTTTGTTGTGGAGGTTGTTTTGTCATCCTTTTTTTAAGTTAAATGATTTATTTTTATTTAGTATTCTCTCTTTTTTGCAATAATCGTGGACTAGAAATGTGTGTTGAGTCTCCTTTTTGGCTTTTGTTTTTCCTTCTGGTCTGGTTTTTAGGGTTTTCTACTTTTATATATTTTTTTTTATGTTTTTTTTTGTAGGTTTTTTTGTAGTGCTTTGTTGTAGTTTTTTGTTATAGTCTTTTGTTGTAGGTTTTTGTTGTATTTTTCGTTTTCTTTATAATTCTGTGCGTTTCGTGTATCGTTTTGTTGCTGTCGTCGTTCATTGTTGCTGCTATTTAAGTCATTCTTCTACTCGGTTTTTTATTTTATATATTATATATATTGTATATGTACATATACATCCATTGAAGTTGTTAGTATTGTTGTTGCTTGTGTTGGTCTGATTGTTCTTTTTGCCGTCCTCAGCACAAGTAAATTTTTGTAGCCGTTTTTTTGTCCTTGTCGCTCCTTGGCCCGTTCTGTTTTTGTTGTTGTAGTTGTTGTTGTACTTGTTGTTGTATTTGTTGTTGTACTTGTTGTTGTATATGTTTTTGTATATGTTTTTGTTCTTTTTTTGCCTTACATACGTTTTGTTATTGTTGTTGTTGTTGTTTTATGGTACACGGCTTTCTTTGCGTTTCTCTGCTGCAACGTAATTTTATTGTTGCCAGTCATAAATCTGTTGTTGTTTTTGTTTTTATTATTCGCTTTGTTGTTGTTCCTTCTACAGTTGTGATTACTGTTGTTGTTGTTCTTGTTGCTGCGTCGATGTTACTATTTTTGCTTTTATTGTTTTGCATAATAATTTCGCTTAAACTAAAATGTCCCTTGTACAATATTCGGTTTTTGGTTTTTTGTCTCTAGTTTTAGCTGTCGTTGTGTTGTTGTTGTTGTTGTGGTTGCTCTTATTGTTGTTGCTGGATTATATACAACATTTTGCGAAAAACAACAATCATCACAACGTATAAACTACAATATATAAACTATAAAAAGGAACTGAAAAAAAAACGAACAAGGAACACATTTTAGCCATAATTTAATGGGTTAAAATTTCATGTAAATTACAGTATATTTTTATCAAAAACCGGGAAGATTAAATAAGTTATCCAAAAATAAAATATCACATTTTTAAGTAGCTTGGAAAATGACGGGTATATTTTTCCGTATCCACCAAAAGGACTCCATCAAAAAGCTCATAAAACACAAGCTTAAAATTTCGCATCTCAACCAGAAAAAATCCCACAAATTATTTAAAGTTACTTTTTTGTTGTTTTGTCAGCTCTCAACAAATCACTTTTGTTGTTTCCATGTGCTGCCGTCTTTTTTCAAAGCCTCATTTCTATGTAATTTTATTCTTTTTTTATATTTTATTACATTTTATTTTGTAATGTTTTTTACTTTCATCACTGAATCACTTTTATTTTTTATTTTTCCTTCTCTTAAACTCATAAATTTAAGCACTCGAAAGCTTTTAAATTCACACACCGAAACCGTTATAAAGTCATGTAAGTCGCCGCATTACGAATATAGTACGAATTTTAATGCCATCCTCCTCCACTCCTCTCTACACTGCTACTATTTTTACTACTATTTTTGCTCCTATTTCACTCCAACTTTCCCTTTTATTCCTCTGCTGTTTTTCTGTACTTTGGTTTGTTCTGTTTTGTGCTTTTTTCCTTGTCTGTTGTGTTGTTGCTTTTTGTTACAGAATAAAATTATTGCCATAAATTCCGCACAATAAATTTTCATTTGTTTCAGATTTTTTTTGTTGCCAGCAGCGGCGACTCTTCTGCCGTTGCCAGTGTTGCCAATTTCGCTTGCAGCAATGCAATTGAAATAAATGTTGTATTTGCTGTTTTTTACACACAATCTCGCTTTTATTAACATTTCAAATGCAGTAAAAAGTACACAAGCGAAGAGATAAAAAATAAGAATTAAAATTAAAAAAAAATTTCTGATATGGCGCTTATTTTCACAAACCTTTTTGTTTCCCCCCGTTTTTCAACCTTTTTTTTTTTCTTTGGTGTAACTCTTGTTGTAATACATATATACTTCTGTACATATTTAGTAATATATAAAAGTTGAAATAAAAAATAATAAACACAATTTGAACCAAAAAAAGGGCAAAAAAATGGCAAAATTATCTGTCGGCAGTGTCGACGATGAGGTTAAGTATAAAAAACGTATTTACAAAATTTTATTAACTTGTTAACCAGGAGTCGGAAAGAGGAGGTGAAGAAGGGGGAAGAGAAGGAGGAGGAGGAGGAGGAGAAGCAGATAGAAAAACCACAGATTATAGTCAGGCAGTCAGAAGATTTTTCAAGCTTATTTTTAATGCACTTTTTCATGTGATGGCTAATTTTGAGATGGTGAGCGGAAAATAACTGTAAATGAGAGTGTAGGAGGGTGGAGTGGAGCGAAAAAAATACAGAAAGAGAGCGAGAGAACGAACACACGGAGAGAGTTTGTATGCTTTATTCGTAATTTTTTTATATCTGGGAACATTTTAATCATCTCTGCAAACATCGAAACTCAGCTGAAAGGACAGAAAATATAAATGACGCCAGCATCAATCTTAATAAAGAGGTACATGAGGTTACCTTCCAACACCATCGTAATCCGACCACGTCTCATACTCATAAAACTGTTTGATCCCATTTGTTTTTTATTTTCTTTTCCCTGTTAACAATAATAAATAATTAAGAGTGTTGACTTCGGCCTGGTCGAAGTTCATTATACCCTACACCTGTAGAAATCATTAATATTTTACATTATTTAGAGCTACCTTCTTTTCTCTTTTCTTCTCACGGTTAAAATTATTAATATGGCATCATTAGTTTTCATTTTCCCAGTGATTTGCTTTTAACCTCTATTTTGAGCCCTATTTTTTGTCATAACCAAGTATTGTTGTAGATCTACATATTATAGTTACCGATCTTATACTAATTCTAGTTCTGGATCTTCTTCCAGTACTGATTTCGCTCTAGTTTCTAGTTTATTGAATTGCAGTTTAATTAATCACTTTATTTCGCCTCATAGTAAACCACGGAGCATTCTTTTTCTATTCCTTTCACTCGCTCCATTTCGAATTTCTTCCAATTATTGTATTTCCATTTCTTGTTCGAATTCCACGCATGTCACCGTGACACTAATAAACAGGAAAAAGTGACATCAAAGTGACTAACAACATCGTGTGACTGCGTGATTGCGTGCGAGTTACTGATGCCGTTTAAACTTAATCACTCTCGTGGCTTTAGTGGGCTTTTAAACGCTTTGAAGCTCACTTCTGTGGCGGGTGAACAGCGCGATTTACCCGGCGTTTGGAACTGCATAAAGTGCATAAAATGTTTAGTAGCGCTGTCAGCGAGGATACGATATGCTTATAGACCCCCAACTCACTCCCAACTCAGTCCCAACTCAAGCCTAACTCACTCCCAACTCACTCCCAACTCACGCCCAACTCAGTCCCAACTCACGCCCAACTCAAGCCCAACTCACTCCTAACTCACTGGCATCCTACAAACGGAAACGGAAGCGAAAATAAAATTGAGTTGACGACATAACAAATGATTAGCAGCGAAGTGCTGAGGATGGCAGCAGCGACGATGGCGACGGTGGCGATGACAGGACGCGACATCGTTTATGACAACAGAAGGCGAAGAAGATAAGCGGATAAACGAAATGTAAAGTAAAGAAAAGTAAAATAAAGATGAAGACAAATTGAAGGCGTTCAAGAATCGAGTAAAGAATCAAGAGAGACACTTGAGTCTGATGCCGCAAGTAGTAACTTCGGGGTGACACCGAGATAATGATTTAATGAGTGTCACTGACGAGTGGAGGACGGAGAGAAACAGCGGGGAAAATGACAGAGAGAGAGAGAGAGCGAGAGAGCTATAAAATGTAGAGTCCAAAGTAAAATCGATTCTTTAAATATTATGATAAATTGAAATATTTTGAAAAGGTCGCAAACCGTATTTTAATATATTATTCAAGTGATACGGGAAAACTTTGCAACTGAGAATGAGTTGTTTATTTATGAGTTCCGAGAAGCAACAAAAACTGATTGCAAACCAGGAGGCTTTCATATGAATTCAACAAGAAAAGCAGTCGTAAAATTCAATGCATGCAAAATATTTGCATTGTGTAGATGATGAGGTCTGCATCGTATAAAAACAAGAGGAAAAGCAACAAAAACAAGGACATTAACATCTGCAGCAGCAGCTGCAGCGACATGTAATAAAAACATGCGAAATGTGATTATTTAGTGAGCCAAAATAAAGGAGTAAATTTTACAGAAACCGCTACAGAAATGATATGGTAAGTAAAAAGGGGAGGCCGGGGGTTGTAAATGCAACAGCAACAAGAAGAATACCAGCAGCAACAACGATATCAACAACCACAATAACAACGATTGTATTTACTAGCAACAACAACTACACCAGCAGCAGCAACAACAATAATAGCAGCAGCAAATAATAATCATAACAAAGACCGCATTAAATAATAAATCAAAACTTATTTTTAACATCTATCGAGAAATTTTGAAAATTATTTACACAAACAACAACAGTAATAATAATAACATCAATAATAATAATAATAATAACAACTACTATAATAATAACAACAACAATAATAATACAGCCATCCACCACCACAAACAACAATAAAATCACCTCAACGACTGCTTTACATACGAGATGCTTGTTTTATGGGTTGGTTTCTTTCTAACAGTCTGTCAGTATGTAAATCAAGTTAGTAGTATGAGTGTATGCATGTGTCTATATGTGTATGAGTGTCTATATGTGTGTGCAAGTGTCTGTATATGTGTGTGTTTGCTTGTGTTCTGCTATGTTTCGGGTGCAAATTTATGTTGAATTATTATGATTCTCCGTTTGTTTTTGCGGTTTATAGCAGACCAACTGTTTGACCCACACACACAGACACACAAATACACACAAAAACACATACACACATATACAGCACATGTTTGTGGATACTTTGTGGGTTAACTTTGTTTGGGTTTTTAGGTTTCTGCTGCTTGTTTTTGTTCATCCGTCGTTGGTTTACCTAAAAAAAAATTATAAAAACACACAATTGAAAATAAAATTTTTAAAAATAATTATAAAGTACGGACCAACGGCTATTTTTTATTTCAATTATGTAATTTAATTTAAGTTATTCGATTTATTTTGAATTTAAGTATTTAATTCAAAAAGAAACCAGCTGATGGCCCACCCTATATTTTGTCATAAAGCTATAATTAAGTGCACATACATAGCCATACTCACACCATACACATACATACAACATATATGCATACATATATACATACATACATACATACATACATACATACATACATACACACATATTCAAGCATTTCGCATTCATTCACTCACTCACTCATTCACAGTCGTTTATTCAGTTACAAGTGTGATGATGATGACTTAATAGTCGTTGCATATTTTTAGGCACTTTTTTAACACGATTCAAGTTTTATTTGGTTTCATTTTATTTTTAATTTTATTCTTTTTGACTTTAGCTTTTTTTACTGCTTTTTTTATATTTATATCATGTTTTCTTTTCTGCTTCATAAAAGTTTATTATTTTTCAAGTGTAAACATTTTTCATGCGGTTTTTATGGATGAAGAACCACAATTTTATTGTTATAGTTTCATAGAAGCTGTCAACAACAAAAACTGATGTTGCTGATGTTGTTGATGTTGCTGATGTTGTTGATGTTGCTGATGTTGCTTATGTTGCTGATGTTTATGAACTATAATTGGCCATCCATCAAAGCCACTCTGATGGACTGCATGCAACGAAAACACATGAAAAGTAATTGAAATAAAATATATGATTGAAAAGTATGGCAGTCATTCATTCAAGGAACTCATATTTAAAGCTATGAAATACAGGGATATAAAATTCAAGGCCAAAAAACAATCGAATATTACTTAAACTATCTGCTTTCATTATTTAGTTATCACTTAATTATCTCATAATAAAGAAAAATTACTTCAGTCCTCTAAAATTTACAATATAATCAATTTATTTAAAGCTCTGCGGTTTACTGTAATTTTAAATTTAATAGATTTATTATTTCTGTTATTTTGTCGTATAAAAATATCACGTTTTATGATCATCAGGTCACGTTCACTTAAAATTGAAATTGAATTTTGTAATTTTCTCATTTATAGCCTCAAACGAGGCGTAGGAAAATAAATAAAAATACAAAAAAAAATAATGATAAGAGAATAAAGGAAAGTCACACATACAGAGCAGCACACATGCACAGAATATACACACACACGTACAGGTTCTTGTTGCACTAACAGCAGAGTATATACTCGGATGTATTTATTCGCCCGCAGCAAATTAAGCCAAATAAATGAGCGAACTATCGCTCACATACACACACACACACACACACACATACGAACACATACCATCTGCTAGCACCACACACATACTACTTTATAGTCACACAATCAAAGACCAGCTCATGCTTTGTGTAGATTTCTGCTGTATTTTTGTACTTTTATCACTCATTTCCAATTTATCACATATTCTCTACTCTCATCTTTTTGCACATCCCTTTTATTTTTATTAGTAAAAATCAATCGCTCTCTCCGCTTCTGTTTACACAGCTTGAGGCGTTGAAACAAGAAAGACATCGACTAACTTCACACAGACAACAGAAGAAAAAACAGAAAAGGAGACAGAAGGGAAGACAGAAGAGAAGACAGAAAAGAAGACAGAGGTTACTAGAGAAAAGCCCAAAAGAAATACAGAGATAGAGAGAAAACGGGGACAACAACAAGCGTACCCTCACCCCCGCCACCCTCTCGACTGTCCAAAAGAAGATGTTTCTTGTTATACGAGTATTTTTATTGTTTTCAGCCGCTTTTTTCATTAGCAAAGCCGACAAAATCCAGCTTATTTTTTATTTGATCCCATTTTTACAACTGTTTCTTTTCGGGCCAATTGATTACAAGACAAGACACGATAAGACAAGACAAGATGTTGTTTGTCTTTGTTGTTGTTGTTTAAAATTTATGTAAGTCGCTGTTTTCTTTTTGCTAACGAGATGCAGCGTTGGGAGGCGGCAGAAGCGGCAGCTCGACCCGCACTCAACGATTTGGCGATTTCTATTCTTTTTCTCTTCATTCGCTTTTCTGCATTCGCTTCTACTGTTCGCTGTAGTGTCCTTGGCAAAAACTACGTCAGTACTTAAGCTCACTTTGATCAACACTCGGAGAACTCAGAGCATTTAAAGTGCTTTGTCTCGCTTTTGTTGTTGTTGGAGGGCGCCTTCTGTATTCTATCTTCGCTTCTATTTTCTTATCCTTATGGTTTTATTTTCGTTTATTTCAGGTTTCCTTTTGGTTTTCTTTTTGGTTTCAGTTTTTCATTTCTTCTATAATAAAATTCCTGAGGAATCCTGTGAAAATCACGTTGATCAGCTGTTGAAAGATAAGAAAATATTGATGAAAGTTACTCGAGAAAGTAAACGGATTTTCTGTTTTTTCAACCTTTTAAAGTTGCCTTAAAAACTCCACTCATTTCGTATCATTGCACTAAAGTGTTTAGAATGATCTCATGCTAAGAATGATCAAACTCCAGAAAGGCTCTTCTAACACTTCTTATTTACTGATTCACATTTTATACCTACTTTTACACTGATTATAACCTGTTTATACCTTTTCGGGTATTTTTTTTTTTTACTCCAAATTAAAGCAAAATTATTTGAATGTCTTTATTTAAGTTATCTTTATGTTTTTTCTTATGTTTTTCTTGTCTTTTTGCAATGTTTTAATATGATTTATTAGACTCTTCTTTGCTCTTTCTAATAGTCGGTCTCTTCCCCCTTTATGCCTGTCTCTCTCTTCTCCTTGCTTTCCTTTTCCTTCATTCATTATACATTTCTCAGTTTTTTTCTAAATTCTGCTCCATTTTAAGCTCCATTTTATTGCCGTTCAAATGGACGACGCTTATCAATATGAAGCCATCAAAGCAACTCGTTGACCTTTCTAACGCTCTTCATTCAACAATCATGAAGCCGATTTTATTGCAGTCATGTTGTTTGACCCTCCCGCTCTCCGCTCCTCCTCAGCGACGAGTCGATTGTCAGCCGGCCGACAAACTAACTTCGAAACCATAAAAATGCTGGCCATAAAAGTGAACTTATGGCATATAATGCGCATTTAATAGACACAAACAAGCATTATCTTATCTATAGCAGGATCTCGGGCAACGTCACGTCAGTCGTATTGAGTGGTGAATCGGGCTCGAAGGGCCACACTTAAGCGGGCGCTGGCTTGGAACAGGGACACAAGAGACAAAAACACACAAGTTTTATAGTTCAATAGAAAGAAAGAAGGTACATTCAAAGGGTGTGAAGGAATGAGGGATGGAGAGAGGGAGGGGAATGCTTAAAACTACCACTACCACCACTAATCTGAAGCTTAGGAACCTGGGCGAGCTTGGAAAAGTTAACCTTGAATCTCACTTCGGTGTTAACTTCATCTAAATTATGATTAATCTGCTTTTCGATGCTTCGATACTCCACAAAATTTTAGCACCTTCGACGAAAATCAGCTGAGGCTCTGAGATTCTTCTCTCGAAATATCTTTCTGGTTATCTCCCGCACCATCGACGCGGCTGAATGACTTTTTGGCACTTGAAGTCTTAGAGAACGACGAACCAAACTAAATGAAGCAATAGATGTCGCTAGCAGCGGCTCATTTCCGGAATCCCCGAGTATCTGAGGGTGCATTTTCTGTGTGTATTCAATACTCTTAGATTTGTTACTCGTCGAAACTTGTTCGCTGCTTTATTTTATTTCTTCTATTTATTTTGATTTTTAGTTTATTTCTTTTGTTTCTTGTTAGGAAATTTTGTTTTCTCCTTTTCTATTCTCCCGAAAATTGTGTTTTACTGCAACAACATCAAAGCCAAAAAAGCAAAAAGTCGCAATGCACCAATTTTTAGCACGACTGCCAACGAAACGGAGGAAAATAAATTTTTCGAGGAAAAAATACAAAATAACGATAAAAATAAAAGCAAGGAAAATAAAACAAAGACAGAAAAAACAAAAGCAACAAACAAAATTCCAGAAAACAGAACTGAAAACAAAGAAACATACATAAAAATCATTCTTCCAGTATTTTATTTGTTCAACTCGTAACAAATTTGTTTCAATCGTGCTTTTTGACAGCTTTACGAGATCTTCTGCAGCGAGTAGACTAAAAAGTCTCGCGAGATTATTTTCAAAGTCATAAAATAACCGATGAGAAACGTGAAGCTTATCAATGAAAAGAGATTAATTAAATAGAAACTACTAGAAACTATACTAAATAGAAACTAAAAACGAGAGGCAAAGAATTTAATTTAGGAATAAAGACTTTTGAACTTCTCATCTTTTTGTAGGTTTTCTAGACTCCCCTCGATTTCTAGACTTCGCATATTTTAGCCATAAAAATTTAATATTTATTGACGTTTCATTGTTTTAAAATATATTTAATATAGAACTCAAAAACAGCCACCAAAAGAATCATCAGAAGAATCACCGAAAGAATGACCAATTTGAAGGATTCGCACTCCGATAGAAAGAATAAATCTCGTTTACAATAAAAACCACAAACAAATCCATGAACTAATCTCAAAATTTCGAAAAAATCTCCCACCCACAACAACTCCATCGAGTTAAGCTACTGAAGCTCGGTTGATCATAAAACCGGGTCTTAAATTCTTATACAGTCTTGGTTACTTAGTCACTTTATAGTTCAGTAGTTTCGATTATTGTAACTTTGCGAAGCGATTGCTTTTCGATCGCTTTTATTATTATTGAAAGTGCAGCTCACAGAAAATAATTTCATTTCCAACTGCAAGAAATGAGAATGAGTTAACATTCAGCAATTAACCTCAAATATTTATGGTTGCATTAAAGAAACAAACCCAACAAGCAGTAGCATTAAAGAGTGACTTGGGTCACGCCATCCTTTATACTTTATACTTTTTATTTTTATTATTTTATTTTCTGTGTCTTTTACAGCTTCGTTGTTCACAGAGTTTGTTACTGTAAAAAAATGCAAGTTTTACAGAGCTGTAAAAATAAAACATCATAGAAACAAACATTCAACAGCCATTTTAACGAGCGAGTGCGCTCTTTTGTGTTTATAGCCTTCCTCTTGTTTTTGTTATTTTTGCACTTGTTGTTGTTGCATTCGGTGATTGCTAATAATTGTTATTTGCGCTCTAAGGGTCAGTAAAAAACCCGGTTAATGCCCACATTTTTACTTCTTCTTGAAGTCTTTTTGCAAAATTGAAAAATCAATCAATTGTTTCGTGAAATGATTGAAATGAAACGCTTGTCGCTGGAGAGGTTTTGTGGGAGGAACGGGGGACGGTAGAAGGGGGGAGGGGGTTCCCTTTCTTTTTATGAGAATCGTGTAATACTCGTGTAAAAGTAGAGAAGATTAACAGTTGCTCTATAATAAAGATGATGGAAATGAGATAAGGAAGGATCTGGAACTGGATTTGAGCCTGTGTTCTACTTTTGGAAGCTTCTAAAGCATTTCTGTGGACTATTAGAAGGTCATCACTGCCTCCGATAGTTTAGGAGTTTAAATTATAATATTAATTAATGCATTTATTTATTATTATGCAAGTATTTCTACTTACTTCTAGAAACTAAATTTAACAATCATTTCACTTCTTTCCTTTCTTCCTTCTTTCCTTCTTTCCTTTCATTCTTTTTCCTTCCTTCCTTTTTTTCCATTTTTCCTTTGCAGCTCATAATTTTCTTCCTTTCTGTTTTTTCTCCAGCTTCGTGCAAACAACAGCAGCTGCTGTTAACGATGGACAATGAACAGTAAAAACAACAACAACAGTAATAATATTAGTATATGCTTCTTTAGAGTTCAAATGGATTCTCGATAAGTAGTGAGTGATTGCATAAAAGTGAGTGCATAAAAAATGCATCAGTAAATAAAATTGATAAATTATGTTGGTCGTCGCAACGTCATCCATCACAGCGTCAGTTGCTGCGGCTGCCAGCGCCATTTGCTCTGCATACGGCATGGAAAAAACTGTGTCAAATGTTTAAAAATGCAAAAAAAAAGTTATGCAGAAAAACTAAATATTAATGGTTCTGTGCGACCGGATGATGGTCTTCAACGACCGTTTTTTTACACAGGTCGGTGGGACTTTCGTCCGTTTGTAAGGCCATCAAACAGCGAAGTGAGACCACTCACAGTGTTTGTGTGTATGGAATTAATTGTGGAAAATAACAGCGACATACATACATACATCATTCCATACACAACTTTATTCATGCATAAAATATAATTCAAGTACTTTTTAACTTTTTGTAACTTTTACTTCTCTGTTGGGAAAAAGTTTAAACATCGAAAAGTTCAAACATCGAAAATCTAAAAAAGCGACTTTCAAGAAAAGTCACATAAAATTTATACATATAAAAAAAAATATCATAAAACTTATTAAATAAATTATAAAAAATAAATTAAAAAATGGATTTTCATAACGTTGAGTAGCGACAATTCTTCCTTTACACCTACAGCGGAGACAACCACCAGCGGATGTGTTGGTTTTTGTACAAAATGTAAACCGAGTATTTTGGGTTACAACTCAACTCATCGCTGGTGTGTATAAGAAATCATTTTCATCAATCATCAAATTCAACATGATGCGGTGTAATAACTCTGAACTTTGGTGGAAACGGACAATATTTTTATATTCACCGCTTATAGAGTAAATTACTCAAATATAAAAGTATATTTTTAACTAAATACAGTAAATAAATACAACACGTGTTTGTTTTAATTTAATAACAATTTATTAATTTAATAAAATATTTAAATTCAATAATTTAATTACACTTTTAATGGTTGAATTGTAATAACATCAAATTTTAACTATTTGCACTATAATATTAATATCGTAGAATATCTGATTTCAACTCAAATCAACGCAGTTTTATTCTGCTTTGTTTTAATATTTGTTTTAAAATGTTTATGCAATTTAAATTAATTGTGTTTTTTTGCAATGTATTTTTTAGTTACAATATAAATAAATTTTCTATTGACTAGGGTTTGATTTTTGATTTGTTTTTGTTCTTGTGTTACATTTAAGCGATTACATTTAAGATTCTCGTAATGTTTTTCTTTTTAATTAAAAATAACCTCTTCTCTGACAACGACGACGATAACGACAACGATCACGTCACGCTAGTGACGCAAACGAGTACACGATGTTCACATTCGAGCGAGATTCTAAGGCAACGCGTACCGAGTACCGGCGAATGCCTGCGAGTGACGACGACTACCAGGTACCCTGTATATGAGAGCTTAATAACTACTTTAAATTAACTTATGCTGCATCGCTTTGAGTGGAACAATGGAAACGACGACCGAATTGAGTGCAAGCAGCAACCGGGTTACTTTTGCTCATTCTGCTGCCGTTTGAGCATTAAATTTGTGGCAAGAAACACTTCGTTCGTCTTTACGAAATGTAAACCTCAACGCATTGATTCTGCTGCATCACAATGGCGCCCGTCGTCGTCCCCGCCGCCGCTAGATTGTTCGTTGCTTGCAGGTGACTTGAGTCACCGCCGGTTGCCGATGCGACTCCTCCACTCTTCAGGGAATTTAAAATGCGTTCACCGCTGCTGCTGCCGCTGAGCGACGTATCGATGCTGAGCAACTCATTCGCTGGCGTTGACGTCGGTTGATTGTTGTTGGCAGCACTATGATCGATGTTGTTGCTGCTGCCGCTTTTGGTGTTGCTGTTGTTGTTGTAATATAGATATAAATTGCTCGCTGGTGTGGATGTGGCTGTAGCTGTTGCTGTTGTTGTGGCTGCTGCTGCTGCTGCGGCTGTGGGTGATATCGATTGCGGCCGCTTCTGTTGCTGCTGCACGTTGTTTTTGCTTTGGTACGACGTCGCTGTTGGCGCCAGCGAGAGTGTGGGCGTGGTTGAGGGCACCGGCAGAGGCGGAAAGTGTGTGGACTGCATGGCAGGTGGCAGTGCTTGTGTGCTGCTCGGCGTTAAAATGAGACCCGCCGCAGTGACGGTGGGAATCGTCAAGGTCGGTGGACTCATCGGCGGCGGCTGAGCAGCAGCAGCGTAGTTGGTGGGAGTTACAGCAGCAGGTATGAAGTCCACAGGGTACTACGGGGGAAAAGAAAACACGAGGTTGCTTAGATTTTGTTGTTTTCATGGCGAGTAACCGGTTATAGAAACTATTCGATTCAATTCTCTTGAAATAAAGGGTGGGCCATTGGCTGGTTTCTTTTGAAATCGCCTTTCTTCAATACAAAAAAATAAAATAAAGTAACCATGCGATGGCCCATCCTGAAAAAACTAATCGATTTTAATCGTTACTTTAGTTTAGATTGGTTACTCTGAGTTTAGCATCCGATTACTTTTCAATACCCTATGATTGGTTACTCACTAACGGTTGATGCTGCGTCGCCACGTGCGTCGGCGAATGCGTCGCCTGGCTGAAGTACGTCGGTGAGACTGGCGGACTAGGATACGGCCAGTAGACTAGCGGGGCCGGGTAAAAAGCTGCCGGATGTGCGTGCGGATGAGGATGTGCATGATGCGGATGCGAGCGATGCGGTGACGCTAAGAGCGGCGTTGGTGGTCCGAAAGCCGCAAAGGGACCGAAGGGGTTGCCGATGAGAGGAGCACCTGCGAAAATCCAAAGAAATACAGTTACAAAAATTATTGTGACTTGTGACGTGACTCAAAAGTATAGGAAACAAATAAATATTAATTAATACTTAAAAATGTTTGTAATTTTCTTTTCTTTTTTACTTCTTTTGTAATTAATGACACTGTACTTGAGAGGTTAGAAAATAAAAATTCCGTTAAAGATCGGGAAGTGTATATAAATGACAACAACAACAACAAATGAAAGATTTTTTATTTTAGTTTCTTTTCTTTTCTTTTTTCTGTTCAATAAACAAGACAAAAGTGTTATTATTATGATCTCCTTAGGGTTAGATTGGGTTAGATTAGATTTGAGGTTAGATTAGGTTCGATTTGAGGTTAGATTCGGTTAGATTAGTTTATGGTTTTTCCTCTTCGTTTGAGTACTAGACGAGTTACGTTAAAGTAAGATTTTAGTGTAAAAATATTTGTAAAAACACTCACCGTTTAAGACATTGCATAAAATGTTTAAGTTTAATACAACAAAAAATATAATATTTACCACCAACGCCCATGAACCATGAATAGGAAGGTTCTTGATTTTTTTTTTTTTTGTTTGGTTTTTTTTTCGTATTTTTTGTTTTTTCATTGTTTTCCAAGCACCAGCATATTTTTTTTAGAAGAATGCAACTGAGACACGCTGAGGTAACACCAACCAAGAGCTAAGAACGCGACGATGATATAATTGCAACAACAATAACAACAACAACAATAAATACAACAACACTAATAAACAATACATAATTATAAAATTAATAGATATGTATGTAAGTAAATCTGTAAAATAAATTAATCAAAATCAGATTTATACTTATTATAAAATGTATTAAATTAAAAATAAATATGAACCCAACATAAAATTTAAATCTCAGATTTGAGATCGATTTGAGAGTGTTTTTATTTGTTTTTTGGTTGTTTTCTAGATTTAAATGTAGATCTAAGAGTAGTTCTCCATTCCTCTCCATTCTGATTGCTAAACCCAAGAAGAAGAAGAAGAATAACCAAGTTAAAAACAACTAAACGAGGTAGATTCTTAAAAACCCACAAATAAAGATCCTTAAAAATGCCAGAAACTTAATGAATTCAAAATAATAAACACAATTAGTAAATAACTAGATATTATATATAACATGTTATGTATATATGGGGTGGACCATAGACTGTTTCTTTTTAGTATCGTTTTTTTTTAAAGGAACTACAATACATAAAAAGCAATATTTTAGAAAAGAAACCAGCCGATGGCTCACCCCATATAAACGACAAATGAGTTGAAAATAAGAATAAAATATTAATAATTATAATAATAACAACGAATATGTTACTCGCTACTCGTTATTTTGTAACGAGAACAAGTACAAAAGTAACGATTGAATGATCGATAACATCAAAAAGACTGACAACCAGCTTTTAAATTGTAAAATTTGATAAAAAGAACAACCATTTTAAAGAACAAAACCATATTCTTAAAAATACTAATAAAGAACAGAAAATTATATAATATTATATAAAATTTAACCAAAAGTTACATTTATTATTCTAAAAGGTTGTCTTAAAGGGTGACCATCAGCTGGTTTCTTTTTCAATTAAATATTTAGTTAAGTATAATCTTATGAAATCTTTCGGTCTTTGGACCTATGCAAAATTAAGCCATTCAAACTTTTCGAATTTGAAGAAATTCACCCTTAGTTAAAATTTGTAGCTTTTTTGACGTCACTCTTCAACCGATGCTTCAAAGAATCCGCACCACATCTTCACTTACCACAGGACATCACTTAATCGTAATTCTAGTCAAATACTAGTTACTTGTAACTTAAAGAAACACATAAACTACATACAATTAAAAAATATATGGATTTTTTCCAAAATCTGGTAACACCAAAAAAAAACTAAAACTAAGAAACTGAAATTAATAAAATAATGAATAATGGGCCAGAACCGAGCATAAAATTTATCTTTCCACTCAGCAGACGTTACGAATACATTGAAAAAGCTATTTTAAACTATAAACTATACATAATGTAAACTATATAGTATATACGACATTATATAACTTAAAAAAATAACCACCATCATCATCAACACCGCTGTTAAAAATCTGTTAGACTCTAAAAAAATATTTTAAGGAGAAGAAAACATTCAGTAAACAATGACGACCTTAAAGAGAGAGAACGAGATAGAATGAGAGACAGAGAGAGATAGAAAGAGAGATAAGGAGAGAAGAAGATATACCAACCAACTAAAACAACAACAACAACATCAAGTTTCAGTAAAATTACGGAAAATTCTTCAAACCCACTCAAACAATGCTTCGAATTTTTGGTGATTTTGTTTCCCCATTTTTTTGCATGAATTTTAATGAAATAATGTTAATATAAAAGTTTTTAGCAGTTTACGTAATTTTATTTTATTTAAAAAAATTTATATACATATATACATTTGTATGTATATATGTCGATATATGTAAGTAATTTTTTTTATATTTATCTATAGATATAAATTCAAAATAAGTACGAGTATGTAGTATGTATGTAGTTATGCAAGTATGTGTGTATGTATATGTATAATATATATTTGTTAAAATTCCGTTGCAAAACTAAGCTAAAAAACATATATTTATGTATTGTTTAAATAGAAAAGCAGATTTTTCCCTCTAGATTTAGATTTATAAGAATATTTTCGATTTTCCAGAAATGCGTGCATTGAAATTGTATTTATTTTGAGTCTTTTTTCTTTTGGAATATGATATTATTTAAGCACTAATATTTTCAAAACAATATTTCAGAAACCGTTGCCAACAACAAAGCATAAAAAAGATCACATTTCTTTTTATTTAGAGCTTTGATTTATTTTTATACAGGGGGAAAAAAGTAGAGCGTAAAACAGCGAAAAAATAAAGAGCGAAAAAATCTTTAGAATTAAGAAAAATTAAAAAACGCTTAATGATTTTAATAAAAGAATTTTAACGGTTTGCAATTAATTAAGATTACTATTAATATGAAGAATTTAAAAACGGTGCGATTAAAACAGTATCGAGTGACATTGTCCATGACAGCTTTTAAGGGTTAAGAAAACACACAACTACACTAGAGTTGAGACTCAAGTAAAGACTCAAGTAGAGCCTCCAGTACAGACTCTAGTAGAGGACTCAATACCACTCGAGGTACACGAAGTTGTTTTCATAGAACCAAGCCAAAAGTTTGTTTGATTGTGTGTATGAATCGCTAAATAAACCGAAACCCAAAAATATTCAAAACAATACAATCACAAACACACACACAGAAAACTATAACTAAAGGTAAGTAAAATTCTTTAAAATACAACTAAAATCTATAATGTTATTTAATAAACTTTTTTTTTTTAGTTTTTTCTTTATGTATAAAATGTATATTAAAATTATTGTATTTTTCATTCGCATTGGAAAACTTTCTCATTTTTTTTTGTGTTTTTATCTTTATTTGTTCTTCATTGATCCTGGTTTTGTTTAATTTGTTTTAAATTAAAATTAATTCAGTTCAAATGGTGATTAAGTACTCGATTTTAATTTTAAGTACTCGATTACGTCTTAAAAACATCTTTAATTAACTGAAGCTTGAATTTATTTGTAAATGTAAAACCAGATGATTTCATCTCAGAAAATCTTCAATTTAATGCAATAATTCATCAATTCAATGAACCTTTCATTGCTGTGATTCATCAATTCATTGATTAATTAATTCAATATAATGAATCTACAGTTCAATGAAAGGCTTTCGAATTTTTAATTCAATAAACTGTCAATTAATTGATTCGTCCATTAAATGATTCGTTAATTCAGTGAATTTTCCATGTAGTGAATCTTAAAATCAATGAAGTTTGTGACATGAATAGAATGCTTCGTCAATTTAATGATTCTTTAATTCAATTCATTTTCAACTGAATGATTCGTCAATGAATGAATGGTTCTACTTAAAGCCCATGAAAGTCCATTAAAAGGTTTCATAGATTTTGACTTGAATTAAAGAAATTAAACAAAATCACGACCAACTGGGAAAAGTTTTTCAATACTTCGAATCCCCGACCAGAGTCGACAATCGATTTTGACAAAGAGTGAAAATGTTACTATAGTAAAATAAAATATTAACGAGTAGTAATAAAGAATGATACCCAACAAGTAGGAGGTAGTTTTTTTTTTTGTGTTTTTGTTCTTCTTTGCTATACAATTCGCAATGCTATAAACTCTTTAAATTTAACCAAATGAAATGCTTATCATCTAAAAAAATTCTATTAACTTTTATATGTATTTTTTAACCCTTCTTTTAAATAAAACGAGAATAAAATAATGAAACCCAAATGTTTTAAATACAATATAAAGCCAACACCTGACAATAATTATTAGGGGAGCGAAAGAAGAAGAAGAAGTATAATAATAATAATAAACAGTTGACAGTTAAAGCTTAAGTAAAAGTTAAGGACGTGTTTAAAACTCAGCTTAAAGTAGATTATGTTTTAAAATAGAATTAAACATTAAATTGCACATCATCAAGAAGGTGGGGTTTCTGACTCCCCCCACCCCCCTTTTGTGGTCAGCAGCTAGGCTCCGCACACTCTTCAGCTCCCCTAATAACTATTGTTAGCCTCTTTTTTTGTTTTAATGCAGATTGTTTTTAGTTTTCTCTTTAATTTTGCTTGTTTTTAATTTAAGGCTAAAAAAGTGACGTGATTTCAATGATATTCAAGTGTTCAATGATGTTGAAGCAACACAACAACAACAGCCACACGAATATTGTTGCCACGCTGCGTTGCTTGAGTTTAGTTACTAATAAATTACTACTACGTTAATCAAGAGTTGCCAATCATTCATAAAATGTTTTATAAACAAATTAAATTTAAATAAATGTGTAAGAATTATGAATATAAAAATAAGTTTAATTTTAATTAAATTAAATTAAGGAGAGGGGAAAACAGTTAAATTTTTAAAGTTTATCTTCGGACAGTTTGAAAGGCACTCGAGTAGGAGTTTAAAAGCTCCTATAAAAGCTCTCTGCATAGATTTCTCTTGAAATTAAGTAAAGGAGTGTAAATAGATGTGTATGTGTGTGTGTATTTAAGTGTGTAGGTATGTGTGTCTATAGACAAGTAGTCGTAAGTACGATAGTGTTGTGTTGTTCTTATGATTACCAGTTACTTAAGCCTTAATTCAGTATTTAATTAAGTATCCAATGAAATTTAATTTCAAAAATCGATAAACAGTTTTTAAGCTTAACATTAACTAAGAAATATGAATAAAAATTTATTTATAATGAAAGAAAAATCTTTCTTGGTTTTTTTTTTTTGGGTTCTTCGTTAAAAATGAATTCAACAAATATTATGAAGGGACAGGAAAAGTGGACGTAGAGAGGGGGAAGGAGGGAGGGACCGTTAAAATGTAGGTTGGTATTTTTAAGGATATCGAAGCCACTTTGAAAAAAAGTAAACATTTTAAAGCATTGCAACATGGAAAAACTTCGGTAAAATGCTCTCCAAAGGAATGTAAATTTTCCAGAGAAAACACGAAAAAAGATTAATTTTCAAGGAAGCAACCTTTCTTGAAGTTCACTTTAAAGAAAACTCAACTTTAAAGACTAATTAAAAATTGTAGTACAAAAACTAAGCTAAACTAAGCTTTTCTGGGATCTGTTCGGGGTCAGAGAAGGTTTCGGATTAATAGCAGTATTGTAAGTAAGTTAAAAGCTCTTAAATATATTGTAAAAAATTATCGTAATTAGAATTTAATAATTTCGCATTAAAATCGGTTCACAAAAATGCTGGAATGCTTTCGAAAGTATAAAATCATGTATCAACGTACTGACTGTATCAGTATAAATGCAATATTTCAAAATTTAAGCTTAGTACAGATAATTTTTTGCTTTTCTAAAAACAATACGGATACTTTCAATATTATTATAAAAACTCTTATATAATAATTCTTTCAAAAGAAAAGTTGTACTTATAAAATATTTCAAATTTGAAAGGAAAGTTCATCAAATGAGTTATAAAAACATGTATAAAAGCATTTCTTAAAATCTGTATTAAAAATCTGTCTTAAAACAGTATTTAATTCAATATTCATTTAAAAGCAAGCATCAAAAATGTTTTTTTAAAACCCGTGTTATTTTAATATAAACTCATTTAATTTTAAATCGAATTTCATCGAATTTCAAACACATCTCTATATTCTTTGAGAAGTTCTTCAAATATCGTTTAATTTCAATTTGAATCTAACTGTAAATGAGTGCCGATTTTATTATGATTTTAATTATGTCTAAAATTCCAACTTCAATTTTCTTGGGAACAATTTTAGAACCCGTTTTATAGATCCCGTGGGTTCATATCTGACTTTCTACATACATGTTTACGTAGAATTTCTGTCGCATCTGCCGAAGCTGTTAAAGTAACCGTTTAGATTTCCGATTAAATAATCGTTTCTCGGTTTTCTACGTATTCGTCAGTTGCTGCTACTATTAATCGTTACATTGTCACCCGACTACTTAGATACCCGGGTTATAGAACTGGTACAGGTTACCCGGTGGACGCGTCAAGGCCCGCTTGGCAGCACTCGCCGCATTCGAGTCTTGCTGCTGGAATGCGTTGTCGTAGGAGCGCTTCATGGAGTGTGGCAACGCTGGCGAATGCAGTCCCGCCGCTCCGGTCGCCAAACCGCTGGCAGCAGATGCTGCCGCTGCGGCTGCGGCTGCTGCACCGGGCGAGCCGGCAAACTGATAGCCCTGTGGCAAGTAGCCGAATGGAAAGGACTGAAAGTAGGGGCGTGGCATGAGCACAAACTGTGGTTGCCCGGTTGCGCCGGGCGGTCCTGCCATCGCCACCGCCGTCGGACTGACTGAAGCTGCAGCAGCAGCTTGAGCGGCATGATGCTGCATCATGATGTTGGCATACAGCTGCTGCTGCTGTTGCTGCTGTTCGGCGACAGCGACTGCTGCAGCCTGCTGACGCGCCAGCAGATTGTGTTGCGCTATGAACTGAGCTTGTTGTTGCGCCAGCAACGCGGTGTTAGTGGCCTGCTGCTGGGGCGGCGGCAGCGTTATGTTGAAGGGCAGCGACAGAGCGGACGCATGATGACTGGCAAGCGCGGCGCCTGAGGGCGACGACAGCTGCAGATGCGTCTGCGGCAAGGCGACTGCGGACTGTGCTGCTGCCACTGCCGCTGCTACATTGTTCTGAGCGGCAGCGGCGGCCAGGGACGGATGCTGGGTGTGAGCGCTGCCCGTAGGCGAGGTGGTCATGAAGGGCGCCATGCTGCCGACAGCGGGGACCGACTGCGGCGGAGCGCCGACCAGTGAAACGTGTGCATGAGGCTGTTGAGCGAGTGCTGCAGCGGCCACAGCTGCTGCTACGGAGTTGGATGGTTGCAAAGAGTGGTGCTGATGGGGAGTGGCATGCGCATGGGCGTGGTTGTGGGCGTGGGCATGGGTGTGGTTGTGGGAATGGGGATGGCTGGAGTGGGTGTGGGCGTGGGCGTGGGCGTGAGTATGAGTGCTTAACGCTTGTGCTGTTGACGGCGGCGGTTGTGCTAACATACCCGGTGAGAGGAGAGGCGGCTGTTTGCCTGCGCCGGGGAGGTGTGCGTGGTGCGGATTGACGGACGTCTGTAGGCCTCCGTTCAGAACCATGTTCATGTCGTCGCCCGAGCATTGGAAGACTTCGATGTAGCGGTATTTCTTGCCGAAGACCATGAATTGGTTATGTTTTCGCTGAGCGCAGATGCGAGCGGATTCCTCGGAGTCCATTTGAATGAAGGCCTCACCGCTGGGCTGTCCCTAGAATGGGTGGAGGTGGGAAAAATGTGCGTGAAAGTGAGGGCCCGAACTTACCTGAGCATTGATGACCATATGAACACCCTGGTAGATGATGTGCTTCGCGAAGTCATCGAGGAAGTGGAGAATGTGTTCCACCAGCGCCTCGTAGGGCAGGCCGCGCAGACGTATACAGTTCTTGGTGGTACCCGAGGTAATGAAGTGCTGTGGGAGCGTGAAAATAGGTGGATCGATCAAGTTTTCGTCTACTAACAACACTAAAGGGTTTCATATACCTGTGGCAATAAAACCGTCGGCAGCTGTGCAATCAGAGGCGGCTGATGAGTTGATTCATAATTCTTCGGGTCCATGGACCTGTTCAGCACCTGCTGTACTTCGGCTGTGGTCGAACGAAACAACTCGATGTAACGTTGTCCGATGGATTCGCGGTGGCGTGAGAGCGCTTTCGGAGCGTCGGCTTCAGTGGCGAAGAGCACGAAAGCGTCACCAGTGGCGCGTCCATCAGGCTTCTTCACAAATAAAACACCCTCCAGGCCGTCCAGAACCGTGCAGGGCTTCTCGCCCGTGATGAAGAAATCCAACTGAAATGAGGTACAATAAACATGTTTAAATGTGAGAATAAATGAGCAGCAGCACGAACTCACCACTTGTTTGGCACTGCAATCGTAGGGCAGGCCGCGCATCCGGATGATCACCTGGGCGCCCTTCGAGAGGAAGGCCTGCGCTTCGTTGGAAGCGCCGCCGGCGATAGACAAAAAATCCTCACCCGTCGCACGATACACTTCGATGTACCGATTGCCGATGTGATGCTTGTGGCGCTTCAAAGCCATGTCGCGGTGCTCCTGTGATATGAAGCGAACGAGAGCCTCACCGTTGCGGCGCCCCAACGGCGACAAACACAAAGCAACGCCGCCCCTGTGGAGATGATTGAAGTGCGATCAGATAAGGAAAGAGCGATAAGAGGAGAAACAAAGAGCGGAGGAAGTGGAAAGCAGAAGAGAGCCGAGCGTGGTTTAGAGAATGTGTGACAAATCAATAGAAGTGCATCTGCAGCAAAGCAAATGCATTGGAAATGTACATAAATCAATAAAATATCGAGCTAAAAACACAAACGAAACACTGAAACACGTTATCTACGGGCACCTTTTGGCCCTGCTTATCAGTGCGTAAGTGCGACCTCTGGCGTCCCATGAACATCATGACGGCAGCAGCAGCAACAACATCAACAGCGGAATGAGCAGCGGTAAGGAATTAAAAAGTGCAGTAAACAAATCATAATTATTCACAAAGTAAACAAAAAAGCCAAATACTCTGTCAGATAAAATATAAAAACGCAGAGTGGCTTAGAACGAATGGAAACATCATTAAGAAATATGATCATCGATACACTGATACTAAATCTGAGTTTGAATCCAGAATAAAGTCCAGATGAGAACAGAGTTTTGAAAGTCTTCCTTCAGAAAAACATGTGATTTTCACAGAGTTTATTAAGCTAAATATAGGGATTTTTCTAGGGAAATAAAGAGATTTTGAAGACTTTAAAGTTAATTAACCTTGCCTTTTAAAAATCTCCTTAATCCTGGGTTTCAGCTACAGTAAAGTGTACATTTTTCGATAGAAGCTCTGCTTCAACATCTTCCACGATTAACTTCTGGAATTTTATTTAGTTTCTAGCATTTCTCTCTAGTTTCTGATATTCTTACGTAATCCGAAAACTGCTCATTTTATATACTGCAAACATTTCTAAAAACTTATACACAATTCAAGTGATCTTTGAACTTTTTCCCAACACTGATTAAAATCTAAAGTAAACAGAAACAAAGGGGGGAAAAACGGAGCTCTATCTAGGAAACGCTCTGTATCTATAAAATGTCTATGAATTTCCTCAAATGCGAGCTATTTGTGGGTATTATTAGTGGGTTTTAATTGGCTTTTTTGAGGTAGTTTAGTCTCTTTATTATGGACAGTTTTTGGGCAATTTAGAGCTCTGTGATTTGATTGACTTTACTAGGTTTTTGAATATTTACTCACTTCGCTACGTTGAGACCACGAAAGAATTTGGCGATGTCTTGATCGCTGCTCTGCCAGGGCAAACCACGAGCACGTACGATGCAGTTACCGTCGATCTCGTCGTCTACGGAGCTGTAAAGATGGAGAAAAAGATTTTGTCAAATAACCGAATAAACTATAATAACAACTCTAACAATAAGTAAGAATAAATAACAACTCTAAGCCTAATTTAAGTGATTTAATTTGTTAGTTTAAATTGATGTTTGTTTATTTTATTTACGTTTTCTTTTAATGGGTTTTCTTGATATATTTTCTCATTCAGTATAAGTACACATATAATCTGAATTTTATTCGGTATTTTATAGGAACTTTAAAACTCGTGGCAACAGTAAAAACTTCACTATATAATTTTACTTTCAACCAAAGAGCACGTTCATCGCTTCGCCTCTCCGCGTTTGCAAATTTTTGCTGACCAACTGCAAAATATGGCAAAAACGAGCAGACGGACAGGCGGACAGACGGACGAGCTGGTTGTCGACTGCCGGACGACTCACTTAACTCGGTGATTAAATTACATAACTTTACTCACAAACTATTCCACAGTAACTCTGAAATAAGTCCTAAATAAATCCAATATAAGTCCAAAGTACCTCCAAAAGATCTTCAAAATAACTTTAAAGTAACTCCAAAATAATTCCAAAATATTTTCAAATGAAGTTGTGTTGAGGGCTTTGAAAACGACGAAGAAGAAAGTCTAATTTAGGCAATCCTAAGCCGGAGAACCTCCACAAGAACCTCCACAACCTCAGTTCTTCAGTGTTAGAAATTTATTTACTTTAAGAATATGATTTTATTTACTTTAGTAGTTTGCTTTTTTTATTTAAATTTTATTTTAAAGTATTGACCGCACTGTATTCTGTATGAAGCCGTCTTTCCAAGCGACGTCTGAGGCTTCAACTTCGTCACTGACACGGACACTAACACCGACTCTCGTCTCGTTCGTCTTCAACTGCGATAACGATCGAATCGATCGTTCCGTTTGTATCGAATCTCGCTCGGCTGTGAATGAACTGAGACGATTTTCAGAGAGATTTGTTTGTTATTGTTGTTGTTGTTGTTGTTGTTATTGTTGTTTCGGAATTCGTTCTTGATTTCGGATTATTTGTGTGGGGGACTGACTGTATCATCTATGAGTATGCATTAATATATGAATGTGTGTCGAGTGTTGGTGTTGTGTTGAAATGCGAGTAGAAATCTAGTGCATTTCGAGGTAAGAATAACTCCAGCTTTGAGCTAACTCACTCACTTTGAGCGATTAAAGTTTAGATTTGAATTGAATTCAAAATTATAAAAATTATTCGAGAAGAATTTTAAAAGTTCAAAGTTTTCTTAAATTTCCTAAAATTTATATTATTTAACTTTATTTACTAAGTATTAGAGTTTTATTTTCCGATTAATTAAATAGCGTTTTCATATTTTAACGACGTTAGAGAAATTTATTTATTTATTTCTTTTTTAATTATTTTATTTTTTTATTATTTTATTATTTTATTTATTTTTTATTTATTTATTTATTTATAAATTCATTTATTTATTTATTTATTTCCTTGTTTTTTTTTCTTTATTTAATAATTTAAAATTGTTGTGATTTTAAGTAATTGATTTACGTATAGACATTATGTTAAGATATGATATTATTTTTTATGAATTTGGAATTCTTTCTTATTTATTTATAATTTTTATTTATATTATAATAAATATGTATTATAATTTCAGAATATTTGTTAAAATGATAATGTATTATATTAATATTATTATTTATTTATTATTTATATTATATGTATTATTAAGGGTTTTCCAATAAGAGGTGTAATTTTGATGTTCAAAGAAAAATGCCATTTTTTGTGATAAATTATCGCATGTTTATTTTGTAATAAAGAGGATGGTATGCTGTTAATAATGAAAGCAACATCAGCCAAATGCCCACCATGACCACGCTTACAGGACCATAGCTATTCAAAATTACACATCTTATGAGAAAACCCTTTATTATAAATAAATATACCTACAATTTTTAATAATATTTTGATTTTTAAATCATGAGATTTTGAAAGAGATTTAGAATCTCTAAATTTCATTATATTTTAATAGAGTTACATATTTGTTGGAATTTGAATAAATATAATATATAATATAGCTCTACATAATATAATATAACGATTTTGCATACATTGTCTTAATTCTATACACATTTCAAAATAAATTGTTAACTATGCACTATATACTTATACTATATGATTGAGATTTAGTTACATCATATTTATACATATAATGAATAGTGCATACATATAGAACATAAGCAACTACAAATAAAGGATCTTTTTATTTAATTCATCATATTACAAAAAAATTAGTACAAAATTTATTACGAGTAGCAGACGAAAACATAATAAAGTGTTTTTCCAGACGACATTTAAATTTAGAATTTTAATTATCAGAGTTTTTATAGTCCTAATTTAAATTTATCAAAGATGAAGTAATTGAAGTATGAAGTAATGAAGTAATTCCAATAAATTTATAACATTAATTAAAAAATATTAAGAATTGTTTGTATGAACATTTTTTAATAAGAGGCAATTCAATCTCTGATTTAATTCAATCAGAATTAGACACTTCTTCTACTTTCAATTGTGATTTTAAGCAAAACTAATATTATTTAAATGAATTTTCTTATTTTAATTAAATAATTTTTTATCGTTATTTATTTATTTATATAATTTTGCTTTTATATGGTAATGTTGTTTAAAGTATCACATATAAATAAATTAATAAATATTAAGTCAGGACACAAACCATTCTGGTGTAAATACGTTTTACTGAATCTAACTTTACTGAGTACTTTTTTGACTACTTTAATCGTATCCAAAATGAAGATATTTAAATTTATATTTTTATTTGTTTTTTTCGATTATATCTCAGTGAAAAATTGATTTTAAATAAAATGAGATACAACAAAAAAACAGAATTTTTGATAATAAACTCGTATTATTAATTATAAAGTTGGTTTTCATCTGAAATATTTGTCTTCTCATTTAATCAATTGTTCATTCATTTGTATTTGTTTATTTGTATCCATTCATTTATTTATTTAAATCTTTATTATTTTATTATAATATTCCATATTCCATATTTATTATTTGTTCCATCATTTATTTAAATAATGAATATCAACTCTGTAAGATTTATCAAAACCTTTTAAAACCCTCTCTCATTACTTACCAAATGCCAGGTTCCAGAACTAAATTCACTGTCTCGTTATTGTTGAACTTATGACCTGGAAAATGACGAGATAAAAATGGTAAGTTTTCTAATTAAAAGAATATACAATATTGATTATAATACCTCCTTTGAGCATGGCTTGTATTATCGTGACCATATCTCGTGATTCCGGTATATATAAATCCATATCTTCGACGCTGGTGAGGTTCAAATCTGTGTCCAAGGAGAAAACGAGAGTAGAATAGCCATTATTAGTTTTAAACTTGTAGAAAGTGTTTGACCTCACCTTTAATCATTTCGCTGATGCTCTGCGGCAGCGGCTGGGCTGGCATCTGCAGCATCTTCTTGACATCCTTGACGGGCACCAGAGCGCGTGACAGATCACCGGCGCGGTACTGAAGGAACTCCTTGCGCAGATCGCAGAATCGGTTGTAGTACGAGGGCAGCTCGACGTCCTTGACGCAGGCCTCGCGATGCAGACACTGACGCAGCGGTAGCTGACCATCGGTGATGAGCTTAAAGTCAACATCGCTGAGTGACAGAGAGCGTAGATATTCGTCGAACTGTAAACGAGAGAGAGAGAGAGAGATGCTTACTCTTAAAGTGGATAACATTTCAGATCAATCAAAGCACCCTGTTTGGTTTAAATGGAGACACGCAGATATACAGAGATAATGACAGACGAAAACGTCGGCAGATAGACGGACGGACAGGGGGACGATATGCGGTTTACGTGCAGGCACGCTTAATTAAGTCAAATAATAATAAAATCCAAATCGAAAGACAAAAATGAGCCTCATTCAAACGCCACTCAATAGAAACCTGCGCGAATCGCGGAGCCGTAGAGGCGATGGCAGGGTGGCAGGGAGAGGGTGGGGTGAAGCAGCATGCAATTAACCCTTTGGCACCGATATTAAGTGTTGACGTGAATGCCGCTCTACGCTTGTATTAACTGGATGACGTCCATGATGCCGGCGGGGGGCGAAACGGTACTCGTATTCATTCGGAGCGAAGTAAAAACGTGTTAAGGTTAACTTTTTTGCCACAAACTGAGACAAGCAGTCCCTGTACCTGTTTATCTATCAATATCTATCTACGTAGCCTATCTATCTATCTGTGTCTCAATCGATCTGTGTGTCTCTTTCGATCTGTGTGTCTCTTTCTATCTGTGTGTATAGATCTCTGTATCTCTGTCATCTGAGAGTATCTTCGAGTGATATGCAATCTTTTCTGTTGTCAAGTGTTGTGTTGTGTTCTAATGCGTTGTTGTAATATTGTCAATATTTATCCTAGCAATGCAGTCAATTCTTAGTATTTGTTTATTTATTAATTTATTCAGCAAATTAGAAGATTTACACAAAAGAGTAAAGAATACGAAAAAACTTTTAATGGAAAAAACTTAAATGAAAAATTTAATTAATGGCAAACATTATAAACTATGAAAATATTTTCCATAAACTGCTAAGTTAAATAAATATAAGTATATATCTTCTATACATGTTTGTGCATGAATATGTGTGTATGTGTAAGTGTGTCTGTGTGTGTGTGTACTCGAGTGTGTTACGAACTCTCAATTTCACAGTCGGTAAACATTTGTAATGCTTTAGTAAATAATTCGCGCCATATCAAACTTAATGTTGACGTTGAAGTAAAGTTTCAATAAATTAAAATGAAATAAAAATACTCACAGAAAAGGTTAGGAAAAGAAGAAAGAGCAGAGAGAAACACGTGGGAGAAAGAGAGCGGTATAGAGAGAGATTCAGGACGTATTTTCACATAACCACGACACATACATGCATCCAAATATCCATACATACATCCGTGCATAAATACATACATTTGTACATATGTACATACAAGAACTTATTTATACATAAAAATGGACCACATCCGGAATTTCATCCGGATTTGTTAACAACACACGCAACTAAACGGATATCCGTTTATAGATCTTTGAATTGCTTTGCATTTAACACGCTTTGGAAAAAAAATCGATACATAAGAAAAACATGGCATCACATAAATAAACTAGATCTCGATTTAGTGAAATTTATGCTGACGGACGAATGTGATTAAAATAATTGTTTCGATTCTCTTTACAACCAGTTTTCTGAGCCCTCATTAAAGTTTCTCATACAATCGTCGATTATTTCTCTCTCTCTCGCTCTATATTCTTTTTTCTATCTGTCTTTATCTCTATTAAACAACGATTACTTCCTTGATTTTTGACTGGTTATTTTTTCATTCATCTCTATAAATCAATCATTGTACAAGTGAATATATATAAATATGGCAGAGTATTATTACTTCTTTCATTTATATCACTCATTTATATCAAATTTCTTATTTATATCACTTATTTCTACCATCTTTCTTATTTATATCACTCATTTATATCAAATTTCTTATTTATATCTCTCAGTCATTTCTCTTTCTTTCTTTCATTCTTTCTTTTCTTTTTTTAGTGATGCTGATATTTTGCACTTGAAAAAACTGAGCAAAGTTCATGAAATATTTTTTATCAGTGAGATAAAAAGGAAATCTCAAAAATCGAACTTGCAATGAGTGGAATACTGAATGCTTTATATAAGAATTGCAAGAGTTTCTTTTGGTTTTTCCCCTCCTTTGTTTCTATGTGGTTCTTCTCTTCATCTGCTTCCCCTGATTGTGTTTATCTGTTGCCATATTTTTGCGAAAATTTTGCGCATGTTTCTTTGAGCTAATTTCAACGAAGCGCGCTCTACTAAGCGCTCGTATCTAATCAGAGTGATAAGCTAGCTAAGCAATAATTTAATTCATTTAACACAATTAATAGATGTACAACAACAACAGCGGTTATTATTAATAAAATTATATCACTCTTTATATATAGTATTCGAATTATATAGTGTCAAGATTATGCGTTTCTTATTGCTTTTTATAATCTTCACCTTCTTCAGTTACTTAAAGAAATCTAAAGATAGTCCTAGATAGTGTTAAATGCAGTTGTTGTTGCTTTTTATGTTGTTGTATATTTTACTAGATATCTGATATACATGCAATTTAATTAATCAAACGAAACTATACAGGTATATAGTAGAATAACGATTTTAAGGACAAAAGACTCTAGAAAATCTCGTTCATCTCTCCAGAGGTATGTTTTTAATTAAAAAAGAAAACGTTAAAACGCTAGTTAACGCCCACTAAAGCAAACATTCAATTAAAAAAAGCACTATAACTGTTTAGTAATTATTGGTAATGAGTTTCCGCATATCAGTCTATCAAGTTTGTTGTGGATGCTGTCAGATGTCAGTTGTAAATAGAAAGCCATCGAAAATATCTCATGTCATAAAATATTTATTAGTAATAAAACTAAATGAACACACACATTCACAAACACACACGTACACACGCGTACACACAAACACACATAGACACACAAGAAAATCAATGGGTTTTTATTTAAAATGCAATAAAGCAGTAAGCAAACATGGAACAACAATAAGATCAACAAACAACAATAAATAATAAATTAAATCATTCACATTCCATCTCTATAAACTTATATAATAAGGGATGGGAAGGGTTGAGAGGGGAGGCAGAGGAGGACGACGGATGACATTTGAAAAGTGTTACCAACTTCGAAATATTAAAATGAAATGTTCACTCGTGTTGTTTCTTTAATTTAACTGTTAATCAAATAAAAATGGTTAAAAGAACTTTTGTATTTAAAACTGGCCACCCTGCCGCACCGGAAGTGATGAAAAGTGGACCGCCAGTGGTGACAACCGTTAAACCGTTTATCAGTTTCGAATTTAAAAGCGAAAGTTGGAGTTTTTTTTGCTTTGATCATATTTTTTAATGATCATATTTTGTGTTTTTAATTTTAATGATGGTGATGTTTTTATTGTATTGGTTGCTTGGTATTGCTTTTGTTTTTTGGTTGTTGTTGTTGTTGACTTACCTCCTCGATGGCTTCGTTGAGTGGCTTTCCAGCAGCCTCAGCAACGGCAATCGGAAGTTCGGTTTGATTGCTGATATCCAACAATGATGATGATGATGTTAGTGAGCTGTTGTTGTTGTTGTTATTATTATTATTATTAATGGGTCCATTTGCTGCTGTTGTTGTTGTGTTATTGTTGATTGTGTTTATTATTATGGAGTTGTTGTTGTTATTGTTGATGCTACTTATGCTAGTATTGCTGCTGTTGAACTCATTAATTGTTGTATTCGTTGCTGTTGTTGTTATCGATGATGAACTCGAATTTAAAATTGGCGAAGCTGCCGAATTTGATGTCTCCGATGATGTCGATACCGTACGATCTTTAAATAGTGTACCCACGGGACGAACCAACGTCTGTTTGGTGCCTATGATCTGAAAAAATAAAAGAAAACAAAAAACAATGATAAATAAATAATACAAAACACAGAAGTAATAAAATAACATAAAAAGAAAAAGAATAAATTATTAAAAAGAAAGAGAAAACAGAAGTTAAACCATTTTAAAAGGCGAAAAAGGAAAAGTATTCTGAAGAAACAACTCAAAAATTTGAGATACAAACAAGATGATAAAAACCATAGAAACCATAAAAATCATAGAAACGAATATCGTAGTTTTATACGAAAGAAGAGAAAAAGGGAAATTGTATGCTTATATAAAAACTTGAGGTAAAAAGTGTATTTAAATCTCTAAAAAATATCTAAATAATTTGCATAAACATTTTCGCATTTTAATACGTTCAAATATTTGTATTTGTAATTTTTACTTTTCTTTTCTTTATTTTATTTGAGTTTTGGTCTTTCATATCTCAATCATTACAAAAAATTCAATTCAAATTCGTAGTTTTCTCAGTTTTTTAGTCATTTGCTGCTTCTTTATCTTTTACTTTCTTAAATTTTTTTCGGTGTTTTCACTCTACAAAACGGAAAACTATACCACACTCTTTTATATGGTATACATATGGAAAAGATAATCATTATTAACGCTGTTTCGTTGAATTCGTTTTGAAAGGTTTTTAAAAAAAATGCCCAAAGTTGTTGTCACCCAAAAGTTTTTCAAATCGTCGCTGCCGACGACGATGTTTCCTTAAATATACTAAATTTTCTGGCACATGAAATATTTATAAGTTCTTCTTCTTCCTTTTTAAGTCATGCGGAATTCAACAGAAGTTTTGTATTCCAATTTCAATTTCGGGGTTAAAACCTGCGCAAACTTATTATGCAGCTGTATTTTAAACAGTTGGAAGTACGTAAAATATAATAATAGAATATATATGCGGTCTATGGATCGGTTGGTCGATCGATCGGTCATTCTGTTGGACGATCGGTCGTTCGATCTATCGATCAAGTCGTCAGTTTGGTTGACAACCGCGTGCTTTCGTTTTTGAATAGAAACTTTTTGTATTTTTGTAGATAAAGAAGTTTTGAAAGTAATACTAAATTAATTGTTTTAAATCATTGGTTAGAAAATCACACGCAACAAATGCAGCCAAATTTTGTAGACATTTTGATCACTTAAACGCTTTCGATTCATTTTCATTCATTACTTTTCAGGTCTACAAAGTTTTCATGTCTTTTTTTTAATATTGAAACATATAATTAAAAACAAGAAACATTATCCGAACATTCATAAACGCAATGAAATCCCAGATCGTAGTATTTACACTGTCATGTTACACTAACTAAGCTAAGAACAGGTCAGGAGAACCTTCAAAAAGCTACGATAGCCTCCGTAGCATGAGGCACTTAGTTAAAAGTGCGTTCGTTAGAATGACAGATCGAACTTGAAAATAAGTAATTAAACAAAAATAATAAAGAAGACTTCTGATGCACGTGTGTGCTTAAAAGTTAAAGATTAACAAATACGAATGCAACAACAGAAAAGCAAAAAAATATTTAAACACGAGCCACGTACAAACAACTCAAAGTAGGTACTTCTAATAGAAGTTGGATCTGGAGAACAGCAACTACAACAACATCATCAAAAATAGTAACAACATTAACAGGAACAACAACAGCAACCACAACATGAACAACAATCGTACAACAGCGACATTATAATAGATATAAAACGATATATTTGCCTACATCTTGAAAGTAATGGAAATTAATTGTTCGCAATCAGCTGCATGCAATTTCAATAATAATTCCACAATTTAAAGAATTTAAATGGACATCTATATACATATATACATATATACCTATAGACTTATATGCGTTTCCAACTCTATTTACGAGATGAAAGCCAAATTATGACAATTTAATGCTTTGCTTTGAACTTTTTAAAAAATCCTTCTTTTTTAGTAAAGATTTATTGCACTAGTAAAGCTATACATAAGACATTAAATATTAAACACTTATATTAAAGAATCATGTATTCAGAACATGTTTTTAAGGGGGGGAAGGAAGGCTCTTTAACAAGTTTCCGTGCTGATAAACGATATCTTGGCAATCTTATTCAATTTTGATTAATAAATGATTTAGAAAATAATTCAAATTTTATAACAAAAAAAAAGTACGATTTTGTAGCAAAACCAGAATTTTTGTGTAAATTCCACATTCCACGATTTTGATATTTACTGACATTTTAGTTTTATTGTTATATAAGTGGGCCATCAGCTGGTTTCTTTTTGAAAATGCTATACAAAAGACACCGATCAATGTTTTTTAAAGTATACCATTCTGTTAGAAAGGACGAACTCTCCGACTAGTTATGAAAAAAGTTTTTTTGTTCTTTTTTTATTTTGATTTGTTTTTATATTAAAGTTTAAAATTTCAAAGAAAAAACAAAGACACCAGCCGTTTAGAGGCCCCTTCGAATCATCATAAGTAAGTAAATCATTTAATAAAGGAAGATACTTGGAAATATACTTCAACACGTCCAAATCAAATTTGTCAATAAGAACAAATTTTAAACCTATTTTGATATAGACATTAAGGAAAACAGAATAAAGTAAGACATTAAATTTTTTCCTTTAATAAACTTCTTTGTCTTTTTCACACATTTGATTCTATGATTCATTAATAATACATAATTAAAGACCGTTTACAATGTGCTTTAATACAACTTTAATAACTACTCTAGTATTGAGATCTATCTAATTTGTGAATATTACATATTTACTTAGTTATTCATACTTATTGTTATTGATTTTGATTTTCTTTTTTAATCATTCAAACTATTTTATTTTTCTTCTTTTTGTTTTAGTTTATTTTGTGTTCACAATTTTGTGTTTTTTGTGAGTGATCTGAATGCAAATTGAATTGATATTAAAGTGGCATGAATTGAAGTAAAAATGGTCAATAATTGTCGCCTTATTAACGACGGTTATAATAACTCGTAACTCGATTGTACAATAATTAAAAGTAATTATAATAAATATCAATCTCGTTATTTAAATAAAGTAAAAACTAAAAAAAAAAACAAAAAACCTTTGCCGTGAATTCATAAAAAGCAAAAAATTAAAATAAATTATTGAGAAAAACTTATTGAAGATAATAATAATCGCTATCGCTTAACTTGAGATTAAGTTGTGCATTAAATTGTGGATAAAGGAGAGCCGGTATTTTGAATTGATTCCAGACAGTAATGAAATGAGGAAAAATATGACAACATGGGAACAACATGGGGACATGTTATGGGTCAGTTTTTATACAGTTTTCCAAACATTTTGTTGGACAGTGCAGATTAGTTCCAGAACCGAGGAGTCTCTGTGCGTTTTTACATTCAAATGATTCTCAATGGTAGTTTTTCTGTTTTTAACAGAAATGTGTATATAATCTGAAGTGTATATAATATGAATAATAATAATTATTTAAAACAACCTTTCATTTATAATGTTGCTATAACAGCCTGAACAGGGGAATTTTTTTTATCAAACTTAAGTCGAATAGTTTTTGTTTGTTATAATTAATAAGGTGAATACATAGTTTATAGATTTATTAGATTACTTTAGACTTTCAAAGATACTGGCATAAATTACTGGATAGTATCTAAAAGTGTGCTTTCAATCATCCAATCATAGTTGCTAAATCATGCAAAAAGCACAGAAAATGGTTGTGGTTACAAATATAACAAAGCACTTATAATCGCATTATTTAAATAAAAAATGTATACAAATAATAAATTAAAATAAGAATAAAGATCAAATGAATATTAATAACTTCAGTTCTTGTGGTATAAATTTGAAAACAAAAACAAAATACATACATAGTTTTAGACATTCACAGCATATGTCAAGACCGTGAAATTTTCGAAAATGGCACTTTGATGTTATCAATTATCAGCGAATCGGAAAAAAATTATCTACATTAAAGTTACCTCTACAAAACGAAATGATTTCAATAACTAAATGCACACTATAATTTTAATTCTAAGAAGGAAAAATCTAGCGATAGCTCTTCTTGCTTTACAAAAATTGACAGTAATTATATGGTAGTATATATAGGGCGGGCCGTCAGACGGTTTCTTTTTAAAATTTCTTTTCTTTAATCAAATACTGCAAATTTTTTTCTGATGTCCCATCCCATATGCTCACTTATAACATATACTATACTCATATTTTCAGTATGTATATTAAACAAATATTAAGCCTCGAATTCTGAATGAAGAACAGATTTAATATTATTACCCACAAAATAGTTGAATTGTTTTTGTTATCTCTTGCTTAAAAATGACAACTTATTTTGTCATTTGATTATTTTGTCAAGACAGTTTTTTAGCTATTTTAATATCTTTTTAATCACACTCTATTTTAATGCACTATTTTTACAGCTTGTTTTTTTTTTTGTTTTTATATTTTATAATGCACAATAATATATACGTTTATATTCCACTTTTTTAATATAAAAAAATTAACAAATCATACTAGGAGTGATAAAGGAACAAAAATAGTAGAGATATTATAAAAAATAAGTACTAAAAGCAAGCAATCATAAAGAAATAAATAGATACTCGTATTAAAAAGCGTTTAATAGGTTAGAGCAATAAACGTCTTTTTTATAGCTGACACAGACACTTAAATGTTCATAATAACAATTAATAAAATTCTTGAAAAGCAACACAAAATTAAACTCAAAGACATTGCATTAGTAACGCAAAAGATTCAATGTTAAGTTAAGCGAGTCGCTTCCGAATTTCGGCTGATTTACAGCAACAAAGAGTACCATTTTAATAAAAGCCAAAGTTAATTATAATGCAAAACTTATTAAATAAATTTATGAAGCTAATTATACCAACATTTTCAGAAACAAATTATATATTTTGTTAACTTAAATTCCGAATTTAATACCGAATAAGTCTATTATTCGAAGTACAACAGTTGTTGTTTGCTTAGTATAGTATAATAGTTTTGTGTATTCTAGGATTATATCAGGAAATTAGTCAAAAATTGCTCTTAGTTAAATAATTAAAGATCATTTAATTTGTCAGTAAAACTCTTATCAACAATCAATCTTTTCCAAACGTAACTTCATTAAATTTCTCATGTTTTCCAAGACGCTTTTTCGAGTTCGTTGCGTATCAAATGTTTCCGGATTGAAAACATTAATTTTTTAGTAAACCAAAATTATATGTTAAGACGCACTAAACTGTTATTATATTAACTTAATTAGTCAAGCATTTTTAAGCATATATATTGTATGTATAAACATTTTTTTGTTGGATTTCAAACTTGTTTTCTGTTGTGGCCTCACTTTTTTAAAGTTTGTCCGGTAAAAAAGAGCGTTATAATCGATGGGAACGGACAGTGAAAGCGATCAATAAGAAAAGACGGACAGAAAAAGAGGCGGACAGACAAATCGACAGACAGACAGACACAGACATTGCATATAAGCATAACAGATATGTAGATATACAAGATACACAAGACAACAACAACCAAACAAACAAAGAAATATACATGAATACAAATAAACAAATGTTTTGTGTGTATTTAGACCAGATCATGCATGATTTCACGATTGTACGATTTACCCACCAAACTGAAGCTGGACTTCACTAGAAAAACTACAGAAAAATGCAAAGAAAAAAGAATAATAATAGCAATAAATTGAACATTTCCAAAGCAATTCGGAAAATAATAAATTGTTTGCTGGCTCTTCTGACTAATTTTTAGTGGAGTGCAGTTGAATTCAAGCCAACCAAGCCAACAAATGTTAGTGTATATCAAATAAAAATATTCTGCTTTTCAGGCGAGTGTTTTTCGCAAAAAATTATGTAAAAAAATGCATACAAAAAACGAAATAATTACAATAATTAATGAAGCAGTAGTGAATATTTAAAAATATTTATTGTAGTAAACAAGAATCTAATAAATATTTAAATAAAATTAATCAAACAAAGTAGGCAAATTTTTGAAGTTGTTAAGTTAAATTAACAAAAATATCAAAAATTACAAAATAACAAATAACGATGATTAATCATGTAAAGAGTATTATGAAAAAATGTCAGAATTAATATTTAATTATGGTTTCAAAACACTCAATATTTAAATGCACTTAATAATTATTCGTTCTTAAATGAAATGTTATGACATTTAAATATGATATTGATTAAAATATATTCAATATTAACAGAAAATAGGGAAAAAGCAAAAACAAATAAAATTGATATGAAAACCCAATAAGTATGTAAAAGTATTAAAATTAACTTTAAAAAGTTCTTCATAAAAATTTCATTAAAATAGTTATTTTAAAGAGTAGACAAATTTCAATAAAAGCTCTATTTACATAAATAATTATTGCATATATTCACATACTTGTTATATACTTATACATATTTACTTGTTACGTAATTATGTGTACATACATTTTTCTATTTTCTTTATTTTAATAGAATTTATAAAAACCTGATGATTCAGTGCTTGTTTTTATTCGAAAAGAGAAACTTAAATATAATAAAAAAAACTAAAATCTAATGTATAATATTCAAGAACACTCATTAAAAATTTATTAATTGATGTAATTATCAGCTGTCAATTCATCGAATATATACAACAAAAAACTTGTACTTTTATACAAAAAGATATATAAAATTTTTAATATACATAATCTGAAAAATGTATTGTTTAATTAAAGTAATTATAATGTCGTGTTTTTATTTGATTATTAATGTAAATCATATGTTTTATGATACTTTTATTTATTTTATTGTATGAGACATTTTTTAGCAATTAATATTTAATGCTGTTTACAGTATCGTTAATAAAAAACTTTATTTATTATGGATCTATTATAAAAATCTTGACTCGAGTTGTTCAAGCTTAAAGCAAAAATAAATGTTTGCATAATCATGATGCTGGTTAAAAATGGTGAAAAGTAGGAAGATGTTGAAAAGAAAACACAGGAAATAAATAAGAAATCACTTAAAGCTAATCAAATGTGTTTTCAAAACATTCCTTTGAACATTTTTAAAGGCTTCTTCTCACCTCACCTCTCTCTCACCTTCACCATTAATTCACCAGTCGTTGCAGTTGTTTTAAAACTTTACAGAATTTACTAAATTTATTAAGTTTGTTTTTAAATTTACTTTATTACTTATTTGTTTTGTAATATTATTTAATTCAGTGGATTCATCATATACATATATATTGTAGATAAAACCTAAATGCTTTAGATTCAGTTAAATTATTAATTTTATTTATACTATTTTATTAACATTTTTTGATACTATTCATTAAAATTCATTCGTCTTTAAGGAAGTCGAGAGAAACTTAACAATGAGCTGCCTTTTAAATAGATTCAAAGTTCAGTTGTTTTGTGTTGAATGAACTTAAAGTTTATCTTTAATCTTCAGCGGAAATGCAAAACTATAGTCATGAAAAAACATCCTTTTCTGAAGAAATCTATCTGCAAATATTAGAAATTCAAAGAAGTATTGGGAAACATCGACTACTCGAGTTTTAGCAGAACAGGAAAACGATCTGAGCTTCTTTTGATTTAAAGAGTGGTTACAATAAATTGCGCTAAACTGATGAATAAAATATCATCGACGAGATCAGCAAGCGTGCGATTCTAGAGGGAAGGATGTATTATTTATTAACTACTCCTGGCTGTAATGTAAATATTAATGTTCTGACCGATATGTACATCTAAATATACATATATGTAAGTATGGAGGGAGGGATGTTCGAAAACCGCTGATAGGACGATGCCAGGTTGAGTATATAATCTATCTGTATACTGCTGTAAACGACGGCAGCGAATAGAAAGAATTCGAAACTGAATTACAATTGTTGTTCTTGTTCACATTGCAGTTGCACACTTTGTAGTTGTTGCACTGCGAGTGAGTTTATGTTTCTTTTTTTAATTTTTTGCAAGTAACCTGATCTATTTGTTTCTTTTTTTTTTTGGTTTTCATTTTACTTAAAAATTCACGTATGCAATCCAGTTGCAATTTATTTCAGTGTAGTTTTTTTTCGCATTCGTTGCTGTTGTTGTTTCTGAGTCTAACTTGATTAATTAAGCGTTTAATTAGCTCTTTTTTTTTTGAAAATGGCGTCCAACAACGGGCGGGACTTCGAGTTGATAAGAAAGAACTACTCGTGCTTACTTCTCTGGGTTTTCGCATTTTTCCCCCCATTTTAAGTAGTGCATTTAAATCAGAGTTCATTCCCGATGTCAATGTTAGCAATTTATACATTTTTTCTTTTATTGTTGCTGTTTTAATAAGACTTCATATTAATTATGGACTCGATGATTTCTTGAGTTCACAAGAACACTTTTATTAATATTAAAAACCAGTCGCCAGCAACTAAAATACTCGAAACATTTACACACTTCAGTTCAGACCAATAAATCTTTGAAAACATTTGCAAGGAACAGCTTTAATGTAAGATACTATATACATATCTAAGATATGTATTGGATATATCGTATATTTCTCGCTGTGTGCTGTGCCAGATGTTTCGCATTCGCAGCAGATTAGCAAAGCATGGTGAATAGCAAAGACTGAGAAGAACCACAGCAAATAACCACAAAGAAACGGGCTCAGATTTTGGCGATTATTTTGCGAAAAACTCACCTGTCCAGTTGCAGCCTCGATTATCACATAAACCAGCAAAATGATTTCCTTCTCGTCGGAGCCCAGACCGGGACCGTTTTGGCCACATGTTGCCACATACAATGAGACAACGTGTTCGGGAACCTGCATTTTCGAGCAGGTCTCTTTTTTCAGTGCCTTTTCTTGAGTCTTGCGTGCCTTTCGATTGAGTGAGTCGATCGTAGTTTTCACCACACTGATCCAGTTGAGGTGATGCAATTTGTACTCGAATGTCGGATATGTTTTTGGCACATTTACTGAAGTAGGTTTCAGATGAGCAAAGGAAATGCTGCTGTAAGAATCTGCAAACAAAACAGAAAACCATTAAATACGATATGCAAAATTTGTTTTGTGAGTAGAAAGAAAAGTCAATTGGTAAATCTCTCAAAGTATTAAAATGCATAGAGAGAATACAAATTCAAAAAGAGAGAGAGACAGAGAGATAGAGAGAGGGAGACATAATTAGAGGTAATGGTAACAAGTAACATGAACTGTAATGCCTCCTTCTTGGAAATTCGTGTTTATTCGTAACTTACACTATAGATCACTTTATATTTTAATGGAGCATTAGTTAGAATAAGTTGAATATTCGATGAAAGATCGTTGATTCCCTTCATCGATCAGTTTCTCGGTTCTTGTCCACGATTCTATGAAATTTCTTTAGATTGACAAAAGAAAATGAGAAGATTGGAAACTGTTTTCCATCTTTTTTTTGGTCAAGTTGATGTACTAAATTAAGAAGTTTTTCGGGTATCACCTCCTACCGATTAGGTTAAGTTTAAAATAGAAAAAACACTCGTTTTTAATGATACCGATTACTTTAACTTTACATCACATGAGCCATAAGATTAGAAAAATTCAAACATACAGATTAGATAAAAGATTATAGATTAAAACTTAGCTTCATAGCAGGTTTCTCTTTCGATTTCATCTCAAATGATGAGTTACTAAAAATTAATACGCATTCTATTTTTAAAGCAAGTGTTATAAATGTGGATTTATTTTCAAAGTAGGTGTTAATAGTATAACTAAAGTCTGATATTGAAAACTCCAAGGCGCTGCTAAATTCAGGTGCAGCTACTTAATCAATCGATCCTCAATATTAACATCTGTCTGTCTTTCTGTCTGTCTTTCCGTCTGTTTTTGCGCCTGTCTTTCTGCCTGTCTTTCTGTCTATTTTTCTGCCTGTCTTTCTGTCTGTCTTTTTATCTACCTGTCTGTCTATCTTTCTTTCTGTTTGAAATAAATACGCAGTCCGTTCTTCTGAGGATCGTGTGACTATCCTCTGTTCGTCTGACCGTCTAATCGTCCGCTCTGTCTGTCGTTCTGAAAGCATTCTGTCCAGTGGCGGGGTCTAAAGGTCGACGCAATGAAATAACAACTACAACTTAAACGCAGTTGCAATGAAGCCTGGGTTAATCGAGGCGGCCAGCGCGAAAGCAACTTAAGTTAAATCCACAACTTGTCGTTGTTGTTGTTGTTGCAAATTGCTTTTATCGCAGTTGACTGTTGTAATTAAAAATGAGAGAGAAAAAAAGTGTAATTAAACCTCCACGAAAGACATCATGAAGCGGTGCGGCGCGACGAAATTCGGCGCCTCTCGCTTAGAAACCTCAAAAATTTTATGATTTCATATTTTACAATATATTGTATTATGCATTATGATCTTCTTCTTCTTCCTCCTCCTCTTGATTTCCCCCTGTACATGTATTCCGTCTTCTTCTTCGTCTTCTTCCTTTCATCATTTAGATGAGGTTTTTTATTTGTAGTACTAAAGCAGCAGGTACTACTTACGTATGGACTTACGTAGTGTCGGCCTGCTTCAGTGAGTGTCGCTTTTATTACGACGTCTGTCAGGGGAGGAGGTACTTCGGTACTTTTGATCATGCTTTCATATTGTTTTGCAACCTGAAGAAACGCATTTCGAGAGATGACTCCAGTGATTAGCTTGAGATTAAGCAACATACGAGTATAACTACAATAGTTAACGGTTGAATAAGATTTCACAAGAAAAAACATTGCTGCCAAGTCACAGCGGCGGCTCGACACATTTAGGCCACACTTAAAGAAGCCTCCGCCGACTGCAGCGACGTTGACCGCTGTCAGCGTCTGTCAACGACATTCAACTGGTTGTCAAAAAAGAACCTCAAAATAAAAACAATATAAAACAAAGCAAAATAATAATTTTTACTTTCAGTCCTGTTATATTTAGCATTCAAAGTCATTTCGGATGACTGCTTCTCCCTCCTTCTCTGTCTCTCTTTCTCTCCCTCCGATGAAATGACGTGTTTCTTAAATATTTGTATACAATTTTTAAAGACAGCTTCTTTTGTCTCTCAACGTTTTTTATTTTATTTTGTCTCTCCGTGGGGAGGAACCACTGGAAACCCTGATTCAACAGTTTAATTTAGCGAAAGTTCATAAAAGGTTTATGAGTTATTCGTCACTTTTAATGGGAAAAGTGCATTAAGTTTTATAAAATAAAATGCATTAAATAAAGATTTAATGTAATAAAAAAGGCTTTTAAAAGTTTTACATATTAACATATATGTACTTCTCAAAGCGGAAATACATATACATATGTATATAAAGATTGGGCCATCAGCTGGTTTCTTTTGAAAGTGCTATGAAAAAAACACCTTTCAATATTTTGCAAGATTTTATATTTAGTTTAAAAGAGTGAATCATCCGATAACTTATGGTGTATAACTCCATATAAGTGGCTGCTTTAGCTGGCTTTGCAGTAGCGCATCTTCTCAACCCAAATTTCAATGATTTGAGGCGATATTTCACCAATAGTTCGATTAATATTGTCTCTAAATGGCTGAATTGTTTATAAATTGTCTGTGTAAAAGAGATCTTCAAGAGCATCTCCCAAAGTAAAGGCCAAGCATCACCAAAACGTCTGATTACACGAGCATTGAACAATATTAATATTAGAAATAAATTTGTCACTTTATTCCACCGTTATTCAAGTGTATGTCACCTAATTTTTTACCGCGGGAGTTGATCGTAAATAGTTGCCGAATATTTCGAACAAATCAGTGTTTCGAATGTTTAAATAATGTGTAATTCAAAAAGAAACCAGCCGATGGCCCATTCTATATTTCGATTTATATTCGATGTCATTTTTAATGAGAATGAATATTATTTCAAAGATAACAAAAAAGTGACAATTCGAATATTAGATTTTGTGAGGATCAGTGAACGTTTGTATATAGAAAGCTGTTTAACTTCGAACCTAACAAATCTCCGATCTATCGAGAAAATCTTAATAATGACGCTTGAGGAAAGATTCTCTTTTTTGGAGACTATTTAAAACTTATTTGCATGGATTAAAAAGGATTTTGGATGTGGTTGTCTATCGGGAAATAACTAGATGTGGAAAGTGGTCTATTTACAGGTCTTCAAGAACCTAATCACATCTTAGAATTGAATATAATTTAAAGCTCAACAGTTGCTGAAGATATAAAAGGATTCTTTAGTATTTTCGCAGGGTATTTAAATGTGTTCATCTTCGAGTAGGTTGATGTTGCTTTTTATGTGTCCCATATTCCCCCAATCAGGTTAGTTCCACTGGGGGAAAAGAAAAAGAATCATAAAAATGGGAAAAAAGAAAGTATTACAGATACTGATTGAGCGGTGTTGTTATTAAATAAGAGGAAGCTAAAGCAATTTGGAAGAAAAATCATTTTAGGATTCAAAGCTAATAGAAACGTTTTTCTTATTTTCTTCCTCCGCTTCTCCTCCCAGCGTGAGCCATGAGTTGGCCCGAAATGTGTAGAAAAGCGAAAGAAACTATTTTTTCCAGCAACATTTTACAGTTGTTGTTGCAACAACACAACAACAGCAATAATTTGGACACAAACAAGACTTCTGACTAAACTAGAATTAATTTCGACACGCTAACTGTTGTTTTTGTTGCTGGTTTTATTGTTGTTTTTTGTAGTCTTTTCCTCTTCTTAAAGCTCTTCAAAGAAAAGTTGAAGTCGAGCCGTTAAATTTTACCTCTAAAGGAATTAAATTCATTTTAATAGTTACGTATTTAGACCAAGAAAAGCATAATCTACGGAAAGGTGTGTATAAAAAGCCAAAACAAAAGCTTTAATGATGTTTTTATACAGCTACATACGGAGTTCATAGAAAACTACAATAAATTGTGAAGAATAATAAAATTAAACACTTTTAAATACAAGTTCTTTTCTGTAAGCTGATCATATGTAATAATAAATTAATTACTCGAATTATTTAGCTTTTGGTGAAGAAGAAACTACGAAATTGAGGTGAAAAAAAAAACCTCACAGAGGGTTACACTTGCGCAAAAGATGCTGAAGTGTTGCATGCGGTTGAGTGAATGCTTGTGGTACGCATTTTTTATGGTTTTTCTTGGGTCTGTGTTTGTTTTTTTCTTGTTTTCCTTTGATTTCGTATTATTTAATGAATGTTGCAACCACACAATAACCGAAAGCAACAACAACAAGTGGTCGTTACAAGAAATTCTACGACAAAAGTGCATAATTACGAACTCACCTTTTAACTACAACAACAGCAAACACAGCAGCAGCTTTGAAATTGATGAAATTTTCAACGCAGCCCGACTGATGATGGACAGAATGACTAATTGACAGACTGTCTAACTAACTAACTGAATAACTTCACAGTGCACAGTGAGGAATGAGAGAGAGAGAGAGTCTTGTTTTTAGGCTGTCCTCTTTTTGTTGTTGTGTTCCTTGTAGTGTTGGCCAGAAACACCGAAGGGCGGGGTCTTTGAGGAGGCGGATGAGCAGCAAAGAAGCGGCGCTTAGAATTCCTGGAGATGGAGGAGAACGAGCTCCCGAAACACCAAAACAACAACAATAAAAATAACAAACTTTTTAACTTCTTCGTTCAACTGTGAATTTGAATTTCACCACGTTTAAAATTTTTGTTGACAAATCATCAAATCGTATAAAAAAAGAAATCGCTCAAAATTTCTACACTCTGAAACACAATTAAATGTCTTTGTTTCATTAAATTTTGCATTTGTTCATATTATTTACACTCACAGCGTGATTTAGCGTATTTTATTAACTTTTATTTTTATTTTTCTCTGTTTGTGTTTTTAATTTCTTTGAGTCGAAATGAATAGAAGAAGAAGAAAACACGTCGTCGTCGCACGCACACGCTGGCGGTTAGTCTCACACACACAAACACACACACACGCTTACTCAGCGCCGGCAGAGCGGAGCGGCAGCAGCTAACAACAGGTAGTCGCTTGTCTGAAAACCGTTGGCTGTTTTTTTCACCAAGTTTCGTTCGTTTTCTGCTGTGTAGTTTTATTACTTTTCTTATTATTACACTTTGTCGATGTTAAATTAAAGGTTTCTGTTTTTCGTAGTATTAATAATTCTATAAATTTTCCACAAGAACCAAGACTTTTCCAGCACTGCTGCTGCGTGTTTCTCGCTCTTCGCAGCCAGCCAACAACAGGTAACACGGCTGCTTCCTCTGGCTTAAATCTTGTTTTTTTTTTTTCTTTGTTGCCCCTTCACTCGTTCGTGGTTTGCGTGTATCGCTCAAAAAATGGTGGCTTCTACTTTAAAACTCGACTATTATTGCTTCGAAACTTCGTTATTCTGTTACTCGGCTTTTCGAAAGTGTTGTGTTTTTAAACAATTGAGTCTGTTTTACTTTTCGATGAGTTCTTTTGAAGCGCTTCTTTTAACTTGCGTGAGTTTGATTCCGTTTTCGTAGCGGCAGCAACGCTGGTGGAACAGCAACTGATTTCTGCCAACAACCAACCGACTGAACAACATCCAGTTTTTTCAAGTCGTCATCGCCACTGGTTTTGTTCACTGTGTTTGTTGTTGTTGCGTCGATTCACGAGGAGGAAATCGCTGAAGTTTTGTGTTGTTCATTCAGTTCAGGTGAGAAACTCGCTGAGTTGGTGAGTGTGTTTATCACGGTGTGTGTGTGTGTGTCTGTGTTTATCTCTGTGTGTGTGAGCTCATACTTGCATGCATAGTTTTTTACGGTCTTTGATTGTCTCACCCCCCCCCCCCTCTCCCCCCTTTCTTCGTCTCATCCGAAAAGAGAGCCGATCTGTTACGCTCTTTCAACGGACTCACAAAATTCGGTGGTTTTTAACCGCTTCGCGCTGATCGAATGCACAGCAAACAACGAAAGTAAGAAGTCAGAAGAACATTCGCTCACCTGAGAGACCTGAAGCCTCACTGAAACTCCAAGTCATCCACACATGAGCAGCTGTGTAATCAATGAGGGTTACTTGAATACCGTAGAGAGCCATCAACGTGAGTTCGGAAGGGAACCGATTGAAAATTTCTCCCATTTCAGGCAACAAAACCTAAATCCATAGAAAAAGAATTGAAATGTTAACGCCATCATCTTGGAAATTAACGATCTCATCCCTTCCGGAAAGAAGAAACCAGAAATCTCTCTGGTTTTCATTGCAACTCAGTTCTGACTTCAAAACCATTTGAATTTTGGTTCCAATAAGAAACGAAAAACTCGTAAAGAGCAGAAAATCGTATTCGTGGTGAATAAAAACATTCAATAAACCAGCAGGAAAAAGAATAACGTATCAAAATCGAATTCCTTACGGGAAAACATTTCATACTCTCTGGGAATTCTTTAATAATAATAAACTAAAATAATAAAACTAATCAATTAGCTTAAAAATGTGTCTAATTTAGTTTACTCATGACTGTAGTTCGGTTTTTTTTTTCATAAACATGTTTTAGAAAACAATTTAATTTAATCCTAAACTAAAAACAACTGCACGCGATCGTTTAAAGCGATTCCATTACGATTTCTTCTACAGAAGTGAGCAAAACATTCCAAACCTTTTTTCTTACTCACCGTATGCTGTGATTTCGGTTCGAGCAAAGTTTAGTAACTCTGTTTAGTGGTTCTCCCTGCATTCGAATCCCTCCCTTCCCCGCTACGCCAGACCGACACTTTTTCCTAACTCATAAACCGTAAAAACTTCACACCGACACCTGTTGTAGTGTGCGTGAGATTTTCCTGTTTTATACATGCTCCTCAACTACAATCGAAAAGAAACGAACGAATCTCTGTGTGTGTGTGTGTGAGTGAATGAGTGGTGACTTGATCACTGATGAGTGATCGCTGGTATCGACAGCGACCACGCTAGCGACAGGTAAGAAAAAACAACACATTTTTCGACGTCGACAGCATCAGCGGCGTCAACGTCGAATCCATGCACATACACACACACACACGTGTTTGTTATTCGCTGTCGCTGTGTAAAGCTGCCTACGTACCTGTTTTAGCGCTCAGCGCAATATTCCCCCTCCCTCCCGTCGGAAGAAGAGTTTGCTTACCTTCCAGTTTTTTTTTTCTTGCTGGCTTGTGTAATTCACTTATTTTCCCAACATTTTACACAACAACAACGGTTTTTCACTTGTTACTTCAATTGAACTGCTGGTGCAGCTCTTTATTTAGTATCGCGTCAAACGAATTTCTGTATTTTCGGGACATGTTTTTAACTGAATCTTCTTGAGCAACAGATACCGAACTAGTTTCGAATACGCGACGACGACGATGATAGTCTGGTATGCCGTTGATCCACTGTGGGCAACAAGTTGTTTGCCACTTAATTGTGACTTTCGGAATAGGTTGGCGTTTACCTGCTGTCCGCACACTTGCGCACTTGCAGAACGATGAGATTGTGTGAGTGAGTGACGAAGAATCATCGCAACACATCGACAAGGACGCAGAGAACAGGCCAAGAAAGAGAGCGATGTAAAGAGCGAGTGAGTGAGAGTGGACAAGTGTAGTGAACAAGTTCCGGTGATTAGATTAGGTTCCACAAGCTATGTTTACATTGGGATTTAATAGAACTTTGAGTTGCTATGAATAACATAATTTCTACAAATTCCCTTCATTAATATTCATAAATATGAAGGTGCACAAATGATTGAAACGAAGTCTTAATCCATCCCATGGTATCAAGATTAAAACAATTTCATGTGACACAAAATACGTTAATACTTACTTATGTTTATAATAAATAAATTGGAGAAATACTAACACATTTTGTATATTTTTATTTCATGCTACATTTTAATTGTCTACTGAAATAAAAAATGTAAAATTTTAAAGAATGTGCCTTGATTGTATAAAAAACGCTGGTAGAGCAACGGAAGGGAATTATTTGAATCATTGATGAAAAGTAGGAAACATCATTCGCTTCATTAAATAGGTTTTCATACGATATAAATAAAAATTTGTGCAGCATTTCAAATCTTTTTTAGAGTGTATAAAGTTGAGGCAAGTCATTTTTGGTTTTGTGTATAAAACATAAAAAAGCAATTATTTAAGTACAAATTCACATAATTCAAAAATTTTGTTAATAATAATATACAAATAAAGCAATTTTTAATATATATAAACATGGAATCAGCGAAAAACATCAGCTATGAGAACACAAGAAGCTTTTTTTAGCTTATTACAGAATTATTTCGTTTTTAAAATTTCGATTTAATTCCTTGTGCGGCAAAACAATGCTGTTGAGGAGAATCTTCTCTGAAGGCACCGTAACAAAGCAACCTAATAAAATTGGAAACGATGATAAGTTCAGGGTATAAATTTAATTTCATTTCTAGTTTTACCAAGTATAGTAATCGACGGATTCAGTTTGCCTTCATTGTTGAAAAGTGGCGGATTTTCCATTTTCGCAAAGGGTTTGTTGGGATCAGGATCGCTAGGAGTACCTTCGACGCGTGACCAACTCCCGATGGTGGAACCACGACCAACTAAACGAAATGAAATTCTTCACTAACAACTATTTTATTAACAACAGATGCCGAATAATTGTTTAGCGCATTTTTAACCAAGCGATTTTAAGTATTATGTATTGAAAGCTTACCGATTGAGTGCAGCACCAGCGTGTGATCCTGAATGACAGCATTTTCCAACACAATAGACTCGCGTATTCTAACTCCAGATCCAATTGTAACACCAGAACCAATGGAAACATTGGGACCCAACTTTTTTTAAAATATTTTCTATAAAGTCTATTTTCAAACACTATCAACAAAGGAAGTCCTTACCACTGCCGTGTGATGCACGCTGGCACTCGGATGTATATAGACATCGGGTAGAATTGTGCATATCAGACCAGCATCGTCAAGGCCCTCCTTCACTCCAGCATTGGCCAGACGCTCCGGATACGTCTTCTTATATAATTCTAGAAAAATAAACCAAACATTAAACGTATGTTACGCTTTTATAATCAGACATTTTCTACCCAAGTAATGCCGATTAGCGTAGATGGCTGATCCGGCGGTTTTCAGTTGGGACCACCAATTCGGCACCGGCATTGCAAACAGTTTGTCAGTGCCGGCGAGTGGCGTCAGCACCTCCTGCTCCCACTTAATGTGGCCCTGATCTTTGCCGTTGCAGTGCGCCAAACTGTTGTATTCCTGCTGCCTGGAGTGAAACACTGCAGCCAGATGTGCAAATATTTCCATCGAGCACATATACACGCCACAGTTGATGAACGTCGAGACATACGAGCTGGGCTTCTCGACGTAATGCGAAACGGCGCCGGTAACCTTATCAAACACCAGACAACCGTAGTGCACAGCCTGCTGGCGTGTCGCTTCGGTGCTCATGATTGTCACAATACTAGTCGAGCGTTGCTTGTGGAACTCATAGAGGTCCTTCAAGGGGAAATCTGCACAAACGTCTCCGTTGAGAATGAAGAAAGCACGCGGGTTGCCTGCGCGTATCTGATCGCGGAAATGGTACATGCCACCGGCGGTACCTAGCATTGTGAACTCCTGTAGGTATCTTTAAAGAAATTCCCAGTTGAATTGTGGTTTTTGTAAAGCATAAAGTTCAAAAAATATGACCACTTTTATACCGTCTTCCTTAACCTAACTTTTATGGAGGTCTTCAGTATCCTCAAATTGTATGTATGGTTGTTCCACGTCATTACAAGTGCTTACTTACCTGATGTTGATACTGTACAGGTTTTGCATGTCGCTCACAAAGTTTTCCATCTGACTCTGCGGATAGAAACCGATTATGAGGATTTCCTTAACCTCCTGCAGTTGCATGCATGCTTCGATGTGGTGCTGGATGATAGGACGACCCGCTACTGGAAACAAAGGTTTCGGCGTGTCCAGCGATAGTGGACGAAACCGGGTGCCTAATTTTAATGGAAGGAGAATGTTTACTCCATTTTTAGGTATCTATTCCCTTTACCTTTTTGTGGTCCTCCAATTAATATTACCGCCTTCAACATTTTGTGCTTTTTACGCTGTATTTATTATCCAGATGTATTCGCTCTTATCTATACAATTCAATTCATTTCCTCAGCAAAACTCTTTTATTTTCATATCAATCCTTCTTTTTATCATTTTTCATTTTTGCTTTTGTTTTGCTGACGTTTCGTACAACAAACAGCTGTTCGTAGTGTTGGAAAACGTAAAAAGTAAAGATTCATCCTATAGTTGACATCATACTTCTACGAAAGGACCGATGTTTAGGGAGGCTATCATTAAATTACAATCGATGCTAGTTGTACAACTTAATTGACTTTATCTAGGTACCATATTTTTGATATTTAATATGAAATTTAGGTATGGTCCTGCCTCAAGTAAAGAATTAAAGTAATTGAGTGAGTTGTAGGTTATGTTTGTTTACCGTTATCACTATTGCCAACACTGGTAAACTTATTTATGTATAACTACATTGAACACACCCCTTGTGAATTGCGTTTTGGCATCTCGACGTCTGTCATTCGTTAAACGAATTCCGGGACTTCAGTTTTGCGACTTTATCAAAAAAATCGAAATTAAATGGGAAATAATTGATTGTGCGCTGGGCGAGCATTTGAAAAAGTAACGCAAGCAAAACGTTGTTGTTAAGCGGTGGTAGGTATACTATATATTTTTTTATTTTTACCAAATTTTAATCACTATTTAAATAAATGAACTCACTCCGCACCCAGCAACATGGAATTGGAGTCGACATCCCCTGAATTGATTGTTTGTCAGGCACTGAGTGCTGCGACTGATCCCAACCACGAAGTAGTTCGAAAAGCCGAAGAGAAGTTGGGCGAATGGGAGCTGCAGTCCGGCTTCTTTCCGACGCTGGTACGCATCTTCCAGAACCAGCAGCTGGAAGTAAACGTTCGCTGGATGGCCGCAGTTTACCTCAAGAACGGCGTTAACAAGTATTGGCGACACAATGTCAAGAATGAGCTGTCGCCAGAGGAGAAGGAACAAATACGCGAAATGCTGGTCTCCAACTTGAAGGAACCCGTGCCGCAGGTGGCAATGCAGATCGCTGTGCTGGTAGCAAAAATTGCCCGAATCGATTGCCCACGCGATTGGCCGCAACTGGTTCCAGAGTTGCTGAAGTTGTTGGAGAGTAGCGTCGAGCAGGAGAAGCAACGTGTGCTTTTGGTGCTCTATCACGTTGTGAAGGCGTTGGCTTCAAAGCGCATGATGGCAGACAAGCGCGTCTTCGAAGAGCTAACGGCGAATATCTACAGCTATATTTACGAGTTGTGGGATGGTTTTACGAATCTTTACTTTCATCAGTTAAGCACAAACTGCGTTCCGGAAATGACCATCTCTACAATGGAGAAAGCTTTGCTGACGCTACGCATACTACGAAAACTAACAATTTTTGGCTTTTATAAACCGCACAACTCAGCCCAGTGCATGCAGTTCATAGAGTTGATCTTTGGACGCTTGAAGCAGTGCCTCGAGTGCCGTTATGAACTGCAGCGCCTGCAAGTGAACGAAACGCTGCTGGCGCTAACGGAGAAATTCATACTAAAGCAGATGAAAATCCTAAACGAATTCCTGGATATGCACTCCAAGTCATTTGTACGTTTTGTCGGCACTGCTTTGACCTTCTCCTTTAACTATGTCTTCCACGAGGGGGCGTACCTCATCTTCTCCCAAAACGTCATCAACTTTCGTCATTTTGCCATACACTGCATCAATCTAATGAAGGGAATCCTGCTCTGCGAGCGCGAAGACGGCATGCGCGCTGTTCTCAATGAATTCTTCTCCAGCGAACGTTTGTCCTACATTTGTGAGAAGATCATAACGCACTATTTTCTGCTGACGCAAATTGAATTGGATATGTGGTCAGAAGACCCGGAAGGCTTTGCCCAGGACGATGGCGGCGAGAGCTGGAAGTATTCGTTGCGACCCTGTGTCGAGTCACTGTTCCTCACGTTGATACCACAGTTCCAGAAGGAAGTGGCCGAGGTCGTCAAGTATATCAACAAGGCACAGCAAATCCAGCTATCCGCAGAGTCGGACCTCAAGGACATTCTGTTGAAGGACGCCATCTACAGTGCGGCGGGTTTGGCGTCCTTCTACCTATTTAACGAGATCGATTTCGATGCGTGGTTTAGCACTCAGTTGCTGGCAGAGCTGAAAATCGAATGCGCTAATTTCCGCATATTGCGCAGACGTATCATTTGGCTGGTGTCGCAGTGGGCAGCCGTCAAGTTGGCGCGCGAACTTCGCCCCTTAGCTTATGAGGCTTGCTTGCATCTGTTGCGCCCCGCTGAAGACATGTCCATCCGTTTGGCTGCTTCCAAGACGCTCTACAGGCTGATCATTGATTTTGACTTTGCGCCAGAAAGCTTTCTGCCCTATTTGGAGGTGTCCTTCCAGTCGCTTTTCGTGTTGCTGCAGGAGGCCAAAGAATGCGACACCAAGTTGAACGTGCTGACGACCATGTCGCTGATTGTCGAGAAGATGAGCGACCACATTGAGCAGCACGCAGACAACCTCATTAACTATCTGCCGATGTTGTGGAAAGAGAGCGAAGACTACGACATGCTGCGCTGCGCCATAATCTGCACGCTGCAGCAGCTGGTGAAAGCGATACGCGATATTCCGGAAGCCATGAAACCCTTTCTCTACTGCGTCATTGAATTGAGCACCAACTTGCAGGTTAGCGTAGGGTTTTAGTATCAAATCTTTGTATTTGGACTATTTATATATGTGTTCTTTCTCGTTTTAGGAATCCTCACACATCTACCTCATGGAGGAGGGTCTGATACTCTGGTTAGCTGTGGTAGAGAACTCCACCAGCCTGTCGCCCAAGCTCCACGAACTGTGTCAACTGCTGCTGCCTATCGTCGAAATGTCTTCGGAGAATCTGCGCCTTATTTTAGTGCTCATTCAAGCCTACATACTCCTGGATGCTCGCGCCTACTTGGAGCGTTACGGACGTGCTTTCGTCGACTTCTGCACACGTATGTTCGATGACATACGTCCCGAAGGAATCGTATTGATGATGAAGGTTTTTGAGACATGCCTGAAAACCGATCCTAACTACGGGCTCTCCTTGGTGCGCCCCGCACTTCCCTACATCTTCAAGCAGGTCTACGCGAACAAGGACTTCACCATGTTGATGAGCATGTACCTCATGATGGTGGCGCGTGTGCTGCTCATCGACCAGAGCGTCTTCATGAGCGTCGTGCAGAGTATACAACAACCGGACCCCTTGGAAACCATACTCGACGTATGGATAATAAAGATGCCGCTCGTCTCGGAGGTGGAGAAACGAAAGCTTTTCTGTCTGGCGTTCTGCTCGATCTTCAGCAACAACGCGGTTGTGATCGAACGTTTCCCCGGCATCATGCAGAATATATCCGAAACACTGAAGGAGGTTATGCGCGTGGAGGAGGACACGGATGAAGGCAGTGGCGGCGAGCATGCGACGGTGGTGCCAAAGGAACCCACCAAGGTCAAGTACTGTGATTCCTTGGTTTTCATTGACGAGCACGATCTTGACACTAGCAGCTACTGCACACTGGACGACTTCGACTACAAAACCTACCACTACGATCGCTGCAGACAGCTGTCACTGAAGGATCCGGTACACAAGATCGTGTTGACCGACTGCATCGAGTGGCAGCTCGGTGCGCTGCGTGCCCAACTCGGCGAGCAATGCTACCAGCAGTTGATGCAGTCGGTGTACCCGGGTGTGTTGGAGAAGATGAGCAAATTCGTAAAGCTGGGCATCAACTTTGTGCCAACCTACTGAGCTCGAGCGGCGCGGGCGAGAGTGCATGCGGAGTCGAGTCAACTAAACGAGTCATTAATACTTTTCTACTTTCTAGTTGCGTTGAATGTACGCATAGCTTACATTTGAACTAATAATACTATTACTATAAAATAGCAAAGAAGATTGGAACAGCAGCGTGCAAGGCACAGAATTGGAACCCGCAGGAATGGATTTGAATGCTGCGCTGTGTGAGAAATCGGACAGACGCCACACCTACAGAAGCTGGATCTGTGGTCAAGATTTGCATACAACACATCGTAAACTCAGCACACGGCAGGAAAACTAACCTTATCGTGCATTATTTTTTTTCTTTTTGATCTGAACTTGACAAGTTTTATTTACTCGTTTTTCGTTTCCTTTAGAGAGCCACGTTTGCTGCTCCTTAAATAAAAAGCAAATTTTATATATTTAATAAAACACCATAACATATTAGCTTGCTGAGATATATTATATTTTGTTTTGTTATATTGTAAAAGAAAATAAATTAACAAAAATAAGCGACGAATTGTTTTCACTTGTGTGTTTATTTTATTTAGAGACTCGCAACTAAAATCAATAGTTTTAAGGAAATTAAGTGGCATGCAGTTGTTGTCGTCTTGGCCAAGCGCCCAACCCTCACCGAAACCCACCCTTATAGTCAGCCGGCAACACGCCCTGGCCGACCCACTTCGTTGTTGCCAGGACAACCTGCGCGCCTTAACAATTGTTTACTAACTCGGCACAGTCGACTGGAGTTCGAATGAGACACAACAAGGAATTTGAGTTTTGAATCAAAATCGAAATCAAAACCAAAACAAATAAAAGCAGCCCAGCGTCAATGATGACAACATTTGCGCCCGACAGACCGCAGCGACGCAATGTTATGATCACAGATCTGGACCACTCGGACAGCCAGCCAGTAGAGCTGCATCCGCAACAGCCTAGAGGTGGACAAACGAAGAAACGCCAACCCGAGAAGCAGCTGCTTACCATCTCGGGGAACTTCAAGCGCAGGTCGCGTAGCGCTGAATGCCAACTGAAAACACCGCAGCAGCTGGAGGACTGTCGCAGCAAGTCGTATGCCACGAAAACGAACAACTATTTCAATGAACTGGTTTGTCCATCGCCGCATCTCTCGCTTTCTGTAGCCAACAAATGTTAATCTTTCACTTTCTTGCAGCTTCAATCGAAGGACAAGCAAATGGATCAGCTGTTGCAGCGCCTCGCCACGCTGCACAAATTCAACGAGCAGTTCGCCGAGGAGAACAAGAATCTGCGCAGCGATGTTCAGCTACTGGAGGACAAGGTGCTGCAGCTTAAGCAGCGCATCAAGGACTGTACGAATTGCCGCAAATTGCAGTCGCAGCTGAAGCGTGCGGAGGACGAGACCAAAATCGCCAACAACGATCTTAACATGCTCAAGACGCTGGTCTATCGGCTGAATGTACAAATCGAACACTACCAGGATCGGCTGCGAAATGCCGCCAACAACATCACGAGTGCTTCCAATTCTGCGGCAGATGTGCCGCCCGCCTCTGCATCGGCCCAAGGAGCAGAGTGGGCAGATCCCATACATACCACGACGCTGGCACCACTGCTCAGGTCCTACGACGAGATGCTCAAGGAGCGGCAGGAACTCATTCAACAGTACAGGCAGGAGTTTGACACCTTCACTGGCGAGCTGAAGTCTGTGCTGGAGGAGAACACGCGCCTGCTGCAAACCAACGATTCTATGAAGCGCGATTTTGGCAGTTGGCGGGAGGAGCGCACACGTCTGATGGCGCAGGTGGAGGTGTGCCGCGCCAAGGCAGAAGCACAGACGCGCAAGTCCGATTTGGCCAAAGAGAAACTCGTCGAGGTGATGAACTGCTACGAGCAGAAGATGCAATCTGTGGTGCTCGATATGGAGCATCTGCAGAGCGCCTACACACGTTGCAAGTCCGAACTCATTTCGCTCAAGAGTCTGTCAGCCCAGCCACGGGATACGATTGCGCAATCTCTACAGGAATGCAAAACTATGTTGGAGCAACTAAAGACGGAACACAGTCGCGAGAAGTCGTCGTTGGAAAAGCAGGTGCTTGAGTTGCGCGAGCAGCATGCGGACGAGGCGAGCAAGTTGCAGAAGCAGAAAGCCCAAATCGCCGAGCTGCAACAAGCACTGGAAGCCCAAGTGGAGCAAGTGGAAGAGCAACGCAGACGCAACGCCGCTCTGGAACGCAGTACAGAAAAGGCGAAACGGTCGCGCGATCGTCTGAAAGCCCGGCTGCGAATAGCTCTGCAGTGGGCGCAAAAGCTGGAAGAGGGCCAGGCCAACATGCAGAACACCTGGGACGCCCTGAAGCGCCTCGAAACAATTGTCAAGCACAAAGAGTCGCAGGTGCGGGGTCTGCATGCGCGTCACCTGGAAGAGGTGGAAAAAATGCAGCAGAAGCTCGAGCAGAAGGAGGAGACGATACGCAAGATACTCAAGGGCAAGCTGGGTCCAGCTCACGGCTGTTAGCTGCTTGCAGTGGTTCCACTAAAGAGAATTCCACTAAAGTGAAATTTAAACAATTTTTTTATTGCCTGTTGTAAATACTAACGAAAAAACACGTTGATGTTGAATGTTAATGATTAAAAACTAGAGATAATGAGTAGTTGTTTCTATGTTTATATGAAATTTCATCACTATAAATTGTGATTTAATTGATTGTTGACTTTTAATTGCATTGCATTTTATGAAACTGTTTAAGGACTTCATTTTGCATTTTAGTTGAAGGAATAAAAACACTAGCAATGTTCAAATTAATTTAGAAAATTATATTAATTTAGTTAAATAATTAAATAGTTAGTTTAACATAATTGAAATGGTGTTTCTTGTATTTTAAAAATATTTTCAAATTTACTGGAGTTTCACAATTTCTGGTTTTCAGCTTTTTCAGTTGGAAAACCGCAGGGAAGCTTTTCTTAGCTTTGTATTTCCAGGTTCTTTATTTAAGTTGCTTTCCAGTGCAGATACTCCTTAGAGAGTGTCTTTTTTACTCTCTTTTTCCCTCAAAGTAACCGCTTGAGCTATTCGGCTGTCTCTCTCTGTCTCTCTCTCTCTGTCTCTTTCTCTCTCTGCCTGCATATCCAACGCCGACCCAACAGTTTTGTGTCCACAATTAAATATGCAGACAACGTTTTGCCGATTTCAAAATAAATACTCGTCTGCGGAATGCTTCCTGCAATTTGAAATGAACCGCTCGAGTGCCCAAAAGTATACTCTAAATAATTATTAACCCGCACTAAACATGGCTGCGTGACGCAGAGCTGCTCATTAACCAGCACTTAACGATTCTAAAGGTTTGTTTTGAATTTTTTTTATATCTTACATTGCTTTGCTTTGCTTGGCTTTTGGTGAATAATTTAAATTTATGTAGATTTTATCTAAGGTCTTGTAGAGTAGCAGCAGGTTGTTCTGCTTCTGCTTCTTGTTGTTGTTATTGTTTTTTTGTTGTTGAAAGAGTTCACCATCTCCGAAGAAGCCATGAAGCCGCAACTCATCATTTAAGTGATAATAAATCTGCTTTGTTTTTGCATTTTAATTCGTAATAATAATAATTTTCTATGCATTTCCAAAGATTTTATGGACGATGGATCCATGCCACGGAGAGCGGAGAGGGAGGGAAGGGTTTAAATGGGCCCCACGTTTTAGAGGTGGGGCCTGTAGAGTGTGCGCGCCATTTTACTGTACCCTTTAAGTTGTTAAAATATTCTCAGTTTATTATTCTTCGCAGTTCTTTCGATCCGGTTGAAATCAAGTCTCTGGATTTTATCACTCGATGGGAAGTTAATTTTATATACCATAAAAAGGCCTTTAAAACTTGAACTTGCTGGCTTATATTGGTTTTTATACCTTCGAAAGATTTCCATAAATTTAAAGTTGATTCTTTAAGTTAGAGTAGATTATTTAAGGCAACCCTTCATTAAAATACTGGCTCACTATACAAAATATTTTGTAATCATCAAATCTTACGATTAAAATTGATTAACCTAAAATATTTTATTTTAAACTTATTAAAATTTAAATGAGAATCGCGTAAATTTATTTCAATAATAAAAAAAAACCTATAAAGCATGAATTTCAAAGATTTTATAATGAGAATCTTTTACTTTTATGTTTCTCTCTTTACGAAATACATTTGAATGAATTTAAGATTAAGTAATTCCTTAATATATTAATTAATAAAGAGATTGATTTAAAAAAAATGGATTTTGTAAACGTTTCTCTTTCATCTAAATACGAAAATAATTCAAACAAATTAAAGATAAGACAGACACTGATTTCAGACGTTCAGCTCCATTTTCAAGGTCATTTCCAAGGTTCACTTTATCACTTTCGGTAGAAAATTTATAGAGCTCTTCAAATAATTTATAGTTACGCGGTTCTGAGACAAGAATCAACTACAAATCTTGTTTAATCTTAAAATCAGCATATCTTCGAATACATAAGAAAGAAATAAATAAAAAAACTTGAAGTATCTTGGAAAGAAAAAATATCAATAAAAGAATAAAAAGAAGGATAAAAAAACTAAGTAAAGAAGGAAGTAAAACCTTTAGGAGGAAGGAAAAAAACCAAAAGTAAGAAAGAACGAAGGACAGGCGATGGTTCTGGGCTTTTCTCTGCCGGTGCTCAAACCACAAAAACGCACACACACACAGCCACAGACCAAAAATCAATAAAAATGTCTCCGGGTGTGTAAAGTTATTCGTTGTTATTGTTATTGTTGTTGTTGTTGTTTTTGTTATAAAAGATTTCCCGCTGGCATCACATTTGAGCCATCATAATGAAGCCATCAGATCTGAAGATGTTCAACAAGTACAACACACACAAGCTTCAAATACAAACACAGAAACACACGCGCAGTCATCAATACAAACAAACACACACACACAGCGACGATTGTGTCAACAGATCCTCAGGTGGATGGCGCTCAACATAAAACTTAACCGCTTGGCTCTCTGCTCACTTCGGTTACCTCCTTCTGCTTGCTTCCAGAGTTTCTCCTTCAATGCCACTGCCATTGATGTAAGTAAGAAGGCGTGTGTATGTGTGCCAGTGCGTTTGTGTGTGTGCGGGTTGTCCACCTTCTGTGCGATGCTTTTCCACCTTCATTTATTCTAAAATTGTGCTAATATTGTTTTTGCAGCTCGTTGTTCGTTTTTCATGTTGCTGCTGGTTGTTTTTGTTGTTCTCTTTTTTTGCATTTTGTTGGCTTCTGCTATTCTTGTGTGTGTTCATTTATTTTACTTGTTGTTTGTTTATTTTTTTTCTTCCAGTCAAAATGCGTTTCCTTAGAAACTACCTACAACAATGTGAACGCTTCCGTTTCCTGCTTATGTGTGTATATGTATAAGTATGTGTTTGTGTTTTGTATTTATATGTCTTTCTTATTTATGTGTAGGTGTGTGTGTGTGTGTGTGTGTGTGTGAGCTCTCTGTTATTCTCTAAATGATTATTTAAAGTCATGAATCATTATTTAAATATTTTACTGCCAAATTTCGACAGTCATATATGCAAAAAGTTTACTTTCCTTGGTTATTTTCTTTTCATATAATTTCTTTCCTCTTCTTTCTCTTCCTCTTCATCTTCTTCCTCATTTTCTTCTTCTCCTGTTTCTCTTTTAAGACTGTCATCATTCATTTGGCTTATATTGAAATAACTCAAATCAGTTTAAATTTAGCGTTACAGTTGGACCAAAACTAATTATGGACGATTAAAAAATCGACTTTAAAATCGACTTCAATCGCTTTAAACTGAACCAAGTTACTCTTAAGAGTTAATTCACTTATACTCATAATTAAATTTTATTAGAATTGAGTCACTTTAAACTTGACACCCTATTAATTCACACTCACTCACCTTAAATCACTGCAAATCAACTAATTGTGTATGTCCTTTAATATCCTATCTTAAATCTCAATTTATTTATAAAATTTTATAGGAGGAAGGATCTAAATCATTCTATAAGATCCCTTTACCTTTACCTCGAGCTGTTTTAAAACTTTACCTTCATTTCGCCTTCAGGATTCAGATTAAATTATCATCGACTTAGAAGGTGTTTTAATCACCTCTCTCTTAGTTTAGTTTAAAGAGAATTTCGTCAACTTTGGGCAAGAGATCGCTTTAAAACTTCTCGACCTTTAATTCTCACTTCAAGTTGGATCAATTTTAAATAAATCGTTCAATAAATCACCTTTAACCATCAGTTAAAATATCTTTAGTCACCTTGAATAATTTCTGTAGATATTATATAACTTCTGTTTTGCGTCTATCAAATCATCTTCGGTGTGTTTAAATCATCTGAACTGACCTCACGAACTCACTTCCTCATTAATAGTGACCTCCAAATCGTCTTCCCTTCCTATCCCCCCCCCCCCCCCCTTCGAAAATAAATTCACTCTTTACACTTGTAACTGAAGAATTATACATTCAATTTTGGTTTCTTTATTTGTATATTTTGGTTTCTGTTTGCATTCTTTCTTTCTTTGATATTTCAAGAATATTCTTCACTAAAACATTAAATAAGTAGTTTTATTATTTTTTCTTATTCTTTTTTCAAATTGAAAGAATTTCTTTTTCATAAAGTTAAGCTTAAATTTCGGTGGGAGCTCGATTTATTTTCTTTTTAAATCTTAGACAAATGATGAATTTTCTCCGTTTCACAGCGCATCATTTCGTATACGCAACATTTAAAGCATTAGATTAAATTAAATGTTGCTTAGTGAGGACGCGTGTTGTTGTTTTTGCTGTTGTCATGTATTGTATAAAGCAACCAGTCATCGGTATCATCATCATCATCATCAGTTGTTGTGTGCTTGCATGTTTTCTTTCTACAACTTTAATTATTAATGCGTTTTATTGTATTTATATTCATATTGATTTGTTGTTGTAGTTGTTGCTTTTTTAATGATTGTCTTCTATACGTTGTTCGATTTAACATCGATGTCTGTGTGTGTGTGAGTGTGTTGTGTGTGTGTTTGTGTGTGTGTATGTGTTGTGTATTTGTTGCTATACATGGCATTAATATTCAAATAAAATATGAGAAACATTTTCAACTTGAAGTTATTCGTTTGGAAGTTAAAATTTAGTGTTTGTTGTTGTTGTTTTTACTCTTTGATGCTGACACTGATGATGATATGATAAATTTATTTATGTGTATGTGTGTGTGTGTTCGTAAATGAGTGTATGATAGTCGATATTTTTTGTAGCTGCCTTTTGATTTCATTTTAATTTTCTTTTCAGTAATTTTTCAGTTCAATACAATTCGTTTCTTTGAGAAACTTTTTCGGATAGCATTTAATATAAGAGTAAGAAAATATATATACGATAGATATTGTAAATATGTATATAGATTCATAGCTAGAGAAAAATAGCTGATTAAGTATTGATATATATTAATATATTGGTTTCCGTTTTTCTTTTCAACTTTAATTCATAATTGATTTTAAATGATTAATCTATGAATTTTTATTTAATTTTTTTTTACTTTTAACCTTTATTTTTTTATTTATATAATTATAATTTATTTTTAATATAATTTCATTAATTTTATTTCATTTTATATTATTTTTAATTTAATTTAATTTTATGTTATTTTAATTTTAGTTTATTTTATTTGTATTGATGTATTTAAATTTATAACAACAAAAATTAGATAATATAAATTATAACTGATATTTAATTTTATTTTCTTTATTTATTATAATTATAATATATCATTTATTCATAATAAATTTCGCTTTTTGTGTCATTTAGTACATTAATTAATTTAACTTAATTTAATATCATTATTTTCAATTTTTATAAAGATACTGAATAATTAAAGAAGTTGTTTGATAAATAAAATATAAAACAATAAACAATAATTTAAAAATTTAAATTTAAGTTTATTTCATTTTTGAAAGAGGATATTTTAATTTCTGTTTGGAATTTAATTGTTCCAAATTTTCTGCAGATACTTTAATATGTTTTATTGTATTTTTCGTTAAAATTTTAAACATTTTTTTAATTTTAATCTTTTTGGATATTTTTCTTTGTTTGTGTTTATTTTTCTTTGGAGAGTTTTTCAATATAAGCGTAGTTTTTTTTAACTAAACAATTAGTAGACGTAGTTTTTTCAATATATACTAAAGCATTGCTCTGTTCTGAACTGAACATTTAGTAGTATAGTATATTATTATATAATGATTTATATAGTATATTTAGTAGAAACAATATATTACATTTACTCTTGTATGATTGTAAATTACAGTCAACATTTAACAGTCATTTCGATATGAATCAATGGAAGATTATTTCTACAATTAATAGAGTGCTTTTGTTATTCCTTTAATTTATTGACAGCATTCTTTCGACTTTTCAGTAATATTATTTTGATATTTTTATTATTTTTTTCTTTGTTTTTCTCTTAAGAATTGCTACAAAATCATTTAAGTCGTATTTTAAGTTGAAGTTCTTGTATTATGACATCGTTTTGCACTTAACATTAAGTTTAGTTTTTCTTCTTTGCTAAAATAGAGCAGGAAAAATTGACAGATTGTTTGTATTTATATGGTTTTATTTTCTTTAGTAAATTAAATTTAGAAATGCATAAACGATGCATTTTTACTTTAAAGATCTTATATAAATATAATATTATTTTTATACGCTTCGGAAACACTCATGCTTTTGTATATAAATATTATATCAGTTTAATTAAAAATCATCCTTAATTATTGCTATAATTTAAACCCATTCTTCACACCTTTTTTTGTATTTTTATTCTATTACTTCTTGAAGTAAGTGTTTCAATAATTAATTGTTTTCTATGTACAGAAGCAGGCAAACGCTTTTCTATCATAAATTGATTTTGTTACCCTAAGAAACACATTCTTCGAAAGCAATAAACACCATACAAGGTGTATCCAGATACGTCACCTTTATGCTTGGAATGGTTTAAATCAGGGATGGACTCTGAAAAAGCCAAAGAAACGTGACTGTGGCGGCTCCTGTCTAGTACGGTGTGGGTTTTGGTTCGTTTTTCTTTCTTGTTTTCTTTCCTAGAGACACCAGAGACAACATCATGTACCATTTTATGGTAACTTAGTGATCAATAAAAATATTGAGTCGTTGGCATCTTAGCCAATATCAAGGACACCCTAAAAATGTTAACACTCCAGACAACATCAACATTAAACATTATTACAGAATAATTTTGTGAAACTTTGTTTTGAATTCTAAAGGTTAAAGATATTTATTTAGACGGCGTTATTTATGAATCCTATTTTCGGATTTTTCAATTTATTTATGTATAAAAGTCTCTTTAAGCGTAGTTATTCTCTCGGCCTCTTAAAATGGAAGAGCAGACAAGAGGACAAGAAGAAAGGCGAGTAGGAAAGGAGGTGGTGTGACCCAGTCAAAGGTCAAGAGGTTCTTTCTACATCTAATATTTAACAATCGATCATTCTTGATTCGTCCCTGATTCGTTTCATTATCATATCTTTCTTTACATATAAGAATACCAGAATGTGTAAACTTCTTGTATACGAGTAAACAATGTTAACAATTACTTGCCGTTGGCCGTTTTCATAACTATAAGTTCTCTGGATGGGTAGCATTTGATTGTTGGCTTACAAGACATGCAGGTTTTCACAGCTCTTGGATTTAGAAATGTCACTAAGGCAGATTTTTTGCAGGATTTCCTTGGCCAGGTGCAGAGAAATGTGAGTGCGGGAGGTCTTCATCTTGGATGAGGTAGCTTTTTTCTCACGCGATTCCTTCAAACGCATCTGAAGAGTCCGAAGAGAAGAACCCGAAAAGAGTTAAATAAATTAATAAAAACTTTAGAAGAAAGTTAATCAAAATTGAAACGCTTGTTAGTTTGTAATTGAAAATGTAATCCCTTCAGTTTATTAAATCTTTTCGAAGAATTTTTGTCTTCATTCTTTCAGAATTAATTAAATTAGTTAATGAAATGAAGTGTAACAAAAGAAGTTTTTCACACGTCGCATTCGTGTGATGATTTCTTGCAAAAACACAGACATACATACATGAAATATGCTCATAAAATTGGGCGGTAGGTGGACCTCCACTAACCTGCTTCAGTATACCGACCAACAACTCATCCACGTTGTGCTGAATGCCGCTGGATGTCTCAATAAATTTCGCATCGCGTGACGCCGCCAACGATTTGCCATCTGCAAATAATTCACAGCCAGAAAATTATTAGTATTCTATTCAAACGCGAACAATGATGCAAACTCTTCACTATTTTTGCTTCAGCTTTGGTTCCTTTGGTCTCTTTTATTTTAATCACTTTATTCTTTCTTCTTCGGCTTTCTTACCTTGTGTAGTAATGACGCGAGCGCGTGCCAGGTCCGCTTTGTTGCCCACCAGAATCACCGCCTTGTCTTTGGTGTAGTTCTCCTGCCACAAGTAGTTGGTTATTTCCTCGGCCACGCGAAACGACGACTTGTCCACCACCGAGAAGACGACGACGCAGCCGTGCGGCTCGTAGGTCGACAACGAGTTCTCCACCTGGAAGGCAGGCCGAAATGGAATTCAGTTGAGCGGAAAAGCGATTCAGGACAACAACAACTCACACTCATCTCCACGCTAGGGTGATCGATGAAGACCAGCTCCGACTCCTCGTTGTCCAGCAGCACGCTTACCGTCTTCTCGCCAAATTCATCATCTACAACTCAAGTTGGAATCATTAAATAAAAAACAACAAACCGACCGAAAGCCAGAAAGGGGCCGGAGGTTCGCTATTCCATTGCAAAGCCGTCGGATTGGCTAATCGGAGGTGATGCTTGGCCAAAACTAACCCTTGTTTCACTTACCTAGACTAGCATCGTAGGTGTGCATGTATTCCGAGGTCATGAACTGCGAGACCAGAGCGGTTTTTCCGACGCCGGCGTCACCCAACATGACAACGCGATATCTGAAGAAATAAAAAAATCCATCATTTGGAAGTCTCTTGCAAATTCCCAAAGATGACCACCTACTTCGGTAGTGGCGGAGGGTCGCTGTTGTCCGAATCGTCCTCCGTAGAAACTGGAAGGGAGTCCACGTTGGCGTAACCGCCTCCGCAGCAGGAGCCTTCAAAAGGCGACCGTTCACTGGCGCTGTTAAGAAAAGAACAAGAGTGTCTCCAAGAGTGTCCACAAAAGAGAAAAACTACTCTGTGATTCAACTCACCGGCTGTTGTTTGAGTTGACGCTGGTATTGCTTCGAGAATGTCGCGATATGATCGAGTCACCGCAGTTGACCACGTTGCCCTTGCTTATGGAGAAGTGACGCAGACGATAGAGGTCATCGCTGGCACGAGGATTGTAGGGCCGATCAGGTAGAGAGCAGACACGCGGTCGGACATGATCGGGTACTACAGAGAAGAATTCCTATCAATAGTCTTTGGCTTGATATTTCGATGATTTCGTACCTGGTAGTTCTAGAAAATTGGAGGTGCGTCGCTGACGACTGCGATTCGAGGCCTGGAATGCTAGCGGACCGATGTCGTCATCATTCGAGAAAATCGAGGCATTCGAACAGGCGCTTTTCATGGAATCTCGCGAACTTCGCCGACTGGCCAAATAAGCGAGTCCTCCCTTCGAACTTCCACGGCGACGGGGTTTGTGAGTGTTGCTCGCTGTAGAGCTGCCGATGTTGGTGGACTCTGTGGCCGGTTTAGTTTTGATGAAATCGGAGTCGGTATCCTTGGTGAGGTCGCTGGTGGACTTGCGATATCGCAGCGAAACTACGCTGTCCGAGCAGGTCTGCTCTAGTGTGGAGTGAGAGCTGTGCAGTACCTTGAAAAGAAGGAGTATTGTTACATTTAACGCCAAGAATGACAATCGTAGGACAATCTTATAAGTAAGATAACCTGATATCCCGGATTGGAAGTGATGTTGATAGCGTGACGGCGACTGGAATTTCGCTTGAGAGCCGCTTCTGTCATGTATTCAACGGGACTTGAGGCCCCCGACTTGCTGCACTCCCTCGCGTTGGCTTGCGAGCGTTCTGAGTAAGTAAACGATGTGGTGGTAGCGTTGGTGGCGTTAGTAGTGTCACTGGAATCGGCGGATAGCTGTGTCATCTCAGTGACGCACGAGTCGCGCTTCAGATAGTAGGCGGGGCTTCGCAGGTGGTACTCTTCCAGGGTACTGCCAGCCAGCTGCATCTCCCACTCGTTCTGCTCTTGCTTGTGACCCGGAACGTAGTCCGCATTGGGTCCATAAGCGTATTTGGGTAGCTGATGATCGATTTGCGCAGAACGCAAGAGCTTCTTGGAGTTTTGGCGGCGCAGATCCGTTGCCTGGGAGTAGATCTGTGGTGAATGAGGGGGCTCGAAGTAACCACAATCAGCTGTCAACGGATCGTTCTCCGGCGAAACGGGTTCATAGTATGCGAACTTTTTGTCACTCTCATCGAAAACAGGGCTGATGGCATCGAACACGAACTTCCGCGGCGATTTTGGGCTGCGCCGTGGTGACGCCGACGGCAATCCTCCGCTATAATAGGGTGAATCTACTGAGGTTTCGTGGGAACCGAAACCTTTGGGACTGCGAGAGCACGAGGTCGGCGTTTGGTAGTAAGAAGGCGTCGATGAGTTGTCATCGATGCTGTCCGTGGCATAGGTTGTAGTTATTTTAGGACTGCGTGGCGGATTCTCCCCGTGTCCGAAGCGATGAACCGCCGACGTGTGCTCCGAGTACTGAGTGTAGGAGGTGCTGTAAGTGCTGCGGACAGTAGGACTGCTGCACGGAGCCGGCTCGTAAGCACTCGAGGTGGAAATGCGAAAGTTTCTTCATCAGAAAGGGAGGAAAGTACGGAAGGAATTAACGAGAAATACAGAGAAAAAGGAGAGAGAGAGTGATGCTGTTTATAATTGCAACAACAAATTGAATCCAATTAAAGAGAACCTGGCTTTGAAATAAAATATTACTTTTCACTTGTAATCTTCTATCATCTTAATCCTTAAACTTAAAACTTTTGTTAAAAAGTGTTCTTCCTTTTGTGTTTCCTTGTTCTTAAATAAACAAGTCAGTATATTGAATAAATTCTATTCATTTGTGTCCATATTTTTGTGTCTAAAATAAACCCTAGTATTATCGAAATCATAACTGTCATCGTCAGCTTAACCTGTCCACAAGGAAATGACTAAATCATGTATACATTTCTATTCATTTTCGAAACTCATCTATTTTCTCGCCATATTTTAGACCCTTGATAATCTATATTACGTCTAGTTAACCGAATTATGGCCCATACAAAGTGAACAGAGATCCTGCTTGATTGGTTGGGTGGAATTCTTACCTTGGCGACGCTGGACACTTGTACGGCAGGGGCGATGAAACGGCTCTGGTCGGCGTCTTCACTTTGGAGGCCTGCACGGCGTGTTGAAGTGCGCTGCTGGCCAACGCGGAGGACGCCAGCTCATCCCAGCTGTGTTGCTCGAGTTGCCTGGGTGGAATACGTGGACTTGTGGGCGAGTTACGAGCTCCGGACATCGTGATGGTTTGTAGTTAAGATTGTAGTTGCTGTTGTTGTTGTATTTCTTGTATTTATAGTGTTGTTATTGCAGTGATTCGATTTAAATGAAGAAAACTGCTTCATGCTTCAGTTAGATTTGATATGCTGCATACAGGGTGTGGAACTTCCGAAGAAATAAATAAAGTAACACTATAGTTAAGGTTAAAAAAATAAAATATATATTATATAATATTCAATAACTCTAGTGATTTAAATGTTTAGCGAATGAAACGCTAAAATTTTCAATAGAAACAAACAAATCGAATGACGTTCTTTTATTGATGCTTAAAAGGAGGCTTTTTTTATCAAAGAAAATGCTCAAGTTAAGTAATATCTGTATATATGTATTAGTATGTATGTGTATGTGGTCTATGTATTTGTTATTTGTGCGGTGGAAGGGTGAGGGGAGGGAGGAAGGAGTCGACAACAAAGTTACATTAGAATTTCTACTCTTGAATTTATTACCCACCGTGAAAGTGAATGATTCTGTTGCCTACGGCTGTGCGTGTGTTTCTGTGTGTGCATCGAATCCTCGTCAGAAATAAAATACATTTAGATGCCCCTCCTTCCATTCTCCCGACTCCCCCCTCCCTCGCAAATTGAGAAATAAATAAATAAGCCGCTAAAACCCAACCAGACCTCTCGAACTTCTGAGTTTCTTCACCTCCTCACCGCCCAACATCACAACCTCTACCCAAAAAGCTGTCAAATTGCTGTATATAATTCATCAACAGGTAAGAATTCTACATTTGTTCGAATTTTTCTAAGATTTACACCCACAAGGAACATGAATATATACATTATCTATGTTTGTATGTATATAAAAAAATCCCCTGACAAATTAACACTTCGTTTATTTGAAAGAAAAAGAAATGCCATAAATAATAAAAACAAATTAAATTCAAATTGAAATTTTGTCTGCTGGAGCAGAAGCAATGTTTTATTTATTGTATATATTGTATATAATGTATGTAAATTGAATGTGATTTAAGATACAGAATATTAAAATGCATTCTTTCCATTTTAACTGCAAACAAATGTCAAATGACCCCATTTTTGTGGTTAATCATTTAATTTTTATAAATTTATAAGTTTTTATAATATATGATAAATGATGATGTATTATTATGATGTATTTTAGTTAAATTTTCATTGTTTTCCTTTTAATTTCTTTAAAGTATCTTATTTCTGTAATAATTAATGTTCATTTGGTTTTTAAAATAGGATTATATTAACCCACGCCTTTATAACTAACTGGGTCAATTATTGGGTTCATATAATCGAAATTTTGGAGTACAGTAGACGCTCGCAAATTAGAACCGCTTTGTCTTTGAGGCAATTTCTGAATTATTCTAATTTGTGGACGTTTTTAATATAAAAATTAAAAAATTGAGTAAATTTACTTCCAAAAACTAAAATTAAACACTTTTAAATTTGTCTTAATTCAATTTTATTTGATAAAAACAAGAAAACAACAATGCAGTCTAATATGTTAAATGTATTGTTTTAAATTAAAAATATGAATATAAAAAAACTCGCTCAGAAATTAGAATTAAATTGGAATTTCAGAGCGTTTAATGTCTTGCAAACACTGATTCTAATTTCTGGAAGTTCGAATTACTGAAGGCTCTAATTTGTGAGCGTCTACTGTATATATTAAATAAAAATAAATTAAATAAAAAATACCCAAATATAATAAATATAAAGTACATAATTATAAATATTAATTTTATAATTAATGTAAATGTAAATTAATAATTATAATTAATGTAAAATTAAATCCAAGCTTCCAACTTAAATAAAATTATAAATAATTTAATTTATAATTTAGTATAATATTATTTCTAAGCCCAAAAAATGTTAATTTTACTCATAATACGTTTTACTCTCATATCTATGAAAAATCATAGCTTTTTATAGATTTCTTATTTTCATATTTCACACATTTTATGTATTCTGTTTGCCTTTAGGGAATAAATGATAATATTTTAAATTTCTACCATGGAAAATTTTGGGTTTATGGAAAATTTTACGTCTATCGAAGATTTCTACCAGCTTGTTTTTTTTTACCTTCTTGTTTAGATTTGTTTTTGTTGTTTTTTTTTCTCTACTTAACCCAGGTACTCGTAGTTGAACATTTTTTGGGCTACGCTAATGTTTCGGCCGGTCATGGGCTTTCGGTTGTGCGCTAAATTTTCCACTCAACCTTTTTTCCGAATGATGAACCTTCTCTGTTAATAATACTTCGGTATCTACGAAGCCATAAAATTTCATGGGAAAAATCTTAAGTAGCCAGGTACTTAAATTCAATGCGTGATACTCTACCATTTTTCTTCTTTCTGCTTTGTTGCATTGCCATTTATTTATTTTCCATCTACTCTTATTTAATTGTATTTGTTCTCCACGATGTGGGCAGACATGAAGAGAAATGAAGCCACTGACACTGACACAACACAGAGACAGACACAGACACAGACACAGGCACAGACACAGACACAGACATCTTCAATTACTTGACTATCTGCGTTTTGTATATAAAGCATAACAACTATACACGCATTATATTTATATATATGTGTACAAACATATGAACCTTCATATATGAATAGTATTTGTGTGGAGCATGTTAACGTAGTTATTGTTGTTGTTGTTGCTGTAGTTGCACTGCTTCTACGTTGCTGTCGCAGGCAGATAGCAACAGAAGACAACAGCAGGTAAGCGAAGAAAAATGTGGCAACCCACGATATTAAGAAAGTATCGAACACAAATGAAGGGAAGCAGCCATCCATGAAAGGTCCTGCCAGGGAACGCATTCCGAAGCGGGTGGAGTGGAGCAACCGAACGCATTCCGGCAACCAGAGGTTGCCAGATAGTCTGAGTCACGGCCGAAAGGGGGGAAATAATTCGCAATTGTTGTTGTGGTTCGCTTTCGTTTACTACTTGCACTTAACTCCACGTACTTCAAGGACTTTTCTGGGTAGAATACTACGAGACGATATTTCGAAGGATATTTCGTTGAATGTCATGTTGTTGATGCTGCATCCTGCAACAGTTAAGTTGTCGGTCGGGTCCGGATCCGGATGCATTGCAGGGGTGACACTCGAGTGTTTATCTTAAGGTCATCATTATTGATTTTGAGAGGTTTGACGTGCAGATTACAGCAGTTTTTGGGGACGACAGCCGCTGGATTTCATAGACAGCCGCTTCAAAAACAACTGATGGCTAATTTATTAAGGTTTCATTTAGCTCATGGAATTCGAAGAGGTCAAAACTCTCACACAACACACACACACATGCGAGAGGCACAAACATATCTGGTAAACACACACACACATCCACCCACCCACTCAAGAGTTCGACCTGCTCTCTCACTCACACTACGTATTCAACAAGTGAGCCCCATCGATGCCACTAAATCTTGATCCGCCCTCACCACCCACCACCAGCTAAACAAAAGCCACTCTTACGCTCGTCGTCCGCCTCATTAACACGTTCCTCTGCATAATTGTTTTATTTACCATTCATTGTCCTCAGTAGTCGAAGTATTAATTGTCGTCGCCGTCGTTGGCGGGTGTTTTAATCCTTTGAGTATGCTTCCAGCGCATAACTATTGTAGTTGGCCCGCACTATGAGCACTCAGCAGAGCTGCTTTTGCTCCTTCGGACGGTTTTTGCGTCCTCCCTGCCGCCTGGTATAGTCACGGGAGCCTTTGAATTTGTAAGCTTCTCTCTCTATCGCGGTGTTTCGCTTTTACCCCAGCCTCCCCAGTTCAATGCGCGCACTTTTGAATTGTTTCCTCTTCCGTTCTTTGAATCCGGCAACTAATTGTTGCTGTCGCGGCCGCTGCTTAAATCGAACTGCAAATATTCGCTGATTTCTTGACTTATTTTAAGTCCAAATTAATACAGCTTTGCTGCAAAAGCTTCCAGCGAGCGGATTTCCAGAGCTTGCAGAGAGAAGAGAACACAACTTTTTGAAGGGCCGCACTTCCAGCAGGTAGCCGGCGAGGTGTGGTGCCACCTCGTCCGCCGAAATCTCTGGTCCAGAAAAGCAGTTAAAATTTATGTGTTGTAAAGAAAGGGAAACTTTTTGTATACTAAAAAAAAACTAAAATAAAAAAGTCGGGTTTTGCTTTAGTACCGTGGAGAAGGTTCTGATAGAACTTCAGTAGATGAAATGAAAACTCAAAGGTTTGTATAAGAAAATCATTGTACTATAAACACATATGTATATATTTTTTTCTGTTTCTTTTTCATTGTCATCTTTTATAAATAATACGAGCAGTTAATGTACATTCAACAGTTAATCCTTATGATCTATATAGTGTTTGTTAATGTTTATATGGGAATATTTTGTTTAATAGTTTTATGAAAATGCATCTATAAACTAATCTTAGACAAATACATATGATACATAAATAAAATTGGCCAAATAAAAAGCACGACTTGTAAAAAGTGCCTGCCTGTATCAATATTCTTCAAACTCATTCATTCTTTAAATGTCGGCGATTCTCAGCTTAAGCTGCTCCAATTCCTCGTAGATCTCATGTGGCAAATCATCGCCTACTTGATTCTCGAAGTACTTCTGAATTTCCTGGACCTCCTGGGTCCAGAAGTCCTTGGGCAATGAGAACAGCTGATCCAGATCAATCTCCTCCTTCATGCCCTCCAGATTGAGTTGACCCTGAGTGGGAACCTGTCCGATAGCCGATTCTGTGTAGCAGGGCTCGTCACACACGCGACGGAAAATCCAGTCGATTACCCTGGAGTTGTCACCATATCCCGGCCACATGAATTTACCGTCATCTCCTTTGCGGAACCAGTTGATGTGGAAGATCTTCGGCACCTTGCCGCGATGCTGCATGCTCAACCAGTGCTTCACATAGTGGCCGAAGTTGTAGCCGAAGAAAGGACGCATTGCGAAAGGATCGTGCATGATCACTTTTCCTTTATGCTCAGCCGCAGCAGTCGACTCGCTGCGCATGGCGGCTCCCATGAAAACGCCATGGGCCCAGCTGCGTGCCTCATACACAAGCGGTACTCCAGCAGGACGACGTCCACCGAAGAGAATGGCACTGATAGGAACACCGGCGGGACTCTCCCAGTCCGAGTCGATGATGGGGCACTGCCTGGCCGGAGTGCAGAAACGTGAGTTGGGGTGCGCGGCTGGAGTACCAGATTCCTTCGTCCATGGGTTGCCCAGCCAGTCGGTGATCTGTACACCCTCCGCCAAGCTGCTCTCCATGCCCTCCCAGTAGACACCGCCGTCCGAAGTGTAGGCGACGTTGGTGAAGAGGGTGTTTTTGAAAATGGTGCTCATGGCAGTGGGGTTGGTTTCCACGGAGGTGCCGGGTGCCACTCCGAAGAAGCCATTCTCTGGGTTGATGGCACGCAGCACGCCCTCCTCGTCGAACTTCATCCATGCGATGTCGTCACCCACGCACTCTATTTTGTATCCGGGCAGCGACGGGTTCAGCATAGCCAGGTTGGTTTTGCCGCAGGCGGATGGGAAGGCAGCAGTGATGTACTTCTTGACGCCCTCGGGATTGGTTACGCCCAAAATAAGCATGTGTTCGGCCAACCAGCCCTCGCGTTGTCCGATGGTGCTGCCGATGCGCAAAGCAAAACATTTCTTGCCCAACAACGAGTTGCCTCCGTAGCCGGATCCATACGAAACAATCAAGTTTTGAGCTGGCTTGTGCAATATAATGGTGCGTTCAGGATCGCATGGCCACGAAGGATACTCCACAAGGCCGCTGGCCGGCGTACCTACGGAGTGTAAGGCTCTTACGAAATCACCGCCATGGCGCATCTCCTCCAAGACAGCGCTGCCCATGCGGGTCATGATGCGCATAGAAGCCACAACATATGGGGAATCCGTGATCTCAATGCCGATCTTGGAGAGTGGAGAGCCAACGGGACCCATGCTAAAGGGCACAACGTACATGGTGCGACCTCTCATACAGCCCGCAAACCGTGACTGCACTGCAGCGTCCATATCAGCGGGGGCAATCCAGTTGCCCAGAGTGCCCTTGATGCCATTCTGCGGGGTGGGAATCGTGTCCTCCTGCAGATCGGTGCAAATAAACGTCTTCGATTCGACGCGTGCCACGTCGGCGGGATTCGTGCGTGCCAGCCAGCAGTTTTCGTACTTCGGCAGCGGCACGATCGTACCAGCTTCGAGCATGATCTTGAGTAGCAGTTTGTTTTCCATGTCGGAGCCATCGACGATGTGCACCTGATCGGGTTGGCAGAGTGCAGCGGACTCGTCGACGAAAGCCTTGACCCCGGCAGTAAGGTTGGCAACATCGCCATACGAGACGGTGGTACCGCGAATGTGGCTGTAGAGCCCGCAGTTGGTTTGGACCCGCTGAGTTTCCTTGGGCAGGCGGCAGAGAGTAACGGGACTAAACGAAAAAGAGAGAGAGAGAAAAAAGAGAGAATAAGGAATAAGTAAGGAATCTAACGGAAATAACCGGCTGCTAAAAATTACTTACATTTGTTTAATTTGATCTACGAGTTCTGGCATTTTGATGAATTTTCTTTCGCCTTCCTTTTTGTTGCTTTAAAAAGCAGATCGTATATTTTGAGATTTCGTTTACAAAAAAATCACGTTAAATCAGTTACAATCACAAGTATATCACAATGTTTTCTTCTACACAAACTTTTGTACTGTTAGTTTTTAACTGTTGCAGCGAGTTGCTGTTCGTATGTTTTTCCAAAGTCTTTTGTCAAAAATAAAGTTTGAAATATTTTCCAGATCACTGAAATGTTCACTTGATCTTTCCATTTACCTCAGGCTCGAGTAACTGATGACTGTGGAAGAGCTGCGCTGCCTTTTATACTCGCACTGGTCGGTTGGGTGGCAGGCAGTTCGGTCGGTCGTCTCTCTGCTAAATACACATTTGCGCCAACACACACAAGCACACACGCACGTACGCACAACCAGATGTTAGAGTAAATCGGGGTAGAGTGGAAGTAGAGAAGCAGAGAGCCGATCGTGTAACGCGAGGAAATATCATTCAGCGATCTCTTCATTGGTTGCCAGTTTGGGGGCTCGTCTGTCGATGGCTCTATTTTGTTATTGTGTGGTGTAGTTATTGTTGTTGTTGTAGATGTTGTTGTTATTTAGAGAGCTCCACCAAACTGGATCCCTCTTTTCGAAAAATATCGCTTCTCGCCGTTGTTTCAGTCTAGAAGAATTTCGGTGATAAGCGTGGAAGAATATTTTTAGATTACTGTTGAAATGGCTGTTGTTGTTGTTGTTAGGCTTTTCTTGTTTAGACGACGTGTTTTTTTTTTCTTCTTTTCTCGGAGCTCTTATTTTGTGCTTGAGTAATTTTTAAAAATTGAAGAAAAGGTCAAATTGTAAACAGAGGCAGCTCACAAACATCGCCATCGTTCCTCGTTCGCCATCAATAATGGAGTTCATCAAATTCTAATCCATGTACTCTGGTGCATTTTCCTAAAATTAGTACCTGCTTTCAGAGTGGAAATTTTCCACGACGATCAGGGTGAAGGGTACAAAAATTTTCTAATGTATCGTATATTTTTTTAGCTTCTTTTTTTTCTCAGAGAAATAAAATTGATATAATATTATGATAATTTTACATAGGATCCTTATGAGCAAATATAACCTTTAACTACAATAAATAATTAAGACTATCGTCTTAAGAAATATATTTACTATATTTGAGTATATTTATTTTACCTCATATAATAAACTTCCTCCTTAGAAAATCTAGACAAATGTCGATTATAGTCCTTGCGATCATCTAAGATCCGAATCAGCATCAAGAAATATTATCATCTTTACTATTTTTCCTCCGCCACTGATGGCCAAAAACAGCGTTCATCTCATTCTCATGTCCTCTTTTTTAATTCTTATTATTCTTGCTAATAAAAATAATACTGGCTCTATTCTAATATTACGTAATATACTGCGCTTATATTGTGTAATATTCTGTTAAAATTGTTGGCTCGTTCAAAGTTCATTCAACGGTTGTAACAAATAGTTTGTGTGTGTTTCAGATAAGAAAAAACTTAGTTATTTTTTCTATTCCAATTTCTATCTTAAGTAAACAACAATAAATTGATTATTCCCAACCCAAAACTTCCTACAATTTCATTATCTGTCTTTATGTTGACTGATTTTACAAATAAATAACTCATATCAACAGTTTACAGAAACTGACTTTTGTAACTGTGCGGTTAATTGTCAAATAAAAGACCCAAAACTGTTTACAATCACTTCGAACTCAATAACAGAATACTAAATAATGGAAAATAACCGAAACCTATTTAAATTGGAAATTAAAATTGTAATTCTTTGAAAACTTTCGAACACCGACCCAGACCCAATCAAGAAAAATCTTCCATTCTTGAAAGTATCACCTGTAAAAAAGGATTACGTCTTAAAAAGGGTCACCTCTTAGAAGGGGCACCTCTTGAAAGGATCACCTCTTGAAATAGTCACTTATTAAAAGAGTCACCTATTCAAAGAGTCACCTTAAAAGGGTCATCTTTGATAAGGATCACCGTTGGTAGTACTCGTATACAAGCATTAAGTACGTCACTCTGCTTTTCCGATCATGTTGATCATGTACTGTGATTTTGAAATCACCTTGAAAATTTGCATTTCGTTCTCTAGTTTATTCTGTGACATGAAAAAAACATGTTTAACACGCGTTGATAACAAAGACTAAGCAGCAAAACTTTATAAAAAAAAGAAATATAAAATAAGTTTTAATTTATATTCTCTAGAAATATATTCTATAAATATATATTGTATGTTTATTGTACTTTATCAATTTAGTTGAATATTTATTTGTTATGATCTACTATTTTGTTGTTATTTTATTTTTAAGCTTGACGTAGTTAAGGATTTTTTTATTTTTAGCTGATTGCATTCCGGTTGCTGGTTCAGTTGTTGCTGTTGCTATTATGAATAATTTATCACTTTCGAAAACATATATTTTTGGGGGCCTGTTTAATTTGTTTACTTTATTCTTGAAAAATGGTCAATCAGGTTTCTCGAGAAAAAAGAACGGTATGTTTGAATGTGGAAGTTTGTGTGATCGGTTATGAAGCGGCTTGTAATCTTGTGTGTGAGAGAGAGACAGGGGACGAGGGAGAGAGAGGGAGACCCTTATCATGTTTTCTTTGTGGAGTGCTTAGCAACAGACTCAAAGTCAGTCGAGGTTTTCTTTTCAAGATTGATTAATGATTGATTTACAAACAATTGAGATTTCCAACTAAGACTTTGAATTGTTTGACAAAGCAAAAGGTTTATACACACATATCTACAAACATATACATGTAATATATATATATATACACAGATATATAATACACACTTTTGTACACATAATCTTATGTATACGCATTTGTATATATGTATGTATATAAAATTCCAGTACGCATTTAATTCAGCTTCATATCGAGTTTTATTTGGTCCAGAACTAGTTTAGATCTGGTATAAAACCGGCTGAGAGCGACATAATTCAGTGAAAATGAATAGATTGAAGCTGAAAATTTATATACACACATTTACAGTATGTTGATAAGAATTGTTATTTGTTATTAATTACTTAAACAATAACATTTCATGGAAATCAAAAACATGTACTAAATGCAGATGAAAATATTTGCTAAAGATTATTTCGTTACTTGTTTACGACATCTCAAAAAGGAATGTTATTATAATAAAATCAAATTGAATTCAAATTGAATATATTTTAATCACAAAGTCGGTGTCAGAGCCACGCCCCGAAGTCATACAAGCATCACAATCTATTTAAGTAAATGATTTGTGTGAAATAATTCCGAATTATTTTCTAAAGCTGGAAATCATATTCAATCGTATATGAAATTATAAAAATATTATTATCATAATGAGATAATAAAACTCTGTAAACAAAACAAATGACCCTCCATTAGAACCTCCCACTGGTATCTATCGATTATTTTGATTAAAGTGCGAGTAAAGTACAATATAATACAATTAAGATACAAAATAATTAAAATACCATTTTTAAGTGAACAATGAAAACAACAGATAATTTAACTGAGTTGGGTTATGAATCGGAAGCTGATAATATACAATAGTCTAAGATATGTTCAGGAAAGTACTGCTTACTAGCTAAAAACTCCAGGACCTCAAAATAGGAGCCACAAATTGTAGAAATCCAAAGCACCCTCTCATTGCAACTGAATTATCTCCAAATAAACAACGTTACATCACTGTCCATCAGAGACGCATAATGTGTCCTTATTTCCCTACATAATCTCATCCTAACTGCCCTTCAGTATTCGTGTCCAGGCCAATTACGAGGCAACGAGGTAAGTTGCAACTCTGATCAAAGCCATTGTGCTTTATCAACTCGATCCCCATACAGCTGAAACACTTACAGATCAACTCGTCTAATCTGCCCACAAGCAGTACAATGGACTACTGCCTCCTCTGAAGTGGACTCTATGCTGAGAGGAATGTTCTTTATATTGAGCTCAACTGAATACTCTGTAACGAAGTAAACTAAGTATCCACATCTGGTGGGCGAATTTAACGAAATTCAAGTTGATTTGTGAAGAACTTTCTTCAGATACAATACTTCTTTCCAAATAACACAGCTGTTCATTGCCGTGATATATTGTATAAAGACTTCAACTTCATTATGTACAACAAAACGATTTACTATCTTTTATTTTTGTTTATTACTTAACTGTAATAATTGGTTATTAATATTTACAAAAACTTTTTTATTCTCACAACCTGTAGTATTTGTTACTCTAGAGACTACAACCTCTTCACGCGCTCCTTCAGACCCTCCAACTCCTTCCTGATCTCAGCGGGGAGGGAGTCGCCTACCTGATCGTCGAAATAACGTTCAATGTCACTTGCTTCCTGTTCCCAGAACGACTTCTCCACCTGGAACAATTGTTTGATATCGATCTCCTCCTTCACGCCCGATATATTTAGTGCATTCGCGCTGGGCATCCTTCCGATTGGTGTCTCCTCATAGCACTCTTCCCCCTTCACACGACGGAATATCCAGTCGAGTACCCGCGAGTTCTCGCCGAATCCCGGCCACAGAAACTTGCCCTCGGCACTCTTCCGGAACCAGTTGACATGGAAGACTTTCGGCACTTGGCCTCGCTGCTCCATGCTCAACCAGTGTTGCACATAGTGGCCGAAGTTGTAGCCGAAGAAGGGACGCATTGCGAAAGGATCGTGCATGATCACTTTTCCTTTGTGCTCAGCTGCAGCAGTCGACTCGCTGCGCATGGCGGCTCCCATGAAAACACCATGAGTCCAGTTACGAGCTTCATAAACTAACGGCACTCCGGTGGGACGACGTCCGCCGAAGAGGATTGCGCTGATCGGTACACCACCAGGATGCTCCCAGGCTTCGTCAATGATCGGACACTGATCGGCAGGCACGCAGAAACGGGAGTTCGGATGAGCGGCTAGCGTGCCGGATTCCTTTGTCCACGGTTTACCCAACCAGTCAGTGATGGCGATACCCGTTTCTCCGTTGTCCTCTTCCATTCCCTCCCAGTAAACACCGCCATCGGAGGTGTGTGCCACATTTGTAAAGAAAGCGTTCTTGAATATGGTACGCATTGCTATCGGATTCGTGGCCATGGAAGTGCCGGGTGCCACTCCAAAGAATCCACGCTCCGGGTTGATGGCGCGCAACACACCCCGTTGGTCGAACTTCATCCACGCAATGTCGTCGCCCACGCATTCCACCTGGTATCCCGGCAACGTGGGCGTCATCATGGCCAGGTTGGTCTTGCCGCAGGCGGACGGAAAGGCAGCGGCTATGTAGATCTTGTGTCCTTGGGGATTCGTGATGCCCAGAATCAACATGTGCTCGGCCAGCCAACCCTCGCGTTTGGCGATGGTGCTGCCGATGCGCAAAGCAAAACATTTCTTGCCCAGCAACGAGTTGCCGCCGTAGCCGGAGCCGTAGGAGACAATCTCATTCTCTGCGGGTTTGTGCAGGATGATGGTGCGCTCGGGATCGCATGGCCACGAAGGATACTCGTCTACGCCACTGGCCGGCCTACCCACGGAGTGCAGACACTTGACGAATGGTGTGGAGCGATTTGCATTGAGTTCGGTGAGTACGCGATCGCCAGCGCGCGTCATGATCTTCATTGACTCCACCACATAAGGCGAGTCGGTGATCTCAATGCCGATCTTCGAGAGTGGCGAGCCAATGGGCCCCATACTGTAAGGAATCACATACATGGTACGTCCCCGCATGCTGCTCGGAAAGCGATCTGCGATTGCACGCTGCATGTCGGCGGGTGAGATCCAGTTGCCCAGAGATCCTTTAATGCCCTCACGGGGGGCGGGTACAGCTTCTTCACGGCGTTCGGTGCATATGAAAGTCCTCGATTCGACGCGTGCCACGTCGGCAGGATTCGTGCGTGCCAACCAGCAGTTCTCGTACTTGGGCAGCGGCATGATTGTGCCCTGTTGCTTCATCATTCGCTGCAGCAGCTGGCTCTCGGAGTTGCTGCCGTCGACAACATGGATCCGGTCGGGTTGGCACAGTTGAACGCATTCCTCTACGTAGGATTTCACCGCAGGCGTCAGTTTCTTGGCATCGCCATAGAAGACAGAAAGCGAGCGATAGGAAGGGCGTTGAAGGTAACTGCAATGAAGAGAGGAGAGAAGGTGGGAAATTAAGACAGAGCAAATTAGCAAAAGATCTGCATTAGTTTAGTCATGTTTAATGTTTTAATTTGTTTGTCGAACTCGTTTTATAGCCATAAAGCAACAAAGAAGTGGCGAAAAAAGCAATGAAAACGAAAAACCACAGCAAGACCGATAACTGTACCAACGCTAAGCAAACCAACTGTAAAAATTTGCATGCCATACATTGTAATTATGAAACATTGTAATAACGAGAACACGAAGAATACAAAAAAATCAGAAGGATTTCAAACAAACTTGAATAACTTTTATGCAGACTGTAGTAGAAACTGTTTAACCTTCTCTGGAAGTGGGAGAGAGGAGAGAGAGAAAAAGAGACAGACAGCTATATAGAGAGAGAGAGAATCAATTGCAACTCCGTGTTTTGAGCAGAGTTGGGCACAACTAGTTAAATCATTAACTAGTTATCGTTATAGTTAAAGTTAATTTAACTTCGTTACTTTCACAGACGCCTTCGTTATCGTTAAAGTAACGAAGTTACTTTGCAATCGTTAACGTTAAAGTAACGAAAGCAAGATCGTTGTTCTGATCGTTATCGTTAAAGTAGCGAAGTTACTTTGCAATCGTTAACGTTAAAGTAACGAAAGCAAGATCGTTGTTCTGATCGTTATCGTTAAAGTAACGAAGTTACTTTGCAATCGTTAACGTTAAAGTAACGAAAGTAGGATCGTTGTTCTGATCGTTATCGTTAAAGTAGCGAAGTTACTTTGAAATCGTTAACGTTAAAGTAACGAAAGTAGGATCGTTGTTCTGATCGTTTTCGTTAATGCAACGAAGTTACTTTGCGGTCGTTAAAGTTAAAGTAACGAAAGTAGGATCGTTGTTCTGATCGTTATAGTTAAAGTAACGAAAGTAAGATCGTTACTCTGATCGTTTTCGTTAATGCAACGAAGTTAGTTCGGGTCGTTAACGTTGAAGCAACGAAGTTGTTCTTGAACTAGTTAAAAAAGCGACTAACTAAAAACTTTAACGGCGTTACTATAATGAATCTTCGTTACTTTTGTAGATTTAGGGTATGTATCGTATAATAGGGTTCTGTGAAAGAACAATTTTTGTTTTGCTAATCTATAGTAAAAATAACAAAACAGATTTTGGTCATTATCTGCGGGAGGTGCACACAATATTATATAAAATTTAAATTTTACTACTTATTTAAAAATTAATTTTTTAATTCTACATTTAAGACTAAGTATACATTTGTTTGTGCGTACATACATTCATTTTATATACCGTATTACGAATTTAATAAGTGCGGATAAGTGGAGGATGATTTTTAAAAACATTTTGTCATCAATAGACGGTTGATAGATGGTAATTGTCGCTGAGTAGGTGTATAGTAGATAAACTGCTCAGCCAGCAATTGCCGACTGTGTGTTATCAACTTCTCTTTCGTACCCTTTCGTATCGGCGACCGTGTGGCGGCATCGCATTACAATAACAACTTATTTTTCGGCAGCTGCGGAGATTCATGTGTTGTTATTGTTGAGTTTGTTGATTTAAGGGAAATAAAGGAGTTTAAAGAAACAAGGAATATCCAATCATTTCATGTAGTTAATTAATTATTTAATATAATTCTAATTAGTCGCATGTCCCTTTAGAGTTAGTTAACTCTTAAACGGCTGGGCCGATTTCGATGCGGTTTTCACCTTTGTGCTGTAAATTTTATTGCTTAGCTACCTGTTTTAATATATTTACCTTAATGCTCATTCATTGCCTCAATACTAGCGGTGGGAACATCGTTAATATAAAGTAAAGACAAACGTACTCCTTAAAGGTACATTATAACAATTGTCACAAACATACATACGTATTTATATACATATGTATGTAAATAATTTAAATAAATGTTGTAGGAATTGAAATTATTCCTTTATGTTAGATTCTTACGAGGTTCTTCTATTTCATCTTGTTTCTCGCCTTCTTCTTCTTCTTTATGCATTCCCAAGCTTGCATTTTTACCTGCCGATTTATTGCCATGATGTTTTCACAGTAAAAAAACGATGCAGATTTCCGAAAAATGAAAACTTTGAAGTCCGAGAATATTTTTATTTTTTGTCGCTGGGCTACTGCTTGCGGGTTTTTGGGTTTTACCTAATTGAGCAATAAAATTCAGACAATGAAGTGTTACAGCTTTTTTCTCAACACAAGCCGATGAATTCCCACTACATTAAAGCAAATGCAATTTATTAATCACGCAATAAATTTTTAATTTTTCTTTATTGTTTAATATTGCGGTGGTAAATATTCTATGTAAATTTATAAATTATTAATTTATTAATTATGATCTAAATTGTTATAATGTACCTTTAAGGAGTACGTTTGTCTTTACTTTATATTAACGATGTTCCCACCGCTAGTATTGAGGCAATGAATGAGCATTAAGGTAAATATATTAAAACAGGTAGCTGAGTAAAATTTACAGTACAATGGTGAAAACCGCATCGAAATCGGTCCAACGGCTTAAGAGTTAACTAACTCTAAAGGGACATGCGACTAATTAGAATTATATTAAATAATTAATTAACTACATGAAATGATTGGATATTCCTTGTTTCTTTAAACTCCTTTATTTCCCTTAAATCAACAAACTCAACAATAACAACACATGAATCTCCGCAGATGCCGAAAAATAAGTTGTTATTGTAATGCGATGCCGCCACACAGACGCCGATACGAAAGGGTACGAAAGAGAAGTTGATAACACACAGTCAGCAATTGCTGGCTGAGCAGTTCATCTATACACCTACTCAGCGACAATTACCATCTATCAACCGTCTATCGATGACAAAAGTTTTATGAAAATCATCAACCAGTGGTGGACCACCATTTATCCGCACTTAATTATATTCGTAATATGGTGTATAAAATGAATGAATGTACGCAGAAACATATCTATACTTAGTCTTAAATGTAGAATTAACTTAAATAATTACTTTTTAAATAAATAGTAAAATTTAAATATTATATAATATTATGTGCACCTCTCGCAGATAATGACCAAAATCTGTTTTGTTATTTTTACTATAGATTAGCAAAACAAAAATTGTTCTTTCACAGAACCCTATTATACGATACATACCCTAAATCTACAAAAGTAACGAAGATTCATTATAGTAACGCCGTTAAAGTTTTTAGTTAGTCGCTTTTTTAACTAGTTCAAGAACAACTTCGTTGCTTCAACGTTAACGACCCGAACTAACTTCGTTGCATTAACGAAAACGATCAGAGTAACGATCTTACTTTCGTTACTTTAACTATAACGATCAGAACAACGATCCTACTTTCGTTACTTTAACTTTAACGACCGCAAAGTAACTTCGTTGCATTAACGAAAACGATCAGAACAACGATCCTACTTTCGTTACTTTAACGTTAACGATTTCAAAGTAACTTCGCTACTTTAACGATAACGATCAGAACAACGATCCTACTTTCGTTACTTTAACGTTAACGATTGCAAAGTAACTTCGTTACTTTAACGATAACGATCAGAACAACGATCTTGCTTTCGTTACTTTAACGTTAACGATTGCAAAGTAACTTCGCTACTTTAACGATAACGATCAGAACAACGATCTTGCTTTCGTTACTTTAACGTTAACGATTGCAAAGTAACTTCGTTACTTTAACGATAACGAAGGCGTCTGTGAAAGTAACGAAGTTAAATTAACTTTAACGAAAAGTAACTAGTTAATAACTTTGCCCAACTCTGGTTTTGAGTTCATAAATAACACGATCAGCTGTGGATCGCTGCGGATCGTCAAGAGCAACCACTACAACAACAGCAGTTGCGCCATGAATACACCAACAATTAATACCAACAACATCATCGATCGATGCCTTAAAAGAATTAGTAGAAAAAGAAACAAAACAACCATCAAACGATCGCAATTACGATCACTGCTTTGGTGTTTACAAGCAGGTTGGTTTACTTTTAGCTGTGCTGGCTGGCGGTTGGCAACAAAAAATTGTACGAAATGATGCAATATTCTCCATCAGTTTGTTGCAATCTAGAATCGACTTGGAAACAACGAACTGATCGAACTTTGATCATTGAGGACACATGAAAAGTCGTCTGTTTGAAAGCGCATTTTAGCTAATTTCTGCCACGAATAACAAATGTTCTACTTTTTCCCTGTCCTCGTTTCTTTGTGGGACAGAAAATGATGACCGCTCGATCAGCTGTTTCTGCAGAGTGGCAGAGAAGCCGGCCTTCGTTTTTCGAATGGTTCAGCGAACGAAGGAAAGTGAAATAAGCGAGTGAAATGTGAAGAACGAGAAGCAGATTTCTATTCTTTGCTCAATCCGAAATAAAGAAATAACATATATATTATAGCAAATATAATATAATACATATGTACATTCAAATAACAGCTACTTTTCTGAGTATGAAAACTTAGAATTCATGATCATTATATAATCACATTTGTGTCGTTACTATAAATTCATTTAAGAGCTCATTAAAGCAAAGAAAATAGTAGAATTTTCTGCCATTTCTCAAGCAGGTAGAAAGCATATAATAATATATATAAAAATAATATAAAAATATCAAAATAATTTATTATATTCTATATAATATTATATAAGTTATACTTATTATAACTTTTAATAGACCCAAAAAACTGTAGTTCGAGAAGAGTTGATTTTGTACACTTGATGTAAACTAAAATAAAACCTGATCTAAACTAAACTAAAACCTGATCTAAACTAAACTATAACCTTATTTACACTAAATTTAAACCTAACCTAAAACCTAAACTAAAATCTAACTGGGATGGAAAAAAACGGGTTGTTTTGCACTCTCCGGCTGAGACCATGAAAGCATGTACACGTGCAGCGTAAATCGCTGAGTATTCTTCACCCATTTGATATCACTTTGATTTCAGTGGAAAATTTTTGTCCGTTATATTTTTTGGTTTTGTGTAACTTACAATCGTCTTTCCTTGTGATCTGTGGAATTAAAAGAGGGAGCCGTTGAGGTTCGTTTGTTTGGACTATGAACCCTTTTGTGTGTATTTTTCTATGCTGGTTTTTGGTCGACGTCATGTTTTTTGTTGTAATTTACATGCAGCTGGGTTACAGCTGTTAAAACCGAAACAAAAACAACGGAAAAACACCCAGTGATCCGCTATCATGAATTTATTTTGAAACGATTCACTGTGAACCAAATTATAAAGTACTCGGAAAAGGAAAATAATAACAATTAAGAAGAAGAGAGTATTAAGAATAATTATGTATTATATTTTTATTCAAAACGATAAACGTATAAAAAACGAAGAATTCTTGACTCTGTTAGATTTCTAACATAAAATTTTAATGGATCCCCTTTTATGGGAAATCTGTTCCAACAAAAAAACAAAAAGAATACTTAATAAGCCCAAAATGAGGGCTTTGTTTTCGAAACGCTATCAAAAAATTAATCATTTGTTTATTGTGAAAAAAATTAATATACTTTTTTTTTGGTTTTTATCATTGTTTTTGTATTATTATTTGTAGTATTATTATTATATTTTGTCAACAACAAAGAGAATGTGATTATTTTCGTTGTTATTTCGTGCTGTTGTTTTTGTTGTTGTTGTAGAAGGATTGCCAAAGTTCAAATCGATTAGAAGATTGTTTCGATAGCAGAGTTTCGCTGCTGCTGCTGCTGCTGATAAGCGGCGTGCTTCTGATTTCCGCTACGAAAACAGCAACAACACCGAAACCGAAACCGAAACCGAAACCGGAGCAACAACGAAAACGTACTTTAATGCAAAGTGCAAAGTACTCAATAAATATTATGAGTGTCAAGTATTAATTAATACATACATTTATTTACATACATAGATTGTAATAGTAATCATTAAAAACACGAAAACCTACTTAAAAGCTACAGAAACCGTATTTCAATCAATTTATTTACTGTTGGTTATTTTGGTTAATTTTTATTGCAAATTCGTACTCAATTTTGTTAGAAAAAACTTCAAAACCATTCTATTAAATTATGAAACCACGACTTAAACAAAGTAAGAAACAAGTTGGTGTGGTTTTTGGTGTTGTTTTTGGTGTTTTTTTGCTATCGTTTTGCAATATATGTATAAACATATAGATATGTGTATGTGTGTGTTTTAGTATTTATGCATCTATCTGTGATTATTTTAAAATTCTTTTCAAAACAACTTTTATTTAGGGGCTCGCCTCAGAGCCTCAGTAAAGGTCATTAAATGGAAGCAGCAGCATCGGAGTGATAACAACAACATGACGCTTGAGTGACAACAATAACAACGTGCGAAAAACATTTAAATATCACACAAATTTAGCTGAATTGCAGTGAATAACATCAACAAATGACGCTCGTTTCTAAAAGATTGATTGCAAAAAAAACGGTGTTTTTAATTGCTGTGTTTATTTTCGTGTATTTATTTTGATAAAAGCGAATTCTATCAAAGTGAGGAAAACAAATGCGATAGCATTAAATAAATTGTGCCTGAAATAAACACAAAAAGAACACAATGTAAAACAAAAGAACTGAAGAAACAAATGAAATCGCACAAAAACGAGTCCAACGGCGGCTGTCAAGACGTCGTGTTGCCAGGCGTGCTCAATTCAGCGTTGTTGCTCCCTCCCCCCCCCCCCCTCCCTCCCTCCTTTCAAACAATATTTACACTTTTTATTTCACTGTTTATTCATCGTTTTTCCGTCTGAAGTTTTTTCTGACGCTTAACGCTTGACGTCACCCGCCGGACGGCTTCCACTTTACCAGCTCTTTAATTAAAAATTACAAGAGCTAAAAATTGAAAACAAAACCAAAAGTAAAATAAAAGCTTTTAAAAGTTTATTTTACTTTTACTTATAAATACCAATTTTTACTATATACAAACTTAAAAAACATTTCAGCCTACTTTTAGGCTGTTTTTATGTAGGCCATATTTTATGTAGGATTTCGAGAAGTTGTTTCTTGTTAATAAAAAAATCTCAGTTCCTCAGAATTACTGTGGTTTTAATACGAAAGCCTAAAATTATACACTATTTTTTGTTTTTCTTTGTAAAGAAACGAAAACTTCGTGTATGCTTTCTTTTAATTTCTTTGTGTTGTTGTTTAAAAGCTGACTATGATTTAATCAAAAACAACAACAATTACAACGATAACAAACTGTAAACAACTTTTACTTTCTTCTGATGAAAATAGGTTTGAATGTTGTTGCTGTTGTTGTTGTTGCTGCTATTTTTTGTTTATAAACAAAGTGGTTAGAAAATCGCAAATCGAGTCGATTGTTGATTAATTTGATGAGACCATGTTACTGAAGGTGAAAAACTATGAAGAAAGTGTGGAGAGGGGGATAGAAACAAAGGGAGAAAGAAATCAAAGATTGAAAAAAAAATCAAAATATAATTAAAAATACGTATAAAAAGACAAATTAAAAGACAAACTAAAGCGAAAGGAGTAACAAAATAAGAAGAAAACATCAAGAAATTTTGAAACATTGTATTAAATATAATTTAGGAAAAATAAATAATATGTTGAAGATCAAAAAATATGATCTTCCTTCATACACGAAGGAATCAAAAAGAGCAAAATATAAAGTTTCAAAAGTGGTTGAACAGAAGTTCTACCAACTCAGATCAATACATGGTCAGATGGATCATCATGATGATTGATGCGCGAACCCAGCACTCTGAGTGATGCTCGCATCGTGATGATCCGTCTAACACCGGCCAGGGACAACACACGTGGCAACCCTTACACAAGAGCAAGAGACAGACAGAGAGAGAACAGAGAGAGAGACAGAGAAAGAACGATATAGTTTATGATGAACATATCTCTGCAGTGGCAACAAGAATTCCTTACGTTTTGGTGCATTTGGATCTCAGAGTGTTGATATTTTTAATGACTATGAATTTTATTATGATTATGGTAATGATCTTGTTTATCATGGTTTAATAATCTTTCCATACCCACGCTTTAGCAGCTGAACACCTTCTTTAATGATGATCATCATCTTCTGGCTGAGATTGTTTCCCTTTGAATTTCTTTCGATGAAATGTCACACGTTTCTGCTGTCTTTAAATAAAATTGATGTATATATAGACATGTACTACTAGTTTGAGTGCTATTTTAATCAATTCTTAATGCACATCCATCCGTTCGGTACTCTGTTGATGATGATGATGTGAACAATAAATACAACAACTACAATTAAAACACCGAACACCGATTAATTCGTTTACTTGAAAATAACAACAAAAACGACGGTTGCGAATTTCTTTGACCACGCGTACACTTGACAAAAGCAAAGAAGTCTGTCGATCTGTTTGCCTATCTGTCTGGTTGTCTATCTATCTATCCGTCTGTCCGTATATTTATTCGTCTATCGATCCTTCGACTCCTTCACTTGGCATCCACGACAACTCGTTGCAACCGCTACAGAAGAGCAACTGAAAAGCATCGGATTCGGTTAACATTTTTATTTAATGCTAAAATTTATTTGGCTTTCAGCTCAGTGTTTGATTTGGATTTAGTATTGTTGTTGTTGTCGCTTTTGTTTTGCTATTTATGCAATTTTTTGCAATCAGTTTTCGTTGTTACTTTGCATTTGCTTTGAATGCCTTTCTTTTTTCCTTTTGTTATTCTGTATGTTTGTGTTTTGAGATAAGATAAGAAACTTGTTGAACGAGGACGCGTTCCATTGATTGAGCTGACCAGACTGAGATAACGGAGTAGTAGCAGCAGCAACAACGGGAGTAACAACAACAACACCACCGCTACCAACTATTTTATTGGCTTCCACTGAAAACGTTTAAAACATCTGTTGCCTGTTCAGAGATGTGGACATCATAGAAATCTTTGCTCTTTTCCCATTGAAATTATCACTTATACGAGTGTGTAGCATTTATCATCACTTGAAATCAGCTCCAGATCGCAATTAATTCACTATTTATTAATAAACATAATATTAATGTTGATGTCGCACTTTCGATCTCAATCAGTTGCATTAACTGATGGATTATTAATTGATTTATCAATGCAAAAGAAATCTTAATGATTTAAGAGAGATATTTTTATTTATTCTTATATTATGTACTTACATAGCATTATTATTTGTATAACTATCACTTGTTGTATCATAGTCGATCATTATTCTTCCTCTAATTGAAGAGGTTTTTATTTCTTATCATTCCAAAAAAACTATCTACGCTTTTAAGATAGATTAAGTTAGACTTAGGATTAGTTTACTTGTGTACTTAGGTCAAATAAATATGGTTGCAATGGACATCTTGTTGATTACCTTGATTGCCTTCGCTTATAAATCAGTTAGAACCTTACAGATATCCGCAATCATATTTCTATTAATATAGAAGAGATTCAATCTTGTTGTTCTATTAGAGATAACTTTCAAATGTGTCTCTAAAAGGTTAATTCACGAGATTATATTTCATAGCATCAATTATTTCCGTGCGATGTCGGCTGCTCTTGCGATTCGATCTAAAAACCATTGAAAACTTTGAATACTTCTAAACCAGAAAAAAACATTGAAAACTTTGAATATTTCGAAACCACGATGGTTCTAATTTCTGCAGGGAGGAAGCTTGACTCCGAAAACTTCACCAAATCAAAATCCGTCAAATTAATGTCAGGAAAATAGAAGAAATCATTGAACAATTCATACAAAACTTCCTTGATAATGTGTCCTATGTATGTCTCTGGCACAAAATCCTCGTCGATGATTTCTGCTATTATAAAGTTATACAATATCACTGAGGATCATAATGAGGCTGATTTTATCATATCATGTGATATCATCACGCATTAGACGACTTACAACCGGGATGATTTTCATTCCTTAATCGTCGGATCCCTTTATAATGATGTTCATCGGCTAAATACAATATATAAGATAGTGGCCCTACCTTCCCCACCTCTTTCCGATTCCCCCGTCCCACATCTTTTCGAAAAACTCTCAGGAACCTTTGAAAAATGAAATAAAAAACCACTCGATTGCTTTCAACTTAACGAACTATGTTTTTATTTATATTATATTTTTATGTATATATAGTGTCGTATATAATTCATAATACAGTATACATTATACATATGTATGTATGTATATATATACATATGTGTATGTATGTATATGTCATTGCATTTGTTGTTGTTGATGTTATTGTTGCTTTATTTTTTCCTTTTAATTGATTTATTGGATTCTAAACTCTACTTTAACTAGTATTTTTTTGCTCGTATATTTATATTTGTTTTTTTATTATTATTATTATTTTTGTAGAACTGCAACCAAAGATTTTATTTACTTCTTTTACTTTTTAGAAGTCGAATACAAACGATGAATATTTGAAGGATATGGAATCAATAAAGTAAATGATTGGAGGTGGATTCATAGAAGAACAACTACTGGATGGAGTGTGAAGGGGTGGAGGGTGGAGGAGGGGGGCTCAGAAAATGTCTAACTATTTGTCTTTATATAAATATATGTATGTATGTTCACAAAAGTATTTGTTACATTTACTGATTTGCAACTTTTAACAACTGCTATTTTTTATCGTTTCATCATTCAATCATTTAATGCATTATCTTTACCTGTTTTCAAATTTGAATTCACACTTGATTAAGGTACAATTTTTCTTGTTTTAATGGGTAAATATTGTGTATTTTTAAGATGGTAGATAAAATTTTGATTTTTGAGATGTATTTCTTAAAATGCTTTTATTTTTGAACACTTTTTGTTCCTTTAGTTTTGTTAAAAACCATTGCAAAAACAATTCATTAAAACTAAAGCCGCTAAAAGTGTTTATAAATGAAGTTATATTTTTGGTTTTTTTAAATTTATAAATTAAGTTATATTTTTGGTTTTCTAGAAATTACAGTTTGATGAGTTTTATTGTCTTGATCGAAAGTTTTCTTTGTAAACGAATGAATCGTCGAAAGAAGGATGTCAGGTGAATTGAATTGTGTTGAGTTGAGTTGAATTGAACTGAAATGTGTTGAGTTGAATATAGTTGCCTTGAGGTGAGTTAAGTTGCCGAAGAAGAGTTGATGAATTCTTTGAATCTTATCTGGTCTTGAATTAAAAAAGCAAAATCTAACAAAACTACAACAAATCAACGGGTTTTTTCTTTTTCTTCTAAATCTTGTCCTCACAGTCTTAAAAACTACTGAAAACTTTACAACCACTAAAAACTATTCACAGCAGTGTTTACAATCGAAATACTTGATTTATTAAAGATATATAGTATATAATGACATGGATATATTTAAATGTATGTGTGTGTATATGAATTGTAGAAATAATACAAGTGTAAATAGAAAACAAAAATGACATTTATTGAAAGAATAAAATGTTTAAATACTTCAATATTACGATTTATCTGTTGGATTTTAATAACTAACAAAACAAAGAAAAATTATTGAAGTTTTTATGGTTCCATGGAATAATGAGTACATAAATAGTTTTGTATATACTTTTATTTATATTATAATATATTTTTTAATACAAAATTCGGATTATAATGGCTAAATAAGAACTCTTTTGAAGAGAAGCCAAAAAAAGTGAGCTTTTATGAAATATTGTTTAAAAATGTCCGAGTTTTTTATGAGTTTTCTTAACAACGGACTCCTTTACGACTTAGGATTCCTTTAACGACTAAATAAATATTTCAATATTACAGTAAAATACAATTTTTAGAAAATAAATTAAATCAATTTCAGTTGAATTTAATTACATTTCATTTTTATTTTATATAAAAATAAGGAAAAAATCTACAGATTCATGTTTAATTATAATTTCTTTATAATTAATGACACTAAAAATACATACGTTTAATTAAACTAAATAGAAATTTTAAAAGTATAATAAAAAAGGGAAGAATTCAATTCACAGAAAACATTCTCTTTACTTTTATCATGATTTCACTTTGCTTTGTTTTTGATTTTAAAAAACAACTTGAATTCTTGAATTAAATAAATAATAATGTTTAATAAAAGTAATTCGTTTTTTAAAGAATTTTACGTATTTTAAATTTAAGTAATTGTTTATTTGTAGAATAACTTATGCAATCCATTAAAACATGTATTTTAAAAAAATAGAACCCATAGAATTTGTTTATTGGTTTTTTCTTAAAAACTCTTTCGATTAAATTTAAAATGAGTTCAAATAAAAATTGAACCGCAAAATTAAAGCCTTCGATTTGTTTTTGACTTAAGATTATAATGATTAAAAACTACAAAATTGTTGCTAGGTTTTCTTTGTTTGAGTGCGTTTCTTTTGCTTTCACTTTACTTTTAGTACTTTTAGTATTTGTTGTTATTGTGTTGTTGTTGTTGTCGTATTATAGCATTAACGTTAAATTTTAAGGTTAATCTTTTAAGTTTAATTTATAGATACACTTAAAAGTACATTTAGAGGATATTATTTAATATCACACTTTTCATTTGTATAAATCTAAGTTCGAAGTGGAAGGAGAGAGCAGGGATGACTGGGAGGGCCACAGAGAGGGGTGGTGGTGGTAGGGGAGGATGGCGGTTGTAGAGGATGGTGGGAGGAAGGCGCGAGGCTGAGTGTGGACAGCATCCACGACAACAATGAGTCATTAAATCATAATCGTAAACTATTCATAAAGAGTTGAACTCTTAGGAAATGCGACGGCGTTTCTAAATCTCTAAAACTAAGCACTACACTAGGGAAAAATAATCTAAACATCTAATATAAGGTATAAAGACTAAATTAAACAGACAACAGACAAAATCTACACTTAAACTAAGAAGCGATTAGATTGATTTTTCTCACTAAGTTTATCGTTTATAGGTTTAAAAAACTACGGAATCGTCCAGCGGATCACTCTTTAGATTCTATGGATTTTTAATGGATTTTTGAGATTTTATCAGCAGAATTAACACTTCTGTCATATGGACATATGTATTTTGTAGCTATAAATTTTGGGTCTAATTTTTAAAATTCTATTAGTTTTTAATCTGTTGTTTATAGTTTCTGGATTTATTGCATCTTTGTATGTATTTTTATATCCTTGCATGTTGTTATCGTGGTTACATTCTTGTTGTTGCTGTGGTTTTGTTCTTCCTTCTCTGATCGTATTTACGATATACGAATCTTTTTTGTCGATTTCGCATCAGTTAACTCAAGTGTTTTATGCTTCTACTAATTCTACAAGTCGAATTCCACTTCCATTTTAAATGGCTTCTTGCTGTTGCTGTTGTTGTTGTTGTTGTTGTTGCTGTTCATTGGCACTAAAAGAGATTTTCCGGTACCCGCAGCCCTGCCGGGAGTTCGCGCTGTTGCATCACTTCGGTAGAGGGACGAATTTCGCATGGTAACCGGTTTATCTTCATCATCGTCATCTTCATCATAATCGGAGAAATCGCTACGCGTCTTCACGCGTCCGCCAAGCGCTGGGCCACTTAAGTCTTTCCCATCGTCGTCGTCGTCATCATCGTCGTCGTCCTGCAAAACGAATAGAACACGTTTTCAATCAGTTGTATTTTGGTTTTGGTTTGAGGCAAGAATAATAAATATCGCATGCGAGTTTTCTATGTTGATACTCGTACATACTAGTAGAATAATTGGGGATGAGATTTTATTTTCTTACGAAAGCGAGCTCCGAAATTTATTTCATGCGAGTTTTTTATATTAATGGTTAATTACTTTGTATTGAACATATTTTCATGAGTTTAAGCTTAACTTTGTATAGTAATCGTATGTAAAAGTTGAATAATTATTATTAATCATTAACAACCAGATTCTTCAAGATATTTTGGACAACGGACACTTTGAATTACCGAAATATAAGAATTGATAAAAATAAGAAAGAAATAAAAAAGACGGAGATTGATTGCAACAGTTAATTGCAGAAAATGTTTAATAGAACTAAAAATGAATACAACACAAGCAGGAAATCCATAAAAAACAAAGTGTAGTGTAAAAAGCGTGCAATAAAAGCGTTTAAATATTATTACAATCAATTTTACAACAACAATTAAAGAAAAAAAAATAATCTAATACTAAATTTAGTTTTTAACTAAACTGTTTGTTGTAAATGGTTTGTTTTTTCTGCTTTAAAGAAACGTTCTACAATTTGTGCAAAAAGTGTACAAAATAACATAGAATTCAAATTAAATACAGAAACATTGAAAAACAACACTAAATCCACTAAATATCACATTAGTTACAATTACCTTTGTTTTTATTGGTTGTATACAACTAAATTTACGGAGTTGATTTTACGGAAGCGCAACAAGCTACAAGATGCACGTAGTACGCATTACGTTGTGACGTAACTGTCTCACGTCGATGCATCGTCACACTGCAACTTATTTCGATTGCCAACGAATTCAATCCGTTTTAACTTAACTTAGTTTTTTAGTGTTAAGCCCACGCTTTCACTATAATATTCTCTTTCTACATTATTTACATTATTTAATATTAAAGAAAACGGTTTATTTATCGTTTAAAATATTTTCAAAGGGCGATTTTTAGTTCTTGGATTAGTTTTTAGATTGCAAATTTACTCTGTATTGAAACGAACGAGTACAACAACGAGTAAAATTGATTGTTGAGCTTTCGCAGTTGACGTTGATTAACATTAACGGCGTTTTAGTTGACTTAACTAAGTTTTAGTGGTTTGAGTTTAGTTAATTGTATGCATCGAACAACAGCTGATGTTAGTATATTTTAGTTAATGTTGCTATTATGATGTTAAAATAGAGTTGATGAAGTTTTATGTTACTTTTTAAGGACGATGAACTTTCGACTTATTTAGAAGATTTATTAATCTTTTTCAAATATTAGAAGACGGTGATGAATAAACAAATTTAATCATGTGTTTATTTCTGGTTGCTTTTCATTGTCCACGTTTGTTGTTGTTATTTCTGTTGTTCCTTTAACACTCGCTATCGTTTCGTACCAGTTTATGAGTTACTGACTAGTATTTGTGATGTTGTTGTTCTTTGTTCTTGTACCTTCTTCACTTTAAACGAACAACTGTTTGTTTTCCTTCCTTCGATTTTGCTTTTCTCTCATGTTTCATTAAAGACGTTTTTAAGTATGTTTAAACGATGATTTAAAATTTGGTTTTTAATCAGTTTTCCTTATTTTTTTTTTTTGTTATTAGTTCTTTTTTTAGGAGGTAAACGTTACGATGTTTTAAAATTAAACTCAATTTTATTTTTTATTTCTTTAGCTGAATAACTCAGTTTTGACAGGCTTCATCTGGTTGCTTTCATCCTTTTTAACGTTGTTAGCGTCGATTCGTGGTTCAGTTCTACACAAAATGAATTCACACCCAAGAAATTGCAGCAAAAAAACATATCGTATTTATATTGTATATATTCTACATTGCTAGTTACTGTATTCGAGTGAAAGTTGTTTGTTTGCTTTTGTTTGAGTTGTTTCAATATCCTTTCGCGGGTATTTTGTACAGATAACTGTATTTCTATACCCTACACTAGAAGGTCAAAGCTTTTCATTCTTTTCGGTCGGTCAACAGATACGCCCACTTTTTATACAACCATGGAAGGAACCGCTTTTAAAAGGTGAATCATGCGAAGGATGTAAGCTATGAGGTCAAAATTATATGTTATTCCCGAATATTATATATAAAATAAGTAAGTTACTATACTCCCCCAAGAAGGGGCGTGGTTATTTAGTGGGACATGTCACACATCAACACGCCTGTCACACTAAAAGTATCGGAATCAACATGAACTCTAATAATAAACTATATTTAATGGTATATGTACCTCATATCATGGCAATATTAAGCACTCTGCCAATCATGGGCGTGGTATTTGTTCCTTAAGTATTTAAGAAGAACTTAAGATTTAAGTTCTGACCATCAGAGGTCAAGAAGGGTTAGGATTTAAGGATTAAGGGTTAAGGTTGTATTTAAGATTTTATTTGAGATTTTATTTAGGGCTTTATTAAAGGTTTTATTTGTTAAGGATTTATATAAGCTCATTTCTCCTCATTTTGTGTTCCCTGTTTCGTACTTTATATTTTATATTCAGTATTCGTCTGTGTTTTATTCGGTTTTAGTAATTTTTATCTCAATAATCAACCCAGATTTTAGCGGATTTATTTTAGGTGTACTCAAGCGTGTAGAACAGTCAAGTAATCCTTGCCTGTCACTCAGCATGAAAGGACATGGAAACACTTGGCAAACAAAAAGCACTCAAGTAGATGTACGAATCTGTTTGTCACTGCGTCTGTCTGTCTGTCTGTCAGTCTCTGTGTTTGTGGGCCTGTCCGTCTGTGTTAAGCATTTCATACATTTACAAGAAACTTACATCGTATTCTCCAATCGTAAAGCGTGTCGCTGCTAATAAATCTTGCGGTGGCATGTCCGGACTCATAACCTGTTTACGCGAGATTTGCGAGTGTATTTTAACGTGTTCACAATCAATTTGTTCGAATGTGTGGAGGAGAAAAGTGAATAGTTATGACACAAAACATACAAATGTGTTAGTATTAGTTTCTGTTTGATGACAATTATTTGGGGATGTGAATTAATAGCTTGAGAGAAACAGAAATCAATTCAAATAAGCAGTAAAAATGCGATAAACCAAAACCAAATAGATAAATTGTGATAAACCCAAAACATTTACATGTGTATACAACCGAAATCGGGACTTGAAATGAAAATCCTCCTTAAAATTAAAAGAATATGAGTCACACAAGCGACTTACATCGTCATCGTTGTCAATCATTTCCTTGGTGGACGCTGTGGTCTCGTTTCTTCGGATGGAGCCTTGATGGATGTCCATGTCCACCTTCAGACACTGGAAGCTTCGCATCAGGAAGACTATCGGCATCGGCAGCACACCGGCGAGTATCATCGAGATAGCGATGCCCATCGCCCAAGGCGGGTAGTTTGTCTTCTCGACCATGCCCTGCATCAGAAACGAAAATAAAAACCCATCAATTGACCGAGTGAGAAAGAGGCACTCTCGATTCGTTGGCCTGTGCCACGCCTACATACCAGTTCGCCGTTCCATGCTCCATACGTTGGATTCTTGATGAACATGAAGACCACCGATGAGATCAGTATGCACGTCATTATAAATGGGCCGATGTAGCGCCAGGTCAGCTGCCAATAGATGCCGGGTCGGTAGCCGGTCATCTGATAGATGTCCTCAGTGAATCTGCAGAGGGCGGGGAATGCGTACATTGAAATTTCCACGTCTGGCCAATAAGCAGACTGTTACATAGTTACCTCTCATGTCCGTAGATGTAGACGACCGCGATCGTCTCCATCAGCGCCACAACGACCAGGCCAATCGTACCCGCAAACGAGTCGAACATCTTGAGCCAATACTCGCCGGCACCTGTACAGAAGATGAAACCCACAATGAAGCAGAAAAGACACACGACTCCAGTCACATGTTGTTTCTTAACCCGCTTAATGATGTCGATGTCGAAGAGCGTGCACAGCATTCCCTCGAGAATACCGATCTGCGAGCCCAGGCCGAGCGACAGCAGCATGGTGAAGAAGAGCACCGCCCAGAAAGGAGCACCCGGCAGTTCCACGATCGCTTGCGTGAAGACGATGAAAGCGAGTCCGGTGCCCTCGGCAGCCTGTGTTGGGAGTTTAAGGAAGAGAAGCGAAGAGAAGGGTGTAAAAAAGGGAAGTATTTCGAAATCAGAAGAGAAGAGTTTCAAAATCAGAAGAGAACAAATTCAAAATCAGAAGAGAAGAGTTTCAAAATCAGAAGGGAAGAGTTTCATAATCAGAATAGAAGAGAAGTCCAAGGAGTTTATCCGAGGTTAGCTTACGTTGTCCAGCTGCTTCGATAGACTGCATTCCTCCAGTTCGAAGATCTTCGCCTCGGTGTCATTGATTGTCTGCATGACGGCTTCGTACTTCTCCAGGGTGACATTCTTGAAAGGCAGCAGCGCATGCTTGACGAGGATGTCTTTATTGCTGAAAGAGTGAAGACAACAAAACAGTTAAAAAAAGATGAGACTAATTTATATTATATTAAGTTTAATATCAATGTTAGTTAAATGAAGAAAATACATAGTTCACATCTTTATTGACAACCAATCATTGGAAGTCTGAATAACAACGTTACGTTAGGCAGGCAACAAAGCAGAACTCTTTAATTGATGTCCGCACGTTAATTAAGCGGAATGCGAATTCATGGAAAATGATTTATTTGCATCATGGCTGCAGCAATTAACGACATCGATTCAAATGCTCTCGAATTTAAACTGGCACGCTTTCGAATGCGATCAGAGCAGAGACACAAATCAGAAATCTGACGAACGTTCTGAATTACTTCCGCATGAGGAACTTACAGCTCAATGCAGCGATCCACGTTGACGGTCGCCTTGAAGCCCAGAATGGCGAAAATGACGACACTGGCGTAGATTGCCGTGATGGCGTTGCACACGGACACCAGCAGCACGTCGCGAACGCAGTTGTTCTTCGGTGTGTTGTAGCTGCCGAAGGCAATCAGCGAGCCGAAAGCCAGCCCGAACGAGTAGAACACTTGCGTAGCTGCATCCAGCCAAACCGTGGGATCGGCTAGTTTCTCAACCTTCGGGGTGTACATGTGGATGAGGCCAGCACTGGCGCCTCGCAAAGTTATGCCGCGAATGAAGAAGATCGTCAACACGATGTAGGGGAAGAGCGAGGTGAAGTAGACCACTTTGCCGGAACTCTGTATGCCCTTCATGACGATGAAGAAGACGATGGTCCACGACAGCATCAGACACAAGACAATCCACCACTTGAGGCCGCCGGGTTCGTCCATTGAAGGCGCCGCGTCCAGCGTGGTGCGGTACCAGAAGTAGGCGGTCTCCGAAGAGCGTGCACACTCCTCCACTTCAGTGGTGCCGTTTATCAACGGACAGGAAGCCCACGGCAACGGATACTAAAAAGAGGATAGTAAGCGAAAGAAATTCCATGAGCAAGGAGTCGTTAATACTTACGCGAAAACTGTTGAAAAGGTAGAAGAAGACCCATGTGATGATCACGTTGTAGTAGAGCGCCACAAACAGCGTCACGATGCACGACGAGATGCCGATGCCGCCCAGCCACGGATGTATGGTGTTCCAGACACCGAGTGCACCGAGCCGCATGCGCTGCCCGATGCCCAGCTCGATGAGAAAAAGTGGGATGCCCTCCAGCACCAACATCACCATGAAAGGTATCAGGAAGGCACCTGAAAACAGACGGCGCGAAAGCGTTTACTAACTCGGTTAATTGAATTTAGAACGTGGAATTGAAATGGGCCAACCGACCACTTAGACGACACAAAATCAATTTGATCTGATGACGGATGAGTGGCTTGGGAACGGACAGCACGATTCTTTTCACTTTGCACTTGCAGATACTTACTTAGACTTAATTGGATTAGGAGCACTCAACCAGACAGCTTCACAGGGGGAGAGTGCGACTTATTATTAAAGGAGGTTGGGGAGAGCTTACATACTTATGAGCGATTTGATTTAAGATGACTTTGATCGGTTTAAAATAAAGAAATGTTAAATAGAAGGTTAGAAGAAAGATTTTTGAGGGAATTTTAAAGATAAAAATGCTTTAGGAACTGCAGAAAAACCTTTAAAGGAATTTCAATTAAAGTAGGTTCATTCAGAAAGCATCAAAGTCGGGTTTAAATCGGCTTAACTTCATTATTGTTGCTTAGTTTAAAGATTAAGAGTGAGTTTTAAACCACTCTTTTGAAATATTAAAGAAAGGAAAATGTGACGGGGAAAATGCAATAAGAAAAAGTAAAGGAAAATTGGGTCAATTGCATACGTGGTGAACATGGTCAATCACCATCTAAAACACACAAGAATACAGACCCTTCTTCTTTATGCTATAAAACCATTACTATAACATTCCTCAGCTCAATAAAATTGCTTTCTTAAGCTATTATAATAGAGTATGTATTATATAAACGAGTATTTGCTGTACATTTGATACTAATTTAAGTCATCATCGTCGTCGATTTAAAGTACATTTTTATTACATTCAAAAGTTCCCTGTAACAGTTTGTGGTGGATTTTCGAAGTAGCCTATTTTTGTAGTTCTCGGTCACAATTATTTAAGCATTAGTATATTTTTTAAACATGATTTCAAAAATATTCGGAAATCAGAAAGAAATTTAAAGCCTCTTTGTTCCCGTCGTGTGGAACTTTAAAATACTTCATAATTGAGTTAGTCCAATAATAATCGATGCGCAAATCGATGGATAGGCCGGAGCTGAAGAGAGAGCAGAGTTGTGGAGGCATGTGTTCGACATTGAACTCCATCCATGACGCTGGCGGAGACACAAATCAATGTCTATGGAAAAATTCAGCAGTCAGAAAGAAACTACGCGGTATAAAAAACCGTCACGTATAACGGTTGAATGGTGCTGACTGACCGACCACCCACGTTCCCGCCTGCTTTGGTGTAGAGTTGCAATAATAACAACAACAAAAACTGAGTAGCTAACGTTGCCTGCAAGCAAGAAATAGCAACAAATCCCTGCTGGGGAAATAAAGAGATTTGATGATAGGTCCCTTAATTAGTGGGTAGCTTGACTGCATCATCACTCTTTGTCTCTCTCTCTCTCTTTCGTTGAGCACGCTGATTCATGCTCTACAATCATACGTCAATGCAAAGATGTCAAGGAATTTTCCATTGTATGCAACCCTGACAAATTAACTGGATCGGTGTTATTCAGTCCTCAGGTAACATCATTTATGGAGTGTTCTGTGGAGATTCTTTGAGCTTTCTTTGCACCCCAATGAAATTTGTTCATAATGGAAAATTTTTATCGAATAATAGATGCTACTCGAAGGAGAGAAGTTCAAGGATTGTTTTGTTCGCAAATCAAAGTTTTGAAAAGTCGATAAACGTCGAGTTCATGATTCACTTTCCAAAACTATCCCCCGATATTACGATATCTGGTCTAGGATGCCAGATTTTAGGATTCTGGAGTCAAACCTCGTATACCCAACCGTATAAAACCCAAATATTTGAAAAGATCCCTTAACTTGAATAAACTGATGCTTCTCAGTATTTTCGATTCCCGGACACATAAAATAATGCTTGGTTACATATTTTAATTTAATAAATTGTCACATGTGATTTGGAATGCCTCAAATCCCAGTATAGTAGCCTATATCACCGTGATAACTAATAAAGGCTTGATTAACCAGCTACAGTGACTCACAGACTAAAACTCATAACTAAAGATCAACAGGTATTAATTACAAATTAATGACATTTTAAACAACGATTGATTTATAAAAAATAATTTCGAATTCATTGGATACTTAGGAATATTTTGCATGATACTCACCTCCACCGTTCTGCTGGCAGAGGTACGGAAACCGCCAAATGTTGCCCAGACCCACTGAGTAACCGATAATACTGAGAAAGAACTGCATTTTGCCGGACCATGCTGCCCGCTCCGGTTCACCGGGGACCTCCACAGAGCTGGCCGAATTGCTTTGCGGTGCGGTGAGGACGATGGTGACGCCGTGCGTTCCGTCGCCGCGTGCGCGCGTATTCAGCGGCGCCATCTCGTGGCCATTACGAGGTGCATCTATGATTTTGGTGGCCGCCATCAATTTTTACACAAACAACAACAATTCGTCGTTTTTTTCTTGTCGTTTTGCTATTTTTCCACAAACTTGAAAGCGTATGAAATCAAGTCGAATTCAATTTCAATTGAATTCACTTCGATTCAATGTAATTCAGTTCAATTGTTTTTGTTTCTTAAAAAAGAATAATAATACATAAACACCAATGATTAAATTTCTTAGTAAAATACTATAATAGTAATAAAATCTGTTCACTTTTTAAATCTTGACTTTTTTCAAAACTATCGCCTTCAAAATGCACCAGCAAAAAAAATGATAGAAAATCTTACTCCGATCACCTGATTTTTTAAATTTTTTTTCTATATATGTAATTTTATTTCATGCATTCAAGCAAGAAATTGTTTATGTTTGATCAATAAATATTGAAACCTGAATCTGCAGTTCTTTTTTGAGTTCTTCTTGTCGTTTGTTTTTTCTACTAAACAGAGTCATCATTGTTGTTGTTGTACACAAGGACTTTTGCATTTTTATGCCTTAAGAACATTTAACTTAATTATCGACATTATAATGGAAGTAAAGTTCGCCAAAGAAAGGTTATGAAAACCAAATATTTTACGTCCTTTCGTCCGCTCTTTTGTGGCTAACCTTCGTTTATAGATTATAAAGTTTATTGGAAAAGAAAACGATTCGATGGATACCAAAGATGACACACTGTTGATGTGTCCTTTAAAATGAATTCATTCAATCGAATCATAGTTGATGTATTCCATGGAAATCAAGTATAAATCACTGAAATAATATTTAATATGATTTCTTTTTTCCGAGTAATTTTACAATCGTAACGAGTACCAACTCTTTTTAAATGAACAGAGCAGCTTTTCTAGCTCATTAGAATTTACATACGTCGCAACGTGTAATCAATTAAATGCATCTCAATTGAAACATTCTAAAAATAGCTTCATTCAACATTGAATTGAATTTTCGAATAATCTTGACAGTGAATAAATCCATCTATAAATAAATTAACAACAACCAAAGTTTAGCGAAAACGGAAACAAAACTGAGTATTGGAGGGTTTTTTTTAAAATCCCACAAATATATATGTCATGCATATAAAGTACATTATATATGTACGTAAATAAACAATTTCGTTGTCATGGTCTAAAGTACGTCAGCACAAGTTTAGTTCTCGAAAATGGATCAAGAAATGAGCAATAATAACAGAAGGAAGAACAAATAAAATAGAATGAAAATAAAATAGAATAAAAATAAAATAGAATCCAAATAAAATAACTTCATAGTATTTTCGATATATATTTTAATATTTCATGTAAAATTGTTAATTAATATTATTTAAACCGTCGATTTTGATCTAATATCCAAATACGCGACTTTGATATTCGTTTTTATGGTTTGTGTCTCCGCTATTTACGAATTTAACTTCACGCATTTCATTTACTTATCACATGTATTAATTTAAGATAATAATAACAATTAAATAAAAAATTTTTTTCATAAAATTATTCAATTTCGAAAAATTGTAAAAATTCAATAAACAAACATTTCTTCAGTAAAAGAATTTCAATAAATGTTCGTTTTTATGAATTTCGAAGTTTTTTATTATTATTTGTTGTTGTTTATTAAGCTGTGATTTTTATTATATTTTAACTTTGCACTTAAAGTCGAATTTTACTGCTTTTCTTGGAATTTCTTTTAAATTTATCTCTGAATAGCATTTGATTTAAAATATTCGATATCGACAGAAAAAAAAATTACTTTGCGAGCTTACTAGATGCTTCTCTTCTTCTTCTTTTTTCTGCTCTACAAGGCCACAAATTAAAATATGTGTTTTTTTTTGCTGGAAAACATTTTTTTTTTATTTTTTTCTCTTCTTTTTTTCTCTTATTTTTTTGTGATTTTTTTTAAGACAAACAAGTGTTTCTTTTTGTTGCTTCTACCAAGCAGTTGAACGACAATTAAGAAAGATGGCAGAGCGCGATGAAGCACCCCGATCTGGGTTGACGGCGCGGGTGGCAGCAGCTGAAGCATGGTAAAACTGAGTCACGGAGGCTCGTCTGGCGACTGACGTAGTTTGCTTTATATACACGGTGTATGTAAGTAGTAAAGGCTGTTTATACATAGTATTAGTATGAAGTATATAGGTCTGTAATCAGATACATACATATATTTACTAGTATATAAGGATGTATTTCTGTATGAATGTACTACAAGTCATGGAAATCGAAGAAGCAGCCAACACAAAGAAATCCAGCTGACAGCTCGTTATGCATACATACATAAAAAAGGGAGAGAACACAAGAGTGGAGTTGTGGGTGTGAGATGGAGCGAGAGTTAAGAGGGTGTCAAGTTCGGATTTGGTTGAATTTCCGATTTGGTAGAATCGTTCGTATTCGGATTCGGGTTGAAGTTCGACGCATTCAACTCACCACCACAATAACGAGTGCGCAGTAGGAGAGCAGAGTTGCCAGTGGCCCATAGACATATGTGTCAAAATGGACACATTTTTTGTAAGTCGGTACATGGATACATTTTTCTGGAAGATGATCCTTTTCATTAAAAGCTCATGCTACTCATTTATTGTGTACATAACTTGGCATAAACAATGTCTCATTATTAAGAAGTATGTACGTAATCTTTTTCTATGAACAACGTTTATTTCTAAATATGGACACATTTATTTCTGAATTAACAAATCCTTATAAAGCAGAGGGACACTTTTAGTTTAATGTTCCCGACAACACTGTCGAAGAGCCATAAATAAGGAGAGGCTGTTTGAGAAGTGGTTGTGCTCATGTGATTATAACAGTAACAGTGGGAGAGAGAGTCATAGAGGACGAGAGAGATATACAAAGGACGAGAGAAACATTCAAATGAAGAGAGAGAGAGAAACAGCTTTTACTCTCTACCCTACCTACCCTAAACCTAGTTTTAGAGTCCTTTTTTTACAAAGTCACCACAACTAAAGAACGCACAACCCAAACACGTAAGGTTTGCGCACTACGTACTCGGCTGCGTTACGTAGCAGGCGTATACGTAACGTGTATGACGTAGAACATGTCCAATAGCGTGTCCAAAGTGTTTATTTGATTGTAATTCAATCATGTCGAATATTTTTAATTCTTTTTATTATTAGTTTTATTTTATTTGTTCTCTCGTTTTACGATAGTTGTTGTTGTTGATGTGAAACGTTGTCTTTGTGGTTGTTGTTCTGTCAACACTGCAAAAATTCCACGTAACCCGCCGCGTAAATCGTTTTATTTTTAGTTTTATGCATTTTATTTATTTTTATTAAGTTTCTTTTTGCTGTTCGTGATTTGATCTGTCGTTCCTTTTCAAAGAATTGTTTGCGTGCAATTTTATTAAATTAATTTAGCTGCTAATATTTACAAATACAAGAAATCGATAGGAATTCGATTTCGATTGTCATTTATTTGCAGAATTATTTACAGTTTTTCTTTCTTCTTTTCGCTTGTTTCTTTGCTTCTGTTTTATTTGAATTTACTTCGGTTTCTCGTACGTAAGCAGCAAGTTTTCGTGTATTTTTAAACAATAGAAAAATTATTAAATTTAAATGAGAAAAGAAAAATAAATACAAGAAAAGTAGTAAAGAGAGGAGACGGTGGGCGGAGGGTGGGGGAAAAACGGTAGACTATTTTCAAACATCGCTGCTTTGTTTACATAATATTTTGTTTATATTTATTGTGATTTTCTGCTATCGACTTTTTTACGTAATCCTGGCGGAAGACGTAAACCGCCGCTAAAACCTCACGCAAAAATAACTACCAATTAAGTGCTTAAGCTCAGCAAAAAAGCTGAAGAAGCGTCAGAATATAGAAGGCAGGTGATAGAAGACAGAAGGCAGGTGATAGACGACAGAAACCAGGACGAGAGGAGGACAAGAAGCAACCCAGACAACCAAACGACTGCGTGGTATTCAAGCCCACACCTATTCTTAGAACCTTCGTCAAATCTTCCAAAAGCACGCCCTAAAAAAGCCAGGCAGCCGCAACCGGAGCACGTAAGCAATCCTCGGGCCAGACTGAAGGCGACCCTAGCAAACAATGGCTCAAGTTCAGTGCTTCAGTGTTTTATTTCACGGGCATTTCACGATCAATTGAAATGTTCAACTGGATTGTTTGAATTTCGCTTTATTTTAAATTTTTGTGCTACCGTTTTTTTGCCATTTTCTCAAACCGAATACCAACTCATTTGCATGAATGTGTGTGTGTGTGTGTATGTCTCACATGTTTGCCAGCTTTGGTATTACGTAGCAACTTAAATTTCAGCATTTTTTCAATCCTCTTTCAACCCCTTTTCAAGCACGTGGCATGGAAAGTTTTTTAAAAGCAACGCCGTTTTTGCACCCCGATGTATCGAGTATTTAATTCAAATGGAAAATTTTTGGTTCTGTTTTTATCTGTAATTCATCATTAATGATCGATGTCCACATCCACTTCACTTCTATTCTCTTGTCAACTCCTATCTGCGGCCAGCAATCAGATTTAAGAGACAAATGGATCTGAGTTACATTTTTGATTAAGTTATCTTTGCAGTCAATCATTTAGTTTGTATATATAGTAGATAAAAAGTGCATATGTATATGTATGTACAAATATAGTGGTATTGAAGAGCGTATTCATAAAGAAGAATCAATTGTAAAAGCTTTAAAAATGACAACTGCATTGATTTTGATTATTTTAAGTGAAGATTCATATTTCTAGAGTAGAGAAAAGTAGAGTAGAGCTGAGTTCAGAAGAATTGAGTAGAGTATACAGTAAAGTATAGAGTATAGTATAGCGTAAAGTATAGAGTATAGTATAGTGTATAGCATAGTATAGATTAAAATAGGTATAGAGTATAAATTAGAGTATATAGTATAGAGTAGAGTACAGAGTATAGTATAGAGTAAAGTATAGAGAGTATATCTTCGAACAAAAATGGGTCTGGCCAACTGAATTGAACTATAAGTGCCTCTACGGGTGTATCGGCTTCGGTCATGCCGGAATTAACAATCTTTTTCGTTTTCATTTCAGTTTAGTATTTCTTTACAATTAAAATATCTTTTTTCTTAAACATTCCATAGATTAAAGTTGTTTACATTGTCATAAAAATTTCGATATCAATAATGAACTAAATACTTAGTCAGTTAATCAGAAAAACTCAGATCTAAAGTCATCAATTTTTATTTCAAAGAAATTCTTTAAGTGATGCTCCATTCTTCTTTAAAATTTAGCAATTAATTGATCAGTTTTCAATGATCAAAGTATCAATTAACTGTACATGTACATACATCTATTATAGTTAATATCTCTTCAGTGTTAATATATTCACTACAGCGAATATTCTGTTAATGGATAAACTGTAAAGCAGCATCCATTTTTGTTTGATTTCATTTCCTGATTAATCGAAATTCTAAGTGATTATCTACGGTTTTTTGCTAATAAAATTGAACAAAGCATTATTAATTTTTATTGTAATATTGAAAAACTGTTTTTAATTATGTACGTAACAGTAAATTGTGAAGTTGTTGCTGGGGTAAACAAATATTATCTGGGAAATGGGAAAAATAAAAACATTACGTAAAAAAGTTTTTCTATCGTTTTTTATAAAAAGGAAATAATGTTTTTAAAGAGAGAGTTATTTCTTCAATGGGAGAAACTTTAAAGCTTTGTGAATTATGTAGATTTTGTAAAGATTGTCATCGCATCCTCAGCATTCAAAAGATTTTCCATCAGCCACCCACGAAATTATAAAAAAATATACTCTATACTGTCAACCCCCGCTTTTTTTGCTTTAAATTATATTCGAGTGTGTTTGCAAGTTTGTAAGCTCGTTGTTGGTACGTTGGTTGGCTCCCTCTTCCTTCCCCTCCCTTCTATTCTACTCTTTTTCCTCCCACTTAAGCTCTCCCTCTGTAACTCGTTACGTACAACTTTTTAGTGCTTGCCAAAAATTTTCATTCGATCGATATGGCAAAAACAACACGAAGGACCATGAATTTCCGGAGAACGAGAGAGAGAGAGAGAGAGAGAGAGAGATTCAGAGAGAGAGAGAGAGAGGGAAAACGACAGAAACAAAGAGATTCAAGAGAAACCAGATGAATGTTTAATGAATTTTATTTTTCTTTCTCAACCAATTAAAAATATTTTTATTGCTTATATAATAACGAAAAGAATTTTCGATACAAATAAAACTCAATACAAACATAATTTATTTGGTTTTTCCATCAAATTGAAAATGCGTTTTAATTGTAGGAAAAACCTTGAATGAGTTGATTTTTTTCGCTTGTTATTTTTTATGTGGTGTGGTTGTTGTTGTGTTTCTGTTTTCTTTGTTGGTTTTTCTTCATTTGGAAGATTAGGAAAACAGAAATCCATAAAGTATTTTCGAAGGTGGCCCAAAAATAAATAACAACAACAATTATTATTACACAGAATTACAAAAACAATTCTTATTTTTCCTTTACAACAACTAAAAAATCAAAATAAAGAGCAAGAAACATTATTTTTAATGGAATAACTAAGGAAACAACGAAATTGATGTTTGTTGTTGTTATTTTCCCCCTTTTTGGGTGGATTTTCTTTACTCTATCCGATGAAAAACGATCATCATCAATTTTAAAGAAAATCAGAACAAATCAATTCTTTTTTACGCTGTGAATGCTTTTCTCCCTCTTCCAGCAGCACCTCCCCTCCCTTCACCATCCCTCCACCATCTTCTCTAATAATTAAATTTTATTAATAGATTTGTTTTTTTTTACACACAAGCTAAGGAAAAGTTTTGAAATGCAAACAAATTTACAAACAAGAAAAGTAAAAACAAAATACAGTGAATTCAACTTTAGTACCGTTTTTTATGGACGCTTTTTAAACAGATGCATAAACATTTTTCAATGCTTAGAAATGCATTAATTTTGTTTTTTTTTTTTTTTTGTTAATTTTTGTTGCTGTTTCTGTTTCGTTGCTTGTTTTCACTCCTAAACGGATGCTGTTTTAATTCACTACCAATGTCATTGCCAACAACAATAGCAACAACAACAATGGCACCAACAACAATGGCACCAAAAAAATGGCAACAACAAAAATGGCAACAACAGCAAAAAATAAAGGGGAGGCGTTCTCCACCCCACCACCCAGCCAACCCACCGACCCCACGATTTGGCTATTATGAGGATTTGTTCCTAAACGTATTTTTCGTGTATGCCAAAAAAGTACATAATAAAAAAAGAAAAAATTAACGAGAAAATAGTGCATCATCGGCATGCATAATTAATGAGAACGCAAAAAGCGAAAAATGTGAAAAGGCAAAAGTTTTTAAATATTGAACAAATATTTAAACATTTAAGCCAAAAAAAGAAGAAAAAAAAACATTCTCCTGACGAGTGCATTTTTCGTGCTTTCGGTTATGTCGCGGTCGTTATGTATGCCAGCACTTGTATATATGCAAATGCATGTATGTATATAGTATATAACGATCCTCAATTTACTCAGTTTATATTCGATTATATGTCCATGTGTTTGATTGTGTGCACATTCTTCACTAGACTACTATTGAAAATCGTCGTTTGCTTTTATTTTGAGTGAATTTTGAAGGCGAAAATGGCAAAAAATGCACCCCATCATTATTTCTATATTCTTATATCATTGTTCTTAAATGGTTCATAATTTATCCTTATAAAATATCCTTCTATCTACAGTGTTAGGAGAAACACACAAGATAGTTTTGTATATGAGAGTATATGAGGTAAATAAGGAGTGTATATACAAAAGTATCGAGTGTTTTTCTCCGATTTAAAGATGGTTACAATTTCCGATTTTTTATTACAATTTCACTGATTTTCCTGCAAACTTTGTTTTTCCGTAGTTGTTGTTGTTGTTTGAATCGCGACTTTTATTCTTACTTTCTCGAGAGAATGCGTTTTTGAAAGAGCGAAAGAGTTGCACCAAATCTATTCAGAATAATTTCAGGAAAATTTTTCCAATTTTTTCACATCAAATTTTTTTATCCACTTATAAACAGCAGCAGCGTACAACCGGCGATTAGAACTTCCCGTAGTAAACTAAAAGAACCGCAGCAACTCATCGACGTTTGCCCAACAAGGGAAACTTTATGCAAAAAACGGTACACTACGCTTAGCGTTGGCGCACTGTTCTAAATATGGTGAAAATAAAAAGCACTTCATTAAAAATGCGCACAGAGAGAGAGAGAGAGAGAGAGAGAGAGAGAGAGACAAAGAGAGAAAGAGCGAGATTTTCATAATTCTAAAACAGCCCCAACCCTACCCTTTCTTCGGACAACAACAACAAAAGCAAGAATTTTTATTTTAATATTGAACTTTATTCCTGTTTAGGGATGGAGTAAATGCTAAAAGTTGTGCTAATAACGACTGACAAACTGATGTAAGCCACGTGAAACCCTTTTCTGTGGGGGTAAAGAAACTTTCCTTAGCTTTGGCTCTCTCCCACTCTCTCCTTCTCACACTCTCTCTGTCTCTCCCCCTCTCTCTCCTCTTCCAAGCTTCCCATTCTTAAGGGTTGTTTCTTTGCTCTTTATCCAGTTTCAATTGCTTCACCTCGTTTTTCACTTTTACTTCGAATTCTCTCGGATTTTTCTCACTTAAAAAGACATGATGTCAGGGACGGCCACGATGGCTTTTCGATCAAAAATCTTTTCTGATCGGTATATTTTTAAAAATTATCGTTTTCATTTATTTAGCTACTCATTTTTATTTTAATGTTGGATTCTCCATCTTGGAATATTCACATTCTGTATGATGCTTTGCATTCGGCGAGGGTCGCATTAACCGAGGACGGCACTGTAATTAAATATTAAAACAACAAAATATGAGAACATGTACTGCTTTCGTAGCACGGGTTTTTTCCATTGGAATTCATGTGTTCAACTATAATATTATTTCCTCTTTTTGTCTGAGTTCCTTCTATCATCAGTATAGCTTTAATTTCTTTCTTTTGAAAAAATATTTCTTCCTTATGAATCCACTTTATGGCTGAGAAACGCCTCTCTACATTTGCCTGTGTTGCAAAGACAGAATTAAAAATAAAAGCACATTTTCGGAGCCTATAGAGAACATATTTTAACTGTTCCAATATTGCTATAAATTGATAACTTTTTCTTGTAGTTGCCGATTTCGTAAAAGGCATTTCTATGCAGCTTTTATCATGTTTATGCATTTTATGTTATGATTGAGTACCCTGTCTTATTTTGAAAACTGAAATGATTTCATATTGATTCAAATTTGTTCTTATTCGTTCTTCTCATTAGCCGCAACATTTGCATAGTAACACATTTAAATTTAAGAATATACGATATTAAAATTTAAACCAACGGCTTCCGATTGTAGTGGACTGAAACGAATCGAAATACAACATGAGTGCAAGTGAAACAACATCACAGTAGTTGTTCGAAAAGTCGAATCTTCACATCCCAGTAGACCAAATTACTAAAAACTTATTACAAATCACCAATAATTTAATAAAGAACATAAATAACTTAGATTACATTTTATAAAACAGATATAAACCAAATGAATGAAAAAGTAAATTACAATTAAAAAATATACCTTAATGAAAATAAAGAATTTCGGAAAATTTTTTTGGTTCTTATTAGATGCATATAAGTTCAAAGATATATATAATTACTTTATTTCCGTAAATATCTCGAAAACAAAAGTCATCGAAATGACTCCACGAATTTGTTTTCGGACACAACAAAGTAGCTGGTGCAACGGCAAATTTTTGACATTTCGAAAGTGGCCAAAAAATTTGCTGACAGTGAATTGAGGAAAAGAGCACAACTAGCCAAGTGAGTAGCGTAGCGTCAATTCCTAGGATTCAATTCAATTCAAGGAAAAAGGAGGAAAAATAAAATCGATTATCGGGCAATAGTAAACCGAAGAAGATCTGTGAAATAAATATCGAATTCTGAACCGGAGGAATTGCAAATAAAAAACAAAGATGGATGCGTAAGTAAAAAAAACGCAAACGGTTGAATAATTAAGAAAATAATGATTCTCTCTGCTGCAGTTTGCTGGACGAGGTGGAATCATTGGAGGCAATACTCATGGACGACGTGAGCATCACCAGGAATCAAAGGTGAGTGTGAAGAGTTTTTGTGTTTACTGCAAGAGCGAACTCTGTTGCAAATGTGATCGCAACGCTTTCCTTGCAGCGGCGTTCCGGAGCTTATCGAGACCACAATCTTCCCGGTCGTCGACGATGACAGCGATCAGCAGTACATCTGCGTCACCTTGCAGGTGTTTCCCACGCCATGCTACCCTGATACCAGTCCCGAGTTCAAGCTACTGAAACCACGCGGTCTTGATGACGGACGTCTGAATGCCATGAAATCGGCCTGCGCCGAAAAATTACAGGAAATGCTCGGCGGTCCGGTTGTCTTCGATCTAATAGAAGTTATACGCGAACAGCTCAGTGGCAGCAACCTGCCGAGTGGTCAATGCGTTATTTGCCTCTATGGTTTCACGAGCGGCGACGAGTTCACGAAGACCGAATGCTTCCATTATCTACACAGCTACTGCTTGGCTAGGCATTTCATAGCACTGCGTCGCAACTATCAGGAGGAGTTCGACAAGCTGCCCGCTTGGCAGCGCAAAACGGCCGAACCCTTTCAGGCAGCCTGTCCGGTGTGTCGCGAGGTCATCAAAGACGATGACTCCGATAGTCTTAAATGTGCAATGCCGCCAGCTGAGCTGCAGAATGCTCCCGACTTCAAGCTGACCGACGATTTGAAGGAGTTGCAGCGTCGCATGGCGAATCTTTTTATGCGTCAAAAGAGTCGCGGTGCCATAATCGACTTAGATGTCGATGCTGGTGCAGCAGTGATTTCAATAGAAACCCAGGCGGAGATTCGTCGGCGATTGCAGCGGCAAAAGCAAGCGTCACAGAACGGGCGTGGCCAAGCTGAAGCACCTCCAGAGAATGGTGAGGTCGCTGAAGACCAAAGTGTAAGTTCTTTAATCATGATTCCCTTCAAGTTTTTGTCTTTCGTGTCTTAGTAATGCGCGTTTTTTTGCTTAAAATTTACAGTCCGACGTAGCTGCCAGTGGCAGTGCCAAAAATTGTGCTCCTGTCGTCCAATCGCCACCGCGCATCGGCAATATCGATCCGACCAACAACAACTACCAGCATCAAAACAGGCGTCACTATCGCGGCGGACGACGCCATCAGCAGCATCATCACCATCACCGCGATCGTGATCGTGAACGCGAGCGCCATGAAAACCACAACTCTAGTCATTCCACGGCTGCGACTGCACCTGCTGCAGCTGCGGGCGGCAAGCAGGCCAAGGGGCAGTCGGCCTGCGGCGCACATGCTAGGTGACACTGGATGGAAGCCATAGCATACACCGCAAGTCGGTTAGGTGTCGTTAGGGGGAGGGTGACAACGACAGGAGTGGACGTTGCGCAGCAGCAGCATAAACAGCCGTCACATTTAACGGTGCCGCTGCTGCGCTGTTACTGATGATATTTGCACACGCGCAATAATAATGTGCAGTTGAACTTTAAGTTTTGTTTGTTTTTTTTTTTATTTTCTAAAGCAATTGAAGTTTACGTTAATTTTGAGTTTACTTTGAAGTATAAAGAATTGTAACAACTTATAATTGATTGCAAGCGTAGCGCACACGAAAAGTTATGTAAAACACTAGCAACAAATTTTAGTCACAATTTTTTGGAATTTTGTATTTTTATTTACAAAACAAAAGCGAACAATTTACACATAATAAGTAACGAGTTACAAACTAAGGCGTGCTAAAAGAGGGCGCTTGAGGGAGGAGACGCAATTAGATAGACACAATACTGTCTGGAATTGTAACCATACAACAAATGTTGCTGCCAACAAATGATGTTGCCTGCAGCATTCAAAGTAAAAGACGAAGTAATAAGTAGTACGGACGAGGTAGTCGTCGCTCCTGGAATTAATTGTTTTCCGGTGCATCTTTAAAATAAAATATATTTAAACTAATCACAGCTGCAGCATTCCTAGTCAAACGCATAAAACTAAAAAAACAACTAAAATGAATATAAAAATGTGTCAAAGCTAATAAAAGTATCAGCAACAAAACGAAACAAAAAATATTTTAAAATAATTCAAATAGAAGAAACACAACAGCAACAATAAATGTCTCTTAAGGAAATGCAAGTATGCGAGATTCAACGACGACGAACTATATTTCAACACTTAAGTAAATGTTAATACATGTCAACAAAATAAGGAATTAGAAAAACATACCCACACATAAAATTCTTAAACAATGTTCAACTATAGTATATTCTCAAAAATTAAATGAATTCAATAAATTACAAGCAAATAAAACTGTTTCACTGAATCAACTCAAAGAAGCATCTTATTATTTATTATCTTCATGAGAACCTCATCAATCTTTCCTAAATATAATACATTATAACTATTATAGCTTTGTGTGTCTTGTCATCATGGCGAGGACTGCATGTCATCCAATTTCTTCTTCTACTTCTATCCAGTACTTCTTTCAAATATAAAGAATTCAAGCAAATTACCATATAATATCATACATCACACAAAAGAACATTTATTCTTAAATTTTAAAGATTATGTCTTTCAAATGTTCATCGTAACTTTGACGAATATGGTCCATTCTGAGGTTTCAATTCTCGACGAGTTGGGGCATTTCGAGTGGCATTTGATGAATGGCGCAAGTAATGTTGACTTCCGATTCCTTAATCTTATTCGGCTTATCTATGTAGACTTTGGACGTAGCCCCAAAGTTAAGTCTAATGATGTGATCTCACATAATTTAGACGATCAACGTCTAACGATATGTTGCAAGTAGCGCCGTCTTGTTAGAACAAAAAGCCTTCGAGATCAAGGGCTTCAATTTCAAGCAGCAAATAATCCGTTCATGGTGCAATAATAACGCGCTCGTGGTGCGATAATGATGTTTGAAACTCGAGTTGATCTTCAGTATAAATATACAATTTTGCATATTGATGTAGCAATTAAGCCAGAAATGGGACCCAGTGAACATTCATCAATCTTTCCCTGAGCTCAAAGACTGATACTAGTCTTTCCATGAATTGTCAAACAATACTGAAAAAATAACAGGATAGTTCAACAGTTTAATAGTTTAATCCGTTATAAAATCCCAGCTGGTAAAAGTACTTGTAACTGAGCCTCAGAATAACAAATTATTCGGCTGGTTTGGTCGAAATTAAAACTCAACAGCTTTTGTTGTTGTAGTGGTTTATTATGTATTATTATACTTCTGTTTTATTAATTCATGTTTCATTTATTCGTATTATTTGTTTTTTATATATTCATTCAACCATCTAAACATTTAATGGAAGAATGCTTAATATAGAGATACAAATGTTTTTTTCGTTTGTTGTTTTAAAATTAAATGAATTGCAATAAATTTTTGTTTCAAATTTTCACAATGTGTTAATAATATATGCACGTAAAGGAAAAAGAGGAAGGATGCATTAATTTTAAGGGACGATGGGACCATAGGATGAATGCTATTGTATGTAATTGCGTGTGGTTGACTATTTGGTAGCACTGCGCTTGGCAGAATAGGCAGACTGATTGACACTCTCATCAGAGGAGATGCGAGCAGCGCAGATGAAGCACACATCAAAATAAAGCAAAAATAGCATAAATTTGCTGAGTTCTTTCTTGTGCTGCTGTTGTTTTATAATATAAATCTAATCTATATTTAGATTAATGCAATCTTAAATCATCAGTTAATTGTATTGGTTATTTGAACATTTGTTGTATGCATTTAAATTATAAAGTAATTAAATTTTAATTTTTAAAATCTTCTGTAGCTGTCTTTTTTCCGTTTAACTCCATTTGATGCTTTTTTTATGTTTACTTAATATAATTCCTTTGCATTTTCGTTGAATTCCTTTAATTTTTCTTCAATTCATTTTTTGTTTCATGTGGTTGTATTTTAAACATGGCAACAGCAGTAGTTTAGCTGCAGCATTGAGCTTAATAATTTTTATATTATACAAATTAATTTCAATTTTCATTTTCATGTTTTAAAAATATTCAATATTCAGTTTTAGAGTGCAAATTATAGGAAATAAAGCTTAGCTTATATATAAAAAAATTCAGTTGATATTTAAAAATACGTAAAATTATTTTTAATTATAGTTTTAGTTAAGCTTTCATTATAAATATGGACCATTAATATTAGAACAAAAAAAATGTTTTCCAGCTTTTCAAAAGCAACAATTAATCAATCGATTCCGTCCATTATAACTGATACTTTTCTGTGTGTATGTTTCCTGTACGTTGATGGGGAGGAGATGGGAAACAGGACGGGAAGGTAGAAAAGGAAACAGCGTTTTGTTTAATGATCAAATTTTAGCACTCACTACAAAAATATTATTCGCTAACATAACGAATGTTATATTCTTTGTATCTTTGTTGCTCACGGATTCTGTATTTAAACCATTCGCTCGCACGCACACACACAGATACTAAAAGAGGTCTGCCCGGCGAATCCATCGTCCATGCATCATGACTCTTAATGTTTATGTTTAGGGTGCGATTAGCCTAACTTTTTTAAAATTATCATTTAAAAATAATTATTAATAAATTTTATATAAATTAGGATTTGTTTAAAAACTAGATGCTGTTTTTTTTTTGATAATTCTCTGAACTATAATTTGTTTTGTTTGATTCTGTATTTTTTTTTACAATGTAAGTTTTGCGCATTCCATTCCATGTAAGTTTGGTTGTTGTGATCGCCAGCTTCATCCAACAATCATCCACCGTCCTCGCTTATCGACAACATCAACATTATCTTCACTGTTACATCAACATCGCTACATCTTCATTGGTACATCATTATCGCTCATTATAATTTAGTGCTACTCTAATTATTAGAAAATTAACGATTTTTATGACTTTGCTTAATTTTTAATTGAAGAGAGTTTCTGGGCAACTCCATTCACAGTCTTTGATTTAAGGATATCATTTTCGTACGAGAAGACCGTCTCTTTGCCGTTTTCCATGACGCTGAAAGAAAGAATCGATCGAGAGAGAAGAAGATCGAAAAATGTATAAGTCTCGATTGTTCATTCATGCAGAGTTCGGGGTTTATTAGTTCAACTTACCGCTTGGTCATTAATTTCTTGCCATTGACAAAAGTTGTTGATGTGGAGGTGCGCTTCACTGCTCCGTTGACATTCACCGAAGCTGTGCGTCCGCCGCAGTTGCCATTGGACATGGTGTTGAATGAGGAGAACGAAGTGAAGCCATTGGTGGGCATTAAGAAGTCCATCATGGAGTAGTTAAGCATGGGCGAGGCAAAGGGTGAAGCGACTTTATTGCCGCCATGATGTGCGTGATGATGGTGATGGCGACTGGTGCCAGCCGAACCGTTGGGACGTCGGCTATGTGCTGCTTCCTGATGAGTATGGTCTAATAGGCAAAAAACAATATTATAAGAATGAAAAAGTGATAATATGTGATAATATCCACCTTTAAATAGCTCAGCAAACGGAGAGTTCGCACCAAAGAATTCTCGGAAAACATCTTCAGGTGGTCGGAAAACGAAATGGAATCCGCCGCCCAAGACGTCAAATTCATCGAAATCATGTTGATGATGGTGTCGAGATGAACGATAATTATTACCACGATCGCCAATCAAGCCTTCTTTTCCATACTGATCGTATATGCGACGTTTCTTATCTGTAAACAGAAAAGTCAAACGATATACAAAAATTCAATTAAATTATACAAAAGTTAAAATCGCGTTTAGTTTTAAAATAAGTTTAGTAGCTTTTCTTAAAGAAATTAATCACATTCTGAATAAAAACTATTCCATTAAAACAAACAAAATAGAAAAGCATATATAACAAAAATAAATCAACGGTCGGGGAATCACCGCAATGAATCAGCGAATTAGCTTAGTTAGCGTGTTAGTAAACACATCGAGAGGGTAGCATAAAAAATGTAGTTAAAATATTAGTAGCAATCTTAGTAGTTTGAATGGTCAGTAGAAGAAACTCAGTGGTTTAGTGGTAACGAATTCAAGAGTTCAAACGCAGTCGCAAACACACGCATAATGACGATGATGGCGGCGCTGAAGGGTGGCGGGTGGAGGATGATTGCTGCAACAAATTGTTTTACCGAAAAGTTTGTGGAATGGTGTTGACTCGAAGAGGTTGCGAAACGTAAAATCATAATAACGGTTACCACGCCGACTCGAACTATTATAAGAAGGCTCAGAGGACGATGATGTCGATTTGGACCCGTAGCTTGGATAATAATCACCATAATCGTTGCTGTTGCTACCTGTTCGATAGCGATAATTATTGCTGCTGCTGTTGCTCGCGCTGCTGGTGTAGCTACGGGCTGCACTCTTGTGCATCGTCGAGCGTGCATCGTAGATGTTTCTTTTGCGTACTAAGAAAAGTAAGAAGGGCGTAGGGCGGGAGAGGAAACACAAAACGTGGAGGGAAAGGAGTAGTTTTTATACTATATAAAAATTCTCATCATAGCCACAGGAAGCTGCATACAATTTCAATCAAATTGTGTCGTTCAAATAGAAGAACTTACCATCGGATAGTACTTCATAAGCTTCGGAGAGCTCCCTAAAGCGTTTAGTGGCTTCGTCCTGGTTGTCGGGATTCTTGTCCGGATGCCATTTCAAAGCCAGCTTCCTATAACTGCAAAAAGTAAAAGTAAATGTTAGGAGTTTCAATCCGCAATCGAAAACTGAGTTTAAAACTTACGCCTTTTTTATTTCGCCATCCGATGCACTGCGATGAATAGCCAGAATCTTGTAATAGTCTACCATTGTGACTGAATGGTGTTCGTTCGAGGTTAAAAAAATCTGACAGGTTTTCACTCCAGGTGTATTCCACACGCGTTTTTTTTAGGGTTCAGAACCGAATTCTTATAAAATGCTTTAGCCTGAAAAGAGAAAAAATACAGTCATATTATTGAAAGCAGTTTAAGCACATTAAGTACGGAGAAAGGGCGTGTGGGGTGGAGGGGTCGCTCAACAACGACCACTTCATTTTAAAAAAGGGTTGAATGACACCACAAAATATGGTACCGAAATAATATACAAGTAGAGTTGGTGGGAGAAAAAAGCTGTCGCAATTTAAATTAATTAACAGGGTAAAGTCAAGGCAGCTAACTTGTTCTTTTTTTGAGGTGGAGGAAACGAAGCGTGAAACAAGGTTTAAGCAAGCGAGCTTCAAGTAAACGTCGCGAGTAAATAATGCGAATTTTGTTGTTGTATTTAAACTTAATTAATTAACTTAAGGATTATTTAAAAGATCTAATCAACTATTTTAAATAAAATACATATAAGTTAAAGATATCATAAGACTGTCTAAGAAAGTCAAAGTTTTTAGTGTTATTTGTTGTTTATTTACACATCATTCAATGTTTTTCTATTAGAAAGTAGAAATTCCTTTTTCTTTTGTATTATTATTTATTGTTTAGAAAGTGAAAAGGTTCAAGAAAATCTGAGGTCACACACAAAAAAGGAGGAAAAAAATGTTCATCAAAGACATGCAACCAATTAAATAGTTCAAATATGGCAACGCCGTCGCTGCAAATGTATGAAATGTAAATATGTATGAAAGTCTGATGATATTTCGAGTTCACTGTCGGACAAACACTGCGGCCGCCACCGCAACCACCTCCTTTTCCAGCTCCTCTCCAGCTTCGCCCCCTCCCGCAATGTTTTTGGTATTAAGTAGAGTGTGAGACCGATCGTGTGATGCGTATCGTTCCACGCAACATTACCAACAACAACAATAACAAAAACCAAGCACGCATCATCTCGTGCGGCTTCGAAAAAAAAAAACAACAAACAACAAGCAAATAAAAAAGAAGCATGTGCTGTTTTTTTATGGTACAAGTAGAGATCTGTTTGTCGGCGGTTAATTGTTAAAATTTGCTAATTCTATTATTTGTTTAGTAGCTATTAAAAGACCAAACGCAAAAACAAAACAACAACAGTAATAACAACACTAGCAACAACAATAATAACAGCAATAATAATAACAAGAGCGACAGACAGACATTGCAAAACAATAACAGCTCCATTAAGACAACAAAATGTGGTGCATAGAAGCAAAGTAAAAGCGAGCGAGCCGCGTGATTCCACTGTGCGTTGGCTGGGCATGCATGCATGCATCATGACTGTTGTTAGGTACTCGTACTTTTAATGCTGTGTTTTCTGTTTTATGTTCTTATTAATCTCAAGTATTCTAGATTTCCCTTGACATAATTAAATTGTTTCTAGATTTTTGCGCATAGGTTGCATGGGTTCTCACAATTAACACGTCTTTCCCCCGTCACCCCGCCGCAAGATAACTTAGTAACTCAATGAAACCGAAAGCAGCAAACCAACCGAATGGAGAAGAGAATCGAAAAATACTGAGTAAGTCTCTTTAAGTGAAGCATTGCGGCTGTCAACTACTACTTATTTTCCTATGTAGTTATTATTTAATGAACGCTTGAGTGGCACTATCATTGAAGGTGAACACATACACAAAAACACGCACACGAACACACAACCAATACGCACATTCTGACTCCGAAGGACGCCCTTAAAATTGTTGTTTGTCTGTCTGTCCGTCCTACGAGGTGTCGTCTCCATGAAGCACTCAAACATCACAGGTATTTTTTAAGGTTGCCAGTCGAGTTTTTTTCTATTATTGACAGTTCTGATCTGCTCCCCAACAAACAAACGGTTCTGTGTGATTAACAACACCTTATATTGTCATCATGGTCATCATTTGTGATGGCGTTCGCTATTTAAATCTCGCAATAAATATGCCAAAATTCTAAATATACAAATGAAAACAAACTCAAATAGCAAATAAGCTAAATATACATATTTATAAAACAAATATTGTAGAACATGACGATTATGAACGAGATGAAGAGGGGCACAGGGGCGGAGAGAGTGGTTTGTCCCACTGCAGACCGGATTAAAAGGCCAAGAGATAAGATATGAAGTAGTATTTTTAGTTGATACCTGTTGAGACAAATTTGGTGCTACGGTGGGTGGGCATTTTTAATAATACGCGTATTAATTCCTAATAATAAAGTGAATTCAAAATAATGCGAAACACTGAGAAGAAACCTTTTTATATAAAAACTATTAATTTGTATTCCTGTAAAATATAATAGAACCGTTTCATTCCTATGTAAATCATCGCTATACACAATACAATAATTAATAAAAAACCCAGGAAACCCGAAGCATTCGTCTATTATAATAGACTCAATTATTTGATATACTTCTATGCTGTGGAATTGTTTCTATAAAAGATGATTTCTCTTTCTCTTATATTAATTCATGTTGTATTTGTTTGTTTTGTTTTGCTAATTTAATTCCTTTTCAACTGATGATTGACAACACTTCCTCGTTATAAGAAGGAATACTATCCGTTTTCTGTCAGTGTACGTGACTGATTTGAATCGAACAGAACAGGAGCGACCATCAGTTAGGCGTTGTGAATAGCGTCGTCGTTGTTGGAGGTGTTGCCGCCGCCGCCACCCGCATCATTTGCGCAAAAGAACAGAAAACCGTCGACGTCGGCGTCGTCGGGGGCTGGCTGACCAAACCGAGAGGCGGCTCTCAGAGACTGCGATGAGAACGGAGCACAGTGAACACGTTATAAATTCTACTCAAACCAGGAAGAGTGGGCGAACAACGAGATATGACGTCGACGACGACAGCAGACATCAGCGTTGATGATTATGATCGCGTTGATGATGATGATGATCGGGCTGATGAGGAAGATGATGAAGAGTATTATGAGGAGGCCGTGATCATGATGCTGACGATGGTGGCAGATGACTCTTATTGCAGTTGGGATGAGTTGAGTCTACGTTGTTTTTTTTATCTAAGTGAAAAATTATTCATCCACGGGAAATATTTTAAATATAAATAAATTGCAATCAAAACTTACGGAAGCCCAGTTTTAATGCGCAACTTAAATAAATGCACGATCAAAGACAACACAAAATGCAGTGGCAGAGGTCGGGGGCCTGAGGGCGATGGGGTTGGTAAAGAGAGCAACAAACGCGAGGTGTTTTTAACCACAAAAAGATTGTTAGTGTTTAAGAATAAAAAAGTTACATCATCGAGTTTGGCGGCAACAGCAACAGCGGCATTGAAACGATCGAAACATGTGGCCGATGATCAAGCAAGCTACCAACAACCAACCAAACAACTGCCGCCAACATGATCTGCACACAGCAAACATTTAATTATAGGAACGTAGGAAGAAGAAGACGAAGAAAATCCGTCATCTGCAACTTGTTTTCTTCTTCTTCTTCACCTTCTTCGAAAGTGGCTTATATACCGAGTGTATTTGATTGTGTCTGTTGTTTGCTTTGCTGTTTTAATTAACGCATAATTGGCTAGAGAAGCTTTTCACTTTTGTTAAATTACCAGAGCAGCAAAAAAGCAAGAGGAACAACCAACATCAGCCACTATAATAGCCCTCGACCACAATCAACGATCAGTCAGTCCATCAGTCAGTCGATCACTCACTCAGTTACTCACACGTTCAATTGTTTGCTTGCTCGTTTGTTGTCACGAACATCGTCGTCGCAATTGTAACCTAATTCTACGAGTACTTTCAGTGGAGACGACGATGATGATGATGATGATGATGATGATGATGATGATGATGATGACGATCAAAGTGATCGTCGTGCTAGCAACTCCGCCTAACTTAACTCCATACAGAAGAAAATACGGAAAGATAACAAAGTAGAACGGGATGCATTTAAAATACAATACATTCGACATCGTATACGTACGAAACAATTGCAATCAAGTACCACATGCGTTATGAGCAGCAACAGCAAAAAAAAAGAAAAAGGCGACAACAACAAAAAAGTTCACACTAAAAACAATATAATTGCGAGATGGTGTTTGTTACTGATAAGATTTGAAGCGAACTCTGATGGCTTCCTCTTTTATGTAGCACAAAATGCAATGGGTTATCGAAAGCGGCAAAAAGAAACCATTAGGAACGGGAAAAGACGGGGGCAGACGGGGCGAGAGTGGGTCTTATATTGTAATATCATTTGTAGAGACAGTATAAGCTGTTGACTGCACCTTAATAGTTCCTCTTTGTTCACAATTTATTGTTTGCTTCAAATGAATTGCTATAGAAATATGAGAATGAATATTAATGATCTTGTTGACGATTTATATAGTTGTTGATGATGATCCTGTTGTTGCAGATCTTGTCGATAATGAATACTGTTTATGATAATATTGTTGATTGTGAGGAATATGTTATGTACTTTATGATCTTGCTTTTTGACAACAGAGAAGAAAGATTATCTTTATGTCGGATTTAATAATTAAGAAGTTTATGATCTATCTTGTAGTTTAAAGTGTTGTTGTTGATGTCTCTTTGTTGTTGATGATGTTTAACTTTATGATCTTTGTGTTGCTGATGATCTTTTATGCCGCTTATGATCTTGCTGAAGTGACATTTTATGATCCTCATGTATTTATTGTTGATGATCTTATTTGTAGGTTTGGGTATATTAATGAACAGTCGCAGCAGACTTCATGTGATGGAATTAAAATGTACATGCATAAACGTGGCTGTGGTTTGAGGTGCTCCTCAACAACAGTAACCACATCATTCTACTTCACCTCCAACAGACTCAAAGAGGTTCAACTTTTCTTAAACTTTATGTGAAATAATAATAAAATACAAGTTGAATACAAACAACCACAAACACTAAAATACGAACAAACAACCTCCACACGCGATCAACACCGGGGGCCTTTCGTCCCGTTTACGTCGATTTACCCCAGCGTATTGTTACAAAATGAAGCCAACGACAGTGTATCATAACGATAACCACTACAGCTAGCGTCACCACCGACAACAACAACCACGAACCACCAGCACCCAACCGATCAACAACGTATCAAAATAAAAAGAAAACAAAACAAATTAATAAAATAATAACGTAAACGTAAAACGAAGAGAACAAAAATAAAAGCAAAGTGTTCTAAGTTCATAAAATTCAACAATAAAACAAACAAGAATGTTATTTTTATCTTTTAAATTTCATTCTCCATGTAGAATGCACAACAGTGTTGGAAAACGCTTTTTGGCTTGCTTAAATGTAAAGCGTGGGCCATCGGGTAGTTTTTTTTTTAAATTAAATCATTAATATAAAAATAATTAAACTAGTCAAATAATTACTTTAAATTCAATTACGTAATACAAAACATGAATCAAAAACTAACATAATTAAAAAAGAAATTAAATTATGTGCGATATATACGATAATTTAATGTAATTCTCTCATTTTCAAGATCCATAAAATTTAAATGATTTTTTCCCCCCTTCAATACAACATTCATCAACACTTTCAAGAGTTCGACTGCTCACGAATTATGTATTCAACACCCAAGGAACACAGTACACAGTCTATATACTGACTTCTATTATACACAAGAGCAAAATTCTCGATGACGCTCGAAAAACTTATCTGCTTCAACAACAGATCACCAACAACGGCAGAGATTTCTACTAAAATGGCCAAAATTATAAAATTTAGCCAGAAATAATCTGCAGTGTCATCTGTGCAAAAATTTACCAACGATGACGAGTCAGACCAACAACAACAAAAAGCAGCTGATAAAATTGTAATTACGTGTAAACAGGGTGTCGATGCGGTGAAGTGCTCCAAAAGTAGAAAAACAAAAAACAACGCTTGACGTTCCGACCGACGACTTTCATCAGAAATCGTAAGTATTTCAGAAGAAATTCTGAATTCTGATCGAGATCAAAACATGAAAACACGAAAATCCACTTGTTAGTATATACGAAAGAGACAAAGCTGTGAGGGAGAGTGATAGCGACAGGGAGGGGGGGATAGGTTAATTGTTATTACTACGTCTCCTTCCCCCCGACCTTTTTCGAAACACAGGAAATCACGACAAGTTTGTGACTCATTTAAATTATTGCTAAAATGATAACAAGAACAACAAAACCAAAAAAAAACAAAATATAGAGTTAATAAAGTATTTCATCTGAGTTTCTACAGTTATAAGTTGAGGTGAAGCGCTTCAGGGAGTTTTATTTTATAAAGCTTTTATTGCTATTGCTTGTTGTTGTTTTTACCTTCTTTTTAATTTTTTATTTGAAACAATTTAAATGACGTGTTCTCCCCGCAAACTTGAATCGTATGGAAAAAATACATAATTTGAAATGATTTAAAAGTCGCGATTTATAAGGAAAAAACTGAGACGGTTTTTTATTTTGATTTAAGTTTTTTTTTAGTATTTAGTTTGTATTTTATGAAAATAATTTATGAATATTTTTTAAGGCGACTTTACAAATAATTTATTTCTTTTCTTTTTATATATACAATATAAAATACATTAAATATGGAAAATATTATGAGACAATAATTTATGAATATTTTCTAAGGCGACTTTTAAGAGTACATATTTGTTTTATTCATATATTTTTATTAAATACTTTAAACTGTTGTTAAAGAAAACAAATTAATCAGACCGGAGAAGAAATTAAAATCAGGAAGCAGGAACATATCCGGAGTAAGATTTGTTTGTCAATATTTAGAAGCATTTCATTCGAGATAATTAACAATTGCTGATCAATTAACAACTGATGATAATTAACAGGATGATTTGTTCACATTGTGTACGTAAAAATCAAATCAATTACATGCGCACTAATTTAATATGTTTCCAGATTTTCCATTCCATAATCAAATCGGTTGCGAGTTAAACAGGTACTCATAAGTATATAAATCACAACTAATGGCCGCCCACTTTTCCTCGTCAGGGTCGATTATTTTTACGATAATTACTGCTATTTTAAAAATGATTTTACTGCTACGCTGCTTACAGTTCCTGTTCAGTTCGAAAATAAGCCTATTTTTCGCTATTAAATGTTGCACTTAATTGCAATTTGTAAAGACTACCTTCAGCTGGCTTTTCTTATTATGGACACATTTAATTTGCACCGAAAAAAAGCAACAAAACTGGATTGCTTATGTACAAATTCAGTTTAATCTGAACCAGTTTCCTGCAATTAGCTACTCCTACATTAGCTGCAGCAATGTAAATTCGTTGCATTAATAATTCATTCATTTATTCATTCACTTATTCATTTATGCATTCATTCATTCATTCATTCATTCATTCCACCACTATTCGTTAAGGTGTAATTATATATTTCGGGACTGTCGTTGGAGTCTTTTACAGTTTCAACTTTTAAAATGATTACATTTTATTCAGTCACTCCTTGGATCATAAAGTCGTTTATGGACTAAGTACTCATTCAATAATTTTGCAGATTACCATACAGTGCACTCACGAAACAGTGAACATCGAATAAGATGAAAATCGAATAAGTTGAAGAAACTATTTTTTCTGTTGACTATTCTGAAAGGTAAACAGGGAATATTTCAGAGATTTTAAATTAATGAATATTAAAAAGCTTTCCTTCTGAGGTAAGAGGATATAGTTTCATAATTTTCCACAATTTTAAGCCCGGGTTTTATTAGTTCGCCGTTTCACGAGTGTACTGTATTGCTTTTTATTACTCCCATTTAATTTTATTTAAGATTGAATTTTCGTTTTGTTATAATCGCTTTTTATGGTTTTTATCTCTTCATCTTTCGTTTTTAATTCTTACTTTATGGCTATAAAAGAACTGTATACAAAACGTCTGCGAGGTAAAAACATTGAGACAGTTTTTGATGACACAACTTTTGGTTTCTTTTTTATATCATTTCATATCTTTTCATTTAATACATATTTAACGCAGTAACTTAATGCAGTAATTTATTATATTATATTTTTTCATTCTCGAGTTTCTGCCACAGCTTTATTTATCGAACTGAAAACCAACAAACTTGCAAACTCTTCTACATCATCAGATAAACATTTCACGAATGCGCCCCCACATTTTTGTTCACATGGTCAGTCCAACAGATTTATTTTAAAGCCATGGCTATAAATACAATACACAGAGTTCATGTGTACAAATGGAAAAATGAGAATACTTTGGAAGCGATTTTTTACAAATGTACGACGAGTTGATACGACGATTTTAACAGCATTACGCGAATATTTACAGAATTTTTTGTTGCAAAATAACAAAATTTACCACTTAATTTAAAATTAAAAACTGTGATGGCGGCAGTCACCCGAAGCACATTTAAATTGGCGAGTAACTATGAATACTTTTATGAACAGAAGCAGTACGCGGCAGAGTTTGAGTCTCTACCTTATCGAACAAAACTGAAGCAACAACAAGAGTAGTACTTTTAATTTTTGTAATCGTGCGGCTGTTGAGCGAATAAAATTATACCGCCGAAGAGTGGTGGTATTTTTAGAATGTCTTTTTTGGTGATAGAAGTGAACAGAGAGAAGAGAGGAATGCAAATAAAACTTTAATTAAACTCAGATTTGCTGAATGAAACAACAGTTGATGTGATGTAGAGGGCGATCGCACTGATGGTGGTGGTCACACAGCAGAGACTCCACCATCGTCACCACCATCAACATCATCACATCAAAATCATCGCTAAAATTGCACGGCAAGAATATTTTAAAGCCATTATTTGTTAGTTATTTAGTATTTGTTGTTTTTGGCTTTCGTTTTTTGCTTTGCAATTCGTAATCAACGACAATCAAAATCTCACAGCGAAAATAAAAACTTTGTACATCGAGAAGAGGAGAGTGAAAAAAATATTATTTTTAAAAATCTATAAAAATAAGAAAATATTAAGCGAAATAATCGTGGGTGTAAAATTTTAAATATATAGACAACAAAGTTTACTTAGAGAACATGAATGACTGACTATAAATATTGCAAATCGTTAAGTTTTTTGGGAGAAGAGGAGGGGGGAATATGAGCACAGCTGCCATTGAATCATTTCTCTCTGCTAACGGACTCTGTAATGAGTATCGCGAGATCATCATGAAGATCATCCCGATCAGCGCACGCAACGCGTCAGCCACTCTGACTCGACACAAAACGCGTTGATGATGAAGAAAGTCGTTGGTGCGACTAACTTTTACCCACATGAAACAAGGGCCTCGATTTGGTCAGACAAGTTCAAGTATGGCTCTGTCGAAATGCCGCCTCGACACCTCGTCTGCGCGATCGACCAGTCGATGAGTCGCTAATGCCGACTGAGCCATGCGGCGATGATCTCAATGAAGACGTTTATTTAATTACAATCCGAAGACCGAAAACAAACAAACAGAAACTAGTTAATCATAAAACGATGAATAACTACTAACTAAATAACTACAATTTGTGAAACCGCTGAACATTAAAGTCAACATTTTACAGGTTTTTAACAGACCATGTTTGCTTGCAGGTAACAGTTTTTTCTACACACACTCTGCTTGTGATCGTAGATCGTAAATCGTCTGAGGTTTGTAGAAGGCTTGGCCTGATCAATTTCCATCAGATTTCATTTGTTCGACAGTTAGTTACACCGAAGCTCCTCGGTAGAAAGAGAAAAAGCTTTGGGGGAAAACGCACTGATTTCCACATGGATCGCAGCTAACGAGTGATCGCGCATTGTGAATTTACGGTAGTCGATGTCTTGGTTTCCAAGAAATGAAACTGAGCAGCAGTAGCAGGAGCTGCAACGGCGGCAGCAACAAACAAACGTACATAAAGTGGCTGTGAGGAAAACTGGAGTAGTTATTCAACCTCTTTCGTAGCGGCTTTTGTTGCTGCGATTAATCGATAGATTACCCGCAACAAAAAATGAGGCACTGATATACACAGATAAAATTGGCAATTATTTACACAGCAATCGAATAAAATAGAATAAAAGGGGATCCTAGAGAAGTAACACTTGGAAAAGAAGTGAATGATGAGTGTGACTTAAGTCCACTTGAAGAAGAGCGATCGAGCCATGAGAAGAGAAAACAAACCACCATAAACAACCATAAATGCTAGATAAATATGAAAAAAAGTAGTAGTAGTAGTAAAAAAAAACTAATGACGGACTTTTTCTAAATGTTTGTGTCAGAAACAATATGAAAAAACAATATGATAAATATGAAAAAAAGTAGTAGTAGTAGTAAAAAAAAAACTAATGACGGACTTTTTCTAAATGTTTGTGTCAGAAACTTTGTATTCTGGAATAGTTCAAGAAAATAGATGAGCATTTTTTATCACTCTTCTTAATGTTACCGAAGAGTTTCTTCCGATTCCAGAATAATCTTGACCGAAGTAAACTGGCTGAACTCAACTTTGTATAGTCAAGCTGCACTATAATCTCCAGCATCGTATCAAATCTCATGAAGCTGATTCTGAGCACCACATAAGCATTCACGTTGCCCATCCGCGACCATCGAGGTCCAACCATCACACTGGGCTGTTTCTGGCCTCCTATCCTATCCTACCCGCTCTCCTGCTATCCTAAACTATGGATGACATCACAAGAAGGTTCCTAAAGCTCTTTCTGATAGTTCCTTGTCTTTAAACAAAATTGTCATAATGACTTCATTTAAATAAGATCCGGGCTTCTGAAAAGTGGTTTGGATCATCTACCTATTATCGTTTACCACATTTTCTTTTAAACAATTGGCCCTTACGCACCAAAGAGAACAAATCTTAAACACACCGGAGTGTTTCATAAGATCTGCATACAGACCACACAATAGGCTTGGGTACGCATACGGAAAAAGCCTAACCATGGTTTTATAGTTGCCATTTAAGCCGAGTTAAGAAATATTAAAGTAAAAGTTTGTATTATATAACCTCTTTTTGAGTTTGTTCACAATTTAACCCAGCCAAGTGAGACACAATGTCGTCGTCGTTGTCTGCGAGGTTTATGATTACACTCGGGATATGAACCGCAGATACAAAGTGGTTAAGACTCTATTCAAATAAAATTAGCCATAGCAACAGCACTAGAAAACGTACGAGTATCAACAACGTGCTTTAGATTAAGAGTCAGCAGCCTCGAGGCATTCAATTTGGCGAGAAACATGTAGAATATTTGTCACGTTCCAGCATTCAACTAGAGGAAAAAATTCAGTTACTGGTCACTACCAACCGCTTCTGTAAAGCACTACTAACATGGTAAATAGTATTTGTAGAGACGATGATGAATGAATAACGTTAAAAGCATTAATGTTTAAGAAGATGAGGATGGTTGATGGTGGGCGATGAAATTTCATGGTGATGATAGTGATGAACGCTGATGATCAGGACGGAGGTTGATAGAGTGGACGGTTATCATCACACTTATAATGGTGAAGTGTGTAACAGATGAAGATGAGGATAGATGATAAAACTGGAATTTTTGTTGACAAGAAAGAAGGTTTTTGTTGACAAGAAAGAAGATTTTTGTTGAAAATGGAGATGATGATAAAGCGGATGTTGATGCTGCTCAAATGTAAGATGATGATGTTCAAACGTATGATGCTGGTGTATAGCACTTGGAAAGAGTTGATGACGATGATGAAGTGGATGCTGCCACTGATAATAGAACTCGCTGTGGTTGTGTCTTGTGAAAAGTAGAACAAGCCAAAGACGGATTTGTTAAGTGTCATGTACAACTAGAAAGGGTAAAAAAAAAAGAGATAAAGAACCGCTATAAGGTCAATGAGCACCAGTACCAACAACAACAACCGGCCAGGCACGCAGTCCGACAGACTTCAGACAGTAGTAAAAATAATAACTAGTGAAACAACAACAACAACAACGGCATCAATGTAGAAAGTTGAGGTTTGGCTTAACATCAGAACCGTTAAGCGTACTTAAAGATGTGCAGTTTTAAGGTGGATCTCTCTCTGAAGCTTTACAGGAAAAACTACACAATTCTTTAATTAAAAGCCAGTTTTTTATGATTCTTGTGCATTTAGCGATGACACTTAAATCTTCTTCTGATCATTAAATAAGACGATCATAAATGATAGAAGACGATAAGCACGATATGCTAATTGTTTGCCAGCTTAAGTTGAGGTTAAGTGAAAATAATCGACTAGGCAGGTAGTTAAAAAGTCGGTCGATCGGTTAGTAAGTTTTCAGAGATAGAATAGTAGAATGCAAGTAAGAATCTTGCGCGATCGAGACCAAGTAAACTAGTGAACGAGTTAATAAGACCACATAATGCACCGTTATAGATAAGAGCAGAAAGTCTCTCATAGAATACTGAACAATTTTAGCACATTACTAATTAAATGAAAAAAGTAGAACTCTTTAACATTGCATACATATTTCCACATGAGCGTTATTTGGCTCTACTTGTCTAAACTACTCAAAGAGCAGCTACTACTGTGGCAACGTTGCCAGTCACTCATGCATCCAGATCACTTGGGAAAGTTTTTCTCAATTACGGATAATTAAGCTTTCAACAGTTTCCTCACTTGGCACTCTCATCAATCCGAGCATCTATTCGTAGTGTGCTCTATAATTTGTTTTTCACATTAGTTATCAATTTTCAACAACAAGATCATCGAGATCACAAACCAAACCAAGTCATTTTTACACCATTTTTTACAAGATCTCATCAAAGTAGGTAACAAGATACGCAGACGCGATCGGCGATCATGTATTATAAACCAATATCGCGCACAATCTTAGTTACAACTAAGTTAAGCATCAGCGCTGTTATTATCATCACCTCAACTTGTAGCAAGATCATTTAAACACGTTTGTATGTTATAAAGAAAGAGTGTCACAGACACTTGCGTTGATCGCACCAAGCAATTCATTATACAGACAACTGTAGTTGGGGCGCTTTAACTAGCTCGCTGCTTTCAACTATTTTATGGTCGATCGTGTCGCGTCTAAGATTAAGTTACCTTGAAAATATGATAAACAAAGCAAACGAACGGAACGACAGCAAAATGTACGGCAAAAAACCGCTTCTGCAGCTTCTTTTTATGCTGAATCAAGAAAACAACCAGCAAAGAAAATGACTCAATAATTTTTTTATTGTTGCTATTGTACTATTATTATTATTACGACGACGCTGATCTTGGTGGCTACAAGAAGCGATCCGCACAACAAATGCTTGGTTTAGCAGAAAATATTTACTCAACAATAAAAACAAGAGTAGCGAATAAAACGAAATTAATTATTAATAAATAAACCAGTTTAATTGCACTGACAGCCAGCGAATTCTCTTCATTGACTCATAGAGAATTCAGATGACGGCGACTATTGATGTGCCTTTTCGAGGAGTGTTGAGAGATCGCGGCCCGAAACGACTTCGATTGTTTGCAGATCAAAGTCGTGTATATCGGTTTTATATGCAATTTAAATTTATTTAGTTATTTAATTTAATTTACGATCTCCGCTCTGGTGGACAATTATTAGGGTTCAAAGTACTCTCGTTTTTCACGCTGTTTTCGAGCGGCGGCGCTTGATTAATGTTTGAGGTTTACTGCACGAGGTTTACTTTTGGTCTGCACAATTAGCTGGCTCAGCGATTTATGGACCATGACAACAACTGGTTGGTGGCTTGTAACACTAACACGCTGGCCCGCCTGTCCGTTAACTTTAATGATCAATACAAATACACGCATTTAAAAAACTTGCCACAAGCTAAAAACTCAAATTCGGGAAGGAGAAAGAAAAAATATTGAGCTAACAAACGAAAAAAAAAGATCAATAAAGACAGCAGACAGCCAGCAAGTCGACGATGTGGACGGACCGGACTGAAGCCATTCAGAGACTTTTAAATGCACTCAGACAGATTTGAAGGCATTCAGACAGACTTGAAGGCATTCAGACAGACTTTAAGGCATTCAAGCAGACTTCAAGACATTCAGACAGACGTTTAAACAAACGTTATAAATAAACTTGTAAAGAAACGACAGCATTTCAAGCTTCAGTTAAAGCACATCATACGCTCAGACTAGCAGAGTATTGGTAGAAATTCGAAAATGATGAAGAAATGCGAAATAAAGACTAAATTAAAAAAAAACCCGACACAAGGGGAGACGAGGAAGCAACCAGTTGGTGGAATCAATGCAGACGAGGGAGTAACGGGGTGGAAAAGCGAAAACCAGGGAGGGAGAAGTTGGAGGCTGTGAAAAAGACAGACCGATGGGCCAACGATCCAACAGAGAGGTTCGTGGAATCCTGTTCAAAATCGAACATGATTAATACGCGTGCACTGGTTCACCGGAGGAGGTGGATGCCTCCTTTTTTTATTTAATTCTTTGCTTGCGTTGTTGCTCTCGCTAAGATTTCGGTGGATTTGTTGCTTGGACTCGGAGTGGGTCACAACACAGCTGCACATATTGAAGGAGAATAAATAAATTGGGGTTTCTGGTATCTTTTATTATTTATTAAATGAAGTTAGCAGCAGCGTGTAGGTCGAGAAGCGAGTCAGTCAGTCAGCCAGTCAGCCATTCGGTGAGACGGCGTATTGTAGGGTTGGGATGCTTGGCCAGTTACTCCGCGATCCGCAATCGACGACGACGCTGCGATCGTAAATTGCGGCAGCATTGATCGCTTGGCGGTTTTCTTTTTTGGCCACTTTCTAGCGGCAATCAACTGTTGTTGTTGTTGTTTGCTGGCCGCATTTATTGTTTGTTTTGAAAAGTGGAAGTATGTCATCGGCCTCTGGCCACAGCCCTTTTGTTGCAGCAGCAGCAGCAGCAGACGAACAACAGCAGCAATAATAATAAATACGAATACCCACACCAACATCAGTAACAACAACAGTAACTGCAACAGTAACAACAACAGCACTGTTATTATGTTGATTGCAGTTTGTTATTGTTGTCATTACTATTGAAAAACTGGCAAACATACTTACAAAGTATGCCAGCCGAATAAGAATAAGCAAGAAATTCCATTGACTGATTCTGCTGCACAGCAAGTGAAAATATATAATTAAATAAGTTTTCATGGGTTCAGAAAAACTTTGCACGGTGTATAAATTAAACACGTGACGAGAAAAATGACAATAAAAATGTAGAAAATCTTCATTTCTTCACACATAAAAACATTTGATGACAGCGGAAATCAGTTTTGCATTACCTACGTGACACTTTTTAATACATTATAATAGTACATTCAACAAAAACAACGATATTTCAGTCTTTGTTTAACACTTGACAATATGCATGTATTTTTAGAGATGTAAGCATATCAAAGTAAAAAAACGCATCTAAAATTAACACTGCATAAAAAAACAACAAAACTAGGGAAACAACAAACCAGGGATCATTATTATAATGGATTAAATTTCATGATTAGATAGAAACACGAGACTAAATAGTCTAAAAAACTGCCAGTAGCTCTCTGAGTAGAATTTAAATCATTACTTAGAAAATGTTTAACAAACAATTTAGTTGTTTAAGTTTAATGAACAATTTAGTTGTGTAGTTTAATAAACAATGTAGTTGTTTGGTTTAATAAAGAATTTAATTGTTTAAGTTTAATAATAATAAACAATTTAATTATCCAAGTTTAATAAAAAAAATTAAAGGTTTTTTTAAATGCCAAATAATTGACTGATGACTTCACAGCTGGATTTTAATTGGAAAAAAATATGTACACACTTTTACAAAAGCTCAACTCGATGAATTTAATTTAATTTAATTTTTAACAATACTCCGTTCTTATTTTTCTAAACATCAGCATGATTCAGCATCTTTTCATCTGTAGAGATGCATTAAAGGCAACAACAAAGCAGAACTACGACGGTTCACCCCGGAAGAGAAACAAAGAAAGAAAAGTCAAGAAACGTGCGTTTACTTTGTATTAAAATCCGTAGCTTAAATTGGACAACAACAACAATCCTCAAACAGCAACGGAACGCTAGCTACGGCAACCTCTCAATTGTGTTACCTTGAATAGACCCAAATAGGTGGAAACGGAGGCGTGGCACTTCACTGAGGCGAGCGCATTCATTAACACTCACTACAAATAAAACTAAAATGCTAAAAAATCGAGTATTTTAAAGCTGTTTTCACTAAAATCTTGCTATTATCTATTATATTTTCATACTTATTTTAGACAATTCATTTACTTTATTATTTCTTTTCTTTATTATATATTTTTTAAATGTATTCAAATTTTAATTCTCTGCTTTTTCAAGAGCCGCATATAAAGTTTTGCAAAGTTCATCAATAAAAGCTAAAAAAACCCCAACGAAAGATGACAAAACAAACGCTAAAAACGCAATCAAACGAAGATTGTTTGTTAACACGATTCGCTGAAAAGTTCGATGACTTCCTTTGCTCCCCGCCGCCCCTCTTTGATATAACTTTAAATATGCAAACCTAATTATAACAATAAACACGATCAGCGATGATCGAAGAGAACGACGAGATGAAGATAGAGAGAAGGAGAGAGAGGAAGGTCGAATCAACACAGACAAAAAGGTTGACAGCAGCTTAGAAGACGGGGAGGGCGGAGCAGAGGAAATGTGAATTCAAAGAACTTCATGCTTGCTTTTGCAACTTTTTTTATTGTTTTAGACGTCTCGAGGGAGGACGAAATGTGATGAACCAGGTGTGTGTGGGGATCATAGAACATCAAAAAGAACATAAAAGACAGCAACATCAAAAACCAACAACAACGACCGCAGAACAACGACGATATCCAAATTAAAAGAAGCCCCTACGAAACAGCTGATTATAGCCGCAGCTTGATGAAGTTTGACGTACAAAGCTTGAGAAATAAAATCTGTTCAAACCCGCTTCTTAAGAAAAACACGAAGAAACAAAAAAAGAACAAAAATTTATTAGCAAAAATAAAAAATTAAATAAATGAATTGAATGAATTAGCAATGATTTTGAGTCATATTGATGGCGCGTCGGACGCAGTTGTTGTTGCTACTTTTATTTCATCACATATCATCACCGCTTCACTGTTACAACAACAAATTATTTCATAACTAGTTAGTAGAGTTTGTTTGATGCTTGGTTGGTTGGATGGTTAGATCAAAAAAGCAGCACACACAGAGAAGATCAAGAATAAAAAAGAATCCACAAAAAATATAGTAATGTTTTTTGTTTGCTTGTCTCTCTAATCGTTTGATGAATTGTTATTTTTTATTATTGTTGCTGTAGGTTTTTTATTGATGTTTTTGTAATGAGTTGTATGTCTTGTTGTTTTACTTGTTGTTGTTGTTATTATTGTGACAGTGATAGAGAACAAGCTAGGTAAATAATCGTTACTTCACTCACTCAGGCACCACCTGGAGATTCAATTAAAACTTGCTTCAAGCATGGCATATAGAAAAAGTAATAAAAAGTATAATTTAACTGTATCTTGTAGAGATATGGGTGGGCTGGAGAGGGTGGAGGGAAGCAGGCAGGCAGACAGACACAACCAGATCGTATTTAACGAGGTACTTCTTGTGGTAGAAGTTTTCAGCCACTTTATTGTAGCATTCTATTTAGTATTTTACTCGTGCTCGTTTTTATCAATTTAAGTACCCAGTTTTAATTTTTAAAAATTATTTATTGGATTGTGGTAAGCGTTTTTATAACGAGTTGTTTCACAATAGTACGATATTTAATAAAACCAATTTTTATACCCTTTTATTTAAAAGTCTTCAACTAAATTATTGCCTGAACTACATTATTATCTGAACTAAATTATTGTCTAATCTGATTTCCAAATTCAAAAGATTTTTAGAAAGTTTCTTCAATCCGAATTTACTTAAAACCTGCACCCTTTTTTGGGTAATTTTTGGATATTCTCCAAAGTTATCAAGTTATTAATTCACCATTTAATGGGTGGTAATCATAAAACTCCTTACACTTTCATATACAAGTTTCATTACTAGACAACAACTCTTTTAACAGAAATAAAAAGCACTTAAGTTGTCGACAGTCAATTAAGACAACTTCACAGCAGCGTTGAGATTGTTTTTCCTTGTTGTCTGCATTAAAATGTCTTTAATTCACTTCAAAAAGCCACTCCAAAATGACTGCAGCATTTTTGTTGCAACATTTTTAAGACACACACTACTTTGGCATGCACTTAAAATTCATATTTAATTTGAAAGTTTTACATTTTCTCCCCTTTTCAATAAATTACTTCAGTCCAATTTAGTAATTATTCAATATTTTTAAAAGATTAAGTTATAAAAGTCTTCCAAGTTTCCTGTGTTTGCCTCGATGGCTCTGTGATTATTTTAAATTTGCTCTTATTTCTTGTTGAAGCGTTGTTTTTGTTTATTGTACGTGTAGCTGTCGTTTAATCTTAATGTACGAGTACTTATTTATTATATAGTATGTATAAGCAACATTTTCTTATCATTTCTTATATGCATTTTAAGGGCCTTCAAAACAGCAACAACTTTTATATAGCAATCGTTGTGTAGTCATTGCTTTGAATTCCAACAGTAAAAAATAAAAATATAATAGACATCAAAGAACGTGGTAATTATTCCTCAAGGTAACCATAACGTTGACCTAGATTCATTCTAAGAGGCACGATTAAACCAATTTAAAGCAACACTAACAAGTTACTTATTCGGTTTGCAATAGAAGCCATTTTCTCAATTAAAATTAAGTAACTTTATAGAATTTTTATTACGTGATATTTACATAGCTTACTAAATATTTTCTTGAGCTGCCAAGATTTAATATCAATTTAAAGCTTTCACTTTCTTTTAGTTGATTATCACAATCAGATTCTTTTTCTTCAATTCTCACTTGTAATCAAGTGAAAACAATTTCGTGCACCGTCTGCTTAATCAAGCGTATGACTGGAGCTCAACTCTATGCTGCAACAACAAGAACAACAACTGCATTATGCAGTCCTGTTATTGTTTGCATACAAGACAACAACAACAACGTGGCGTGTTTACTGCTGGTTGTTTTAACTCCGCCGCCTTCATCAACTTTTTAGTAGACACACTGATGAATCATTCAAGTTTAGTGGCACTTTAAATAGAAACAACATTCAACACACTATAAAATGTTTCTCATGTTGCAACTAATAATTAGTAGAAGAAAGACCAACTGTTGGGTAATAATTGCAAAGCCCAACAGAGTCTTTAGGCTGCAGTTAATTGATTTTCATAAACTTCTGTAAAAATAAAACGAATGTTTTTCATTTAAATTAACTCAAGTGAGTCACAATGATCAAAATTTTAAAAAACATGCAAAAAAGGACAATAAATCTTTACATTTATCTTGACTTAAATCCTTCATAAAAAATGTAGTAATTTAAATCGCAATTGATTAGTATATAGAACGATTTATGGTAGTTGCTTTTCTATACACGATCAACGATTGTTTTAAGATTTATCGGTACGATTTATGAATAAATAGTAGTAATAATATTTAATTTAATATTGTATTGACTAAAATTAATAATTTGTGTACCAATTTATTGAAGAATTTCGTTATAACCTCAATTAAAAATGATAAAACGAGAAAAAAGAATACTTCATACATACGTGAGAATAATTTAAATAAGAACGATGAGGAACTATAAAACTTGGAAGATTCTAGAATAATCCAGGATAAAGCTATCTTTTATACACGAGAGCCACTGAAAACAACGAATGATTTTCGCTTCTACATATAAATTTTTCAAAAATGATTGGCAAAAATAACACAAATCATACAACAAAATAATATGAAATTGAGAATGATTTCCTGGTTGCTTAGATCGAGAGGATTTAAGAAATTTCTCTCAGGCGAGTGTCACACAACAAATGAAACAAACTACTTCGAATAATCGATAATGAAATCAAGCAACCGCTGACATTTTTTTATATTTGAAAAATCACCATAAAAACACAGTAGGTGGGGGGTTTAAGAAACACAAAGTGGAAAAGTACTAGCTGTACATATTTCTGGCAATTACTAAAGTACAGGGTGATACAATTTAGAATCAAAGGTAATAAGGAGGAAAGAACAAAGAATCCATCAACTGTTGTCAAGGGAAAAAACACTCACACCGGCAAGAAAAAATAATTGCACTCACCCGCTGTTGTTGTTGCAAATTTCAAGCAACTCAAGCCTTGCAAATAATTGTAGGTATCCTTATTTTCCTCCTATTGCAATTTTATTATTGCACAATTCATGTAGCTCTCTGTACTTATTGTAGACTATTTTTACTTCTATTATATTGTTTCAAAGCGAGTATTGTTTACTGTGCTGCTTTTTCGGTAAAATGTTAATTTCTGAGCAACAAATGAATGCTGCAGTTATTCCCTCTACGCGAGGAAAAGAGTTGGAATGCACACGAGTTGGTACAAGACCTTAGCGACAACTTTTTAGGGGGGGTTGCAAAACCTTCGACAGTTACTTGATGTTGCTCGATGTCTTTCCGTATATATTATATAATTACAAGCCGCGCTGTCGTTACTGATCCTGCAACGCCGCTTCACAATCAGGTTGCACAGCTGCGTTTCAATCTGCAGTATTTTCAATGCGTTTCAATAAAAATTGAAACCAATTGAAATCAAGAATGACTAACAGAAAGATCAATAATAATAATAATTCTTGTGGAAATTGTTGATAGGAAAAGTTATTTGTAATTCTCAACACAATTTCACTTTTTACTGTCTTTTCCAGAAGGTTCCACTCGCAAAACTCTCAGCGAAAATGCTGATATTATTACCGTTACTTATGCCCGCACAAAGAAGTGGAAAGTTTGCAATATTTACCTTTTCAATTATAATTAAAATTTAAATCCTATCTATTATTTATAGTCAATTGCGCGCGTGCAAAAAAATGTTGCTCCAACTATTAGCGACTCCAACCGACTGAAACGACATATTTCAAAAAATGTAGCTTCATCAAAACGACAACGCGAAGCAGCAACATCAAAAAGCAACCATGTCCAGCTCCAAGCGACATAACGACAAAGATGTGTAGTTATTTCATTCTACGGCACATAAAAAGTATGAGAAGTACATGTAAAGCACAAGTCACATTTTATTGTTGTCCTGCTCTCGCTCCCGAATAATAGTATTGTAAAAGCAGCAACAAAAGCACACTGTCGTTTTGTAGTTTGCGCTTATTTCTGTGTTTTTAATACAGTTGGCAATTCTTATTCAAACAATGCCAGCTGTAACAGGGTGTTTCGGTTTATCAAATTAATCCTCTCGAAAATTGAAATTCCTACCATAGTATCTCCTAATTTTTTAAAGATATACGGATAGAATGAGTAGCGTTAATAAAGAATTTAAAATACCTTTTATTTACGTTAAATAAAATCTTGACATTAGTGGAGAAGAACAACTATTTAAAATTGCCTTACTTTTTCCCATTTATTAATTTTTTCCTCAGAAAATTTATAAGCGCTGTGTAAAAAATGGTTCTTCGGACAATTGCACTATACATGAATGAAAGGTATTTAAAATTCGTTTAAAAAGATACCAATACTAACCGAATATCTTTAACAGTTTAGGAGATATAGGACTATAACCCGGACACTATACGGGAGTAGAAGTTGTAATCAGCGCCAAGAACAACAAAATTGAAGCCATTATCTGCCATTATAAAATGTCCCTACAAATTTGATCTGGTTTCAGCAAGCGAAAAAATTAACGCCACAAAAAACTTAAATCAGTACCACATTCAGTCATTTTAATTATTACATTTAATTTCACTTCTTGCCAAACATTACTGATGTGATTCCTTGACGAATTTTATTCCGTAAAATTAAATATTATGATTTATATTTTAATTTATACGAATTTTTGTTATATTGATCAACAAAAGGCAACCGACAAATGTAACAATCAAAATAAGCAATAGAATCATATTCATCTCTTCTATTGTGGGCATATCTCCGGTATTTTCAGATATCCAAGCTATCGCTGAAACCTGCCGCATTGTGGGAACAAATTATTTGTGTATATTTGGGATCGTTTCATTTGTCTATATTTTTGAAGTAATTTTTCTCAAAGCTCACCTTCCAATAGTTCCTTTCTACTTCTTGTATTTGCTAATGTAATTAAATTACACGTATGTATATTTTTATTATGATCCGATCTTCTGCTTTCAAAAATTCGAATTTTGAACTGCAATATATTAAAGAGAAAAATAAGACACACAAACTAATTTTGTCTATTCACGAAATATTTAAACATAAAAATCAAAGCACTCTGGTTGAGGGAAAAAAAACGATAATGCCAAGTGTTTTCAGTGTTGTGTACCGTGAGTAAAATTTATAGAAAGTAGTATTCATACACGAAGCAATTCTTGTTTTTGGTTTAGTGTATACATAACCAGATTGGGTAATATTTTATTATGGCGAATTATAGTCATTTGAAGTAATCTATATAAGATCAAAAATATTGAAAATATCGCACATTGAAAATTCGATGGTTTATTCGTAAAATCACGCGTTTTAAAATTTAAAGAAAACTCCAAATGTTTGTAGTTAAACAATTTCAATTATATAATTTAATTTAATTAAATATTTTATAACCATAATTATAGTATATGTATGTGTAAATATATTAATAAATAATCATGTGCATTTATTTGCGTGATTGATGAAGTACTCTTGGTTTAATAATAAAATGATATGGCATCCAAACAATTCCAAACTTAATCTAACTTTGTAATCTAGTAATATATGTATGTATACCATATGTACTTAGTTTCCTGATGAGTTATATACAAAAATATATATTCACTTATCATAAAGTGTGAGGCGTAAAATTGTCACCATCATCATCTCCATTGTAATGGGAACTCTTCAGTTCTTCCACAACTAAGAATAATTAATAGATAATCGAATGAACTTTATTCATTCATTCATTTATACGAGTTAATTTAGCCAAAAAAACAAACATGTCAACTAGTAATTCATGAAGTGTTGTAAAACGAATGATTACTACAATTTTTAGAGGTATCGAAATATGCGATAAGTTTTCGTTTCAGTTCCCATCACTAATAAAGTGTACATTAACAAATAGCGGTTAAAATTAAGAGGTACTTAAGAACGACTGTATTATTTGTCTTTTTACAACAATTTACAATAAAAATTGGCTATTAAATTTCTCTGAGTATTTACGAGTGCAAATCAGACTAAAGAGCGGCAATAAAATTATATACAAGACCAAAAATTTGCAGTGTTTCGCTTGAGCCTGAAGAATAATTTGACTAAAAGCATTTTTTAACTACTCCTGCTTCGGCTTCATATCAGGGACACACTAAGTCCACGCGGCAGGCAGCCACTGTAAAAGGACTCGAGTGGATTCCACGGCACTTCTTCAGCATGCGGAAGTGGAACTTCCTTTTCCTTTGGCAAGACGTCGACGCTGTTCGGCTCACGTTCACTGCTCACATCTGTCACTTGATACGTCAGCTTTCGGCGTACCTGCTTCCCACCGCTTTCGCCGCCAACGCTAGCAGTCTGCGTCTCTGCGTGCTCTGCGATCAACGGAAGCACTTCCGAGATTGCGGTGTTGAAATCGAGTAGGATTTCATTTTCGTCCAGCTGACGCGTCCAGCGTGGCTTCTGTTTTCCCGGACTCATGATTGTGGGAAGTTGGATATTTTGGTGGTGTTGCTGCTGCTTTTCGAGGGCGCTTTCCGGCGTCTGTTCTCTGGACAGAGTGGTGCCCAGCCGCCTCAGCATGGAGACGACTTTGCCATCGACTCTGGGCCTTGGCAAGCGCTGACTTTGGCTTTGGCTAAACTCTTCACGCTTATTAATATTGACTAGACTTTGGTTTGGTGCTGGCTGCTTGCACAGCCGCCGTCGCTGCTGAAGGTGTTGCTGCCGCTCTGTTCTGGCCAGGCTCTTCAAGTAGATGGCACGCCACTTGCAGATCTCACGACACTTTCGACATCTTGCGGTGGCCGATCGCTTAGCGCTGCTCATGCTGGTCGTTGAGGCGCCGCTTCCGGACATACGTATCACTATGGCTCGCCCACAAACGCAGCAGTTCTGCAAGGATTTGTGCATTCGAGGACGTCTGTGTGAGCGTAGCGTACAAGAAGCACCAGCTGAAGTGCGAAAGCTGCGTTTAATGTAGCTGAGTTTCTTGGGCTTGGCGATCGTTGGAGGCGTGGACCGGCGAACATCTGCGGGGAAGTTCGACTTGTGCTCCGCCATGGGCAGCGGTGTTGGCACAGTTGTAGATGGTTCCGTTGATGCCACGGTTTCTAGCTGACGTGGTCGCACATGCGCTATGGGTCGGCAGAGGATGGCACGCTGCTGTGAACCGGCCCCGCCCTTTTCCGGCACCATGTTGTTCATGTGTGATTGAAACGTTCCCGAAGGACTCTCGGCGTCGTTGCTGTTCAACGCCTGCAGCGAGTGCCAGTTAATGAGCCAGTTGTTGCAACTGAAGCAAAGGTATTTGTCATCGTTGAGCGGCTGCATGAAGAAGAAGAACAGGAGAAAGAAATATTAATTATTTGTTCGATTACAATAGAATATTAGGAAATCCCGAAAGGTAAGATCCCACATTTTATTCTAAGAATACTTCAAAAAGAAAGCAAAAGTTTTCAGGATCGATTCCTAAATCGTGTTCACTGAAAAACCAACCTAAAACCTTATTTAAAATGTTATTAATTTTCCTTCATACTTGTTTTGAAAGCCTTTGCTTCTCCTTCACTTTCGGATATCCTAGCAACTGGGTCATTTTTGAAAAACATACCAAACAAACCACACACGCAGAACCACCTGGTTTTGTAACGGTGCTTTATTGATATAGCTTGCTCTAGACTCAAAAGTGGATCGAGTTCAATTACATGTACGTACGTTTCCTAGCGTTCGTTGAAAAAACATGAAGCACGGACACAACACATTAGAGTTAATCGCTCCAGCGCAGCCGCGTAACCGCAAAGTTCTAAAAGGAACCCGAAAACACACGAAAAAAGGAGAAAAAACAACCACATACCTCAAGGTGCAAAAGCAGGTTCGCCTGCTGGAGTGAGAAGGGTTGTCGTGAGAGGGGGAGAGACACGCGAACAGCAATTAACATTTCCATGCATGAGTATATGGCAATGCAAGCCAACCAGCCTCAGACAGTCTAATTAGTCGGTCAGTCAACTAGTCAGTCGCTCAGTCAGTCTGTTAGTCAGTCTGTCAGTCAGCCGATCCAAATATTGGTGCAACTTAATGCAAAAGCATTTCTAAATTCATGCGAATGCATAGCATATCAATAAAAAATTAACCAACCACCTGCCGGGCAGCCACAACGCAACGCAACGCACCAAAAAACAACAACAACAAGGAAACCAGTAGAAGCAGCAGCACCAGCTTCAGATTGCATGCGTCTGGGTGCATAATCATTATGTTGATAAGAGCAGCTGCTGATCGAACAGCTACTCTCGCAGACATGTCAACCACCGCCAGAGACGACGGGTTTCTAGGCGAGGAAGGTGTAAAAATTGCAGGCGCTTGAGCACGCGCATGTCTCTGTTATTCAACGGACTTGCTTATCAATTATAATAAAAGGAGAGGGCAGCTGATTGCGCATTAGAAGCAGCTTAGAAGAAAGCAGAAGCCGCCCGAACGATATGAATAATGAGAATGAGAGTGAGAGTGAGAAAGCGAGGCGGTTAGAGTGGGAAAGCGACTCAGGTAGTGATCGTGGCATATGTGACACGCGTGCTGCAGGATCTAAGCTGTTTTCTGGCAACAACAACAACAACAACAAAAGCGCCTGATGAAAGGTGTGTATGAAAAAATTATGTTGGACTCAATTGATCACCAGGTGCAAGCAAGCGCCCTGGCCTGGAGAGGGCTAACGATATGATTACCAACAGCAGCAACAACAACAACGATAACAGATCGATCGTAAACCAAACGCATCTGTCGCTGGTGCATTTGTTGTAACCAAAAAATCGAAGAAGAGCAGAAGCAGGCAGCAGGCAGCAGCAGCGGCAGCGGCAGGAACACAAAGAAACACTGTGTCCCAAAAAAGGTAGTTTTTCACTACCAAAGAGGTACCCGCAGAAATTGGAGCAGCCGCAGTGGCAGCCGCAACAGCATCAGCATCAACATCGGCGATTAAAATTTTGTAGAAACTGAAAGAAAAGTAAAAACACAACAACCTTTGCAGGCAACAACAATAGCAGCAACAGCAGCTGCTGCTGGTCACATGATCACATGGCTGCATGTGAGACGAACGTACAAGTTGCAAATTGTGTGGAATTATGATGGTCGTGCATGATCGCAGGTGCGAGCGAGATAGGAATAGATAGAGTAGCAGCAAGATAGAGAGAGAGGGACAGTACTTACGAGCATTCAGAGAAATGCTAGCGACAGATGCATGCTGCAAATACAACAACAACAACAATGAAAAAGGATGCTTGCACTACGCTGGCAGTACTCGTACTCAGCTAGAGATCAACCAGAAACTACCTGGAAAAACTGCTCCCAGGCTTCTAATCCTTGGCTCTTGGATTATATCTAGCAGAACAAATTTCAGGCAGACGAACTTAGAAATCAATGTTCAGGGTTTAAGAACATCTTGAATCATGAGAAATATTTGAAGTACAGCTGAAGAGATTCCAAAGATATTTTGCTAGACTATGAAACATTTTGGCAAACGTATTTAGAAGAGTCAATTCTAGATATATAAGGAAGGATTTATAACTAAGAGAACAGGAAAAGAAAGAGACCTCGATTACTCAGTAGAATAGTAGAACTACGTGATGATCTCAGAATCAAATGATTCGAAATACAGCGTTTCCTGGCTAGATTCCTGGAAGACAACAGAATATACATAAACTCCATCGTCATACGTGATCATAACCGATCATAAACGCTTCTAAAATCCTTCTTTGATGTTGATATTTGAAACCAATTCCGATCAGGACTATAATTCGATTCTAACATCTAAAACAACCGCGTAGCCTGTTGTTAGACTTCATAGAGTTGATAGACTCGAGAACTACATTCTTTGACAAAGCGAGAACCAGTTACAAGCGAGAGCTAATTTTGGTGGCAACCACGACTACTGTCTAAAAAATGACAACAAACCTACAACAACAAGAATTGCCGTTGCATTTCCTGAGCCAATCCATCGATCGAACGAACGATTTTTTCAAAAAATAAGTAGGTACTCATTGGAAAAAACAAGAGCCATTTCGAAGGATATCAAATTACATTGGGTACTCAAATGTCTCTAGTGAACTCTAAACGCTGACAGATGTGAGTAAGTAAAACAAAAGACTACGCCGAGAGATAGGATAGGAGTGGAAAATAATAATAACGTGGGAGCAGAGCGAAGCAGAAAAATGCACTTCCGGTTAGTAGTTCTAGGAAAAGAAAACCAAACAACGACCACTTCACCAACGCTTGACCCATAAAACTGCAGCAGAAGTGCTTTTAATAGAATACAAGTATCGAGAATTTTCCTGGAATAGTGCAAAAAATATGACGCTGTCGAGTGCGTTCGTCCGCCAGTCCATGCATCCGTCCGCATCATCGTGCATTCACCTAACGTGGCGAGAGGATGCTGTGTCGCTCGCCGGGTGGTCGTCGCCACCACCCACTGAAATAACCTGAAAGTCGAAGAGAGGGTGCTCACTCATTCATCGATGGGTGCAGGAAAAACACCCTGCATCAGCACACGACTCGAGGATGACGATGACTCAGTTGTGCGACATGAGTATCGATTTTTTTAATAGAAACCATCCTCCTTGAGGGGGGAAGAGTGGGTCAAGGGGTGGCTTATGAATGCGACAGCTTTAAGCAGGGTTCTTTTTTGCCTGTTACAAGCTTTCGGACTAACATACTTGTACACATTTTTTCACATTTTCTGCATTTCTTTTGTTCACTTTTTCTGGGAATTCAATTTTACCTGAAATTTAAATTTGGCTTGAATCAGTTCCACTATATTTGGTCCGCTGCGGGGCTCGTAGATGTTGATGGTGAGATTTGTGTGGCAGCCACAGATGAGGCAGGTGCGTTTCAAGTACTCTGAGGGCTTTTCGGACATTGCGCACGTTCTCCAAACTCGGTTTACAAACACTACACAACCTTTTCGGGCTCAGTTAATCCGCCTGAATTTGTTAATTTTCACTCTAATTCTATGTAAACTCTCGATAATCGTGCTTGTGTCCTTAACTCGTCCTTATCGCTTTGTATCTATTTAGATGTTTCTAGGTGATGTGTTGGGTGGCGTTTTGGGGGGTGGTGGTGGTGGACGTTTCTATAACAGCCAGTTTATACAACAAAATCTGCACGATACACGTTCTGTTCTTTTGTTTTCTCTTCGAGTTTTCCACTAACTCCCTTTCTATATACACGATTTTCTCGACTGCCGGGTGAATGTTAATTTTTTCTTTTCACTTCTTTTCTGTTTTAACTTTTCGCATCACTTTTCTCCCAACGCGACGAACGTCCTTAGCGACGAAAGGTTCAACTGCGAATGACTCGGTTTCTACGACGTTCTGCAGCTCGTACCTTTTCGGGTTCCGACAGCCTGCCTTCCTGCCTCTGCTGCCTGCCAACCTACCAGCCTGCCAGCCTGCCTGCTGTTACAGCTTCGTTAGGGCTCGACCCAGTCCTTTGAAAGGTAGGCAAAAGGCAGCTGTACATGATACACTCCGAAAAATTGAAACATATTTCGTGGAAACTGTAAAGAAAACCCAGGATTTACAACTGCTACTGATTTTTCTATTCTGAACTTAGATATATAATAATGGGATATAATATCAGTCTTTAAATGCGATAAAATATGTAATAAAAGCAGATTTTCTTCTTTATTTGTCTGAGTGAAATTAAATAATATTTAGTCTATAACATAACCATTAATTCCATTTTTCTTAGTGATTTAATTTGGAAACATTATCATTAATCGTCTTGCAACTTCAGAGAATATTTTTTTCCAGTGTATTTTTTTAGAATATAGAATTTCTATAACCACTTTTTGCTCCTTTACAAAAGAACTTTAAAGGAACTCAAGGAATGAAAGACACAAAAAAAACTCGGTTACCGCTATTGCGTCTACTAGTATTTAGAAGAGAAAAAGCAACAACAAATACAAAAACAACAACAAAAATTAAGGGAACAGACAAAAACCAACAAAAAAGGAATAACAACTACAACAACAACAGGTACAACTAACTAACAACAAAGGGGGACAACAACAAAAGAAAAGCAACAACAAAACGAAAGCAACAACAACAACAACGGGAGCATATTGAACCTTCATACAAGCATAACAACAACAACAACAAGAGCACGTAGTAAAAATTCTTGTTTGCATCCAGATACAGTAAAAGCAAAAAAACACCGACAGATGGTGCGTGAAATAAAAGCGACAGAAACGAGTGAGTACGAGTATAAAAAAAAATGGATTTCAAAGATTTGCAGAGTAGCTCGATTTTGGTTGCTGATGATATTAATTTTGTTGTTGTTGCTGTTGCTGACATCAAGCTTGTGTTGTATGGAGATTTTTATGCTGTTTTGCTTTGTTTTTGTGTTCGGTTTCTTCTTGTGACATACAAAAAAGTTGCACTAATCGGTGAGACGGCGCTTCTCAGAGTAACGTAGCTCCGTCTCGAAGGTGTTGCTGAGCAGGATGAGTAAACGTAATCATGTGTGTTGGCAGCAAGAGAGAAAGAAAGCAAGAAAGGCTACAGCAAAATCAAAGGCAGCATGAGAAGAAGAAGAAGCATCATCATCATCATAATAAGTATCATCATAAGCAGCATCTGCAGAAAAATCGGCGGCGGTAGCAACAACAACAACAGCGCCCAGTCATGCGTAGAGAGATGTTGAGCGCTCACATCTTTACACTTGAAGCAGAAGCAGTAGCAGCTGCGCCGTTCCTGTGTTGCGAGTAAACAAGAGTTTTAATCAATGAAATCGAGTTAGGAAGACGTTGAAGTGTGGTTAAACGGTGAGGAGAGAAGGTGACAGATTCATGTGTGTATGGAGAAGCCACGCAAGGAGAAGCAACGCATGGAGACGAAGGAAACGCTTCATTCAAATGAAGTAAAGTGAAGTGGTCCAGATCGAATCAATGTTAGAATGCTGATAGGGCTGGTAAAAAGATGATGAAGCGGAAGAAAAGCGATTGAAAAGATGTTTTTTCTTGAAGACAGATGGTAATCGAAGAATGGATGGAAGGATGGTTGGAATGATCGAAGGGCAAATGGATGGTAGTAGGATGCGCAGGATGGCGGAATGAATCTCTGAAGCGGATACTTTAATGATTTCGTGTATTAGATTAATTATTTGAATAAAGAAATTAATGAATAGAGGAAGATTACGAAAACATTGATAAAGACTACAGATGAAATACGAGAAGTTCTGAATATAGTAGTACCTGAAGATCGAAACCGATATAAAAAGGAAAGAAAAAAGAACCATAACCACACTTAAATTTGGCACTTCGATTGGGTTGAAAGAACAAACACTCAGCTTTGAATTATTGAAACATTCTGTTATACAAAGATTCTGTATATCAAATATACTCTAAACATTATAATAATGGACTGAATTGTATATTTCTAGTTTACCTTAATTTAATAAAAATTTTTGTTTTTACTGTAACAAAAATAATAAACATTTTATTAAAATTACGAAATGAAAAACGAAGGATTCTTTCATTCGAATTCCGAACGATTTTTTGATTTCTATCGTTTTTACTAGATTTTCTTTGTAATCTATTATAGTTAAATCGATATAATATTTTAAATGGATTTTATTTTTTATTAAAGAATGATTCTTAATAAATAATACCTTAATAGAAACCCAATAGAATATAACGTATGAATTGAAAAATAGTAGTGCCGAAAGTAGCCTAGAAAAAAGTATTGTAATTTAATTAATAATTTGCTAGTAATAATATTTCAATTTGGAATTCAAATTAACATAAAAGAAAGGGTGGGCCATCGGATGGTTTCTTTTAAAAATTCGATTCTGGCGATTTTCAAAAAACCTCACAGAAAAAAATACCTACCTACTTTCTCGGTGCTTCTCATAAATATTGTACTGTAAACCAGAGTTTTTGCAATCGTCAAAAATAAATTCTGGTTCGACTCTGAATTATGTACACAGTCAAAATATATTTTATCTCAGACAAAAACCAGGAGACAACCATGAAAAAGTGTAAACAAATGAAAAGTGCTTTTGACGCATCGCATCATGCTTTTGCAGCGTACAGTACACTTATGGTCTGCTACTGTACGAACGAATGATTCATTTCAAAAATACAGAGAACATGGAATTACAGTACAACCTCCCTAATCCGGACAGATATAGTTTCAGCATCTGTCCGGATTAGTGGATCGTCCGGACTAGAGTTAAAATTAAATTTTAAACGCAATAAATATTTATACATATATATTATTTATTTTTATTACTGAAAAAAAACATAAGTACTCATAAGAATTCATTTGTATTGAATTAATTTACAGAAACATAAAGGAACATACTAAAAGTGACCGAAAATTCATTTTGAAAAATAAGAATTTATTTTTGTTTGAATACATGTATCTTTATGTAATTTGTCAGCTTTATTTTTAAATTCTTTTAATAATAAAATATCCTTATCTGTCGCTTTAGTTTGTTCAGCCCATAAAATAGCTTTTGAAAACAGTTCACTTGCCTCTTTATGTGAGACTTTGTTTTGAACATTTTCAGACTCCTCCAAAGAACTATCAAGTTCTTCAATATTTTGGTTAGCAATTACTGCCACTTGTCTGATTGATTTTCCACTATCAATTGTATCCAATATTTTGCACTTTTCTGCCAACGTTAATGTTTTATGTTGTCGTTTATTTACGGGAGCCATATTTACGTCTTAACTCCACGCAAACTCAAGTAAACTAAAATATTTTACACATTCTTTAATTCTTGCTCACACACAATGCTTATTTTGTCTAGCGGTAAAATAACGAAGAAATTTTACTGAGAAAAGGAACACTTGTCCGTACTATAGAGGAAAAATTTCTAAACTGTCCGAAAAATTTAAATGTCCGGATTACTGGATAGTCCGAATTAGCGAGTGTCCGGATTAGGGAGGTTGTACTGTATTTAAAATACATTTCAATAAGTATATTAATAAAAATATAAAAATAAATAATATGTAAAAGTATATTAAAAAAGTATAATAAAAAATATTACAAATATATTGGAATTATTTTCAATTTTAAATTATTTTAGAATTATATTATTCAATAAAATTAAATTGTTAAATTAAAAATAAGTCGAGCTTAAGAATCAAGGGCAAATCTCAAATAACTGGTGAAAAGTAAATTTCAAATGGGTTGTTTTATTAAATTTATTTTAAATGAAAGCTAAAATTATAATATGAAATGGTTTATTTTGGAAGTTTTCTAAAACCAATTCACTATGCATAATTAAACCAGAGTTATCCGAAATCGAAGGCGAATATTTTTTGCTTTTATAAATCTGCAATATTTTGTAGTGGAATCGAATTTTTTAAATAAACTTAATCTGCCTTAATTTCCGTTTAATATCGAGCACCGGAAAGGAACTCTTTGTTTCACAATTGAAATTGAAAGTACTTCAAATAAAGTAGTCAGAGGAACAAAAATTCAAATAAGATTTCTCTCGATTGATAAGCAGAATAGCAGGCACCAATATTAAAACATTGAAATCGGGGGTGAATAACTACTAACTCGAAGCTAACTTAAAGCAAACTAAAGAAATCAAAATGCAGGGGCGCAACCCTAATAATAGTAACCTGGGCCAACCTAAACCATGAGAACCTTCCAGGTTCAATTTTCAACTTTGAACAGCGGAAATACGAGTACGATTATAAAACTTAAGAGTCTTTGGATAGATTTACATAATAGATTAACTTTAATTTTACTCTGATGTTCTAAACTTAAAAAGTTGTTAAATGCTTTTGAATTGAAATTGTAAAGTCATTTAAAATATGTTTTATAAGAGAATCGTTTATATAAGAGTACTTTACAAAGAAAAATATATTTAAATAACAGTACTATAATAACAGTTATTCTCCACACTGCCTTTTAAGAGGTCTCCTCATTTTCTTCATCGATAATAATTAAAAAATATATCAATAAACGTGAATGTGAATAAATTTTATGGATTTTAAAATCATTCTTTTCAAAATCTGCAAGAAAACTCATTGAATCTTTTCCGAGTATCTGTTTATGGTCTCGAAATCCTGATGAGGACTTTATTTTATTATTCCTTATTATATTACGCAGGTTTTAAGAGGTCTCGTAACTTTCTTCAGGATTTCAAGATCCTTCTTTTCAAAGTGTTCCCTTAAACTGTGTATCGTCTTAAAGTCACGATGTGGACCTTATTTTTTCTTACTATATAAAAATGAAATAAATTTTGTAGTACAGTCACTAATAATTTACTGATAAATATCAAGTATATATGGTATATATACTCGTATTATTATAAATAAAAATCTGCTCTAAAGACTTCCATTTAAATTTCTCACGATTTAGCGCACCGCTTTTCTTTGTTTGTAAAAAAATGAATGGTAAAAAAATAAGAATGGTAAAAAAGTCTCGATCCCGCTGCTGAGAAACATGCAAGAGTCACAACTGCGACTGCGACTGCGGTGCACCCTGAAGGACCCCCCAACCACACGTGCGAATAACGGCGACGCGGAGTTCGATTCGAATTCCGTTTAACTTTATAATTAAATGCGGCAATCGACGTCTTCTAAACAGCATGTTGCTAGGACCCCCAACCAGGGCGAGTCGCTTTGAAGTTGGGTTCAAAAGTCGATTGTCGAGAGTCCGATGATGTGCCGCGAGCACCCTACGCGATTGGCGAGCACTGCGTCAAGGGATGGTTGGTGCTTTTGTCCGTTGGGAGCGAATCAACAACGAATACGCCGGAATAATTATGAAGTTGCTGTTGTTGTTTGTGTAGATTGCTAGTGCTTGTTGTTTGTGTAGATGTGATCTAGGTGCCCTTAAATACTACGAAAGCCAGCCCCTTGGGAGTTCGCTACGACGTGAACATCAGAGAACATGGTTGCCGGGGGTTGTTTGCGGAAGCCGAAGTTGACGAAGTCGTCTGTCGACAGAGCGATTTGGGTGAGCGTCCTCAACTGCAACCAACTGAAGTGAACTGAACACAACTCATAGCCATTGAATCTCTTTTAAACTCGGCACCCTCAGCTTGGCGCTCCTGTTTTCCTGCTTACGCTCGCACTCTCCTGCATGAGCGCTTGCGCATTCACTCACTCGGCAGGCATCGAAAGCATTTTAAGAGCAGCACTTCAGAGAAGTTCCTCGAATTGTTGGTTCGCTGCAGAAACCCACCGAACCGACAGACGTCCAGCTGAAAGAGAGACCCAGCGAAGCTTTGCCGCTCGTTCGCTTCCTGCCACTTGAACATTCCGTCGATGATGTCGCAAGGATAAACACACGCTCGCCGGAAGTGTTGTCGGTAGTGCTGTTGATCGAATTGGCGCGCGCGCGAATCAAAACGAAGCCGTTAATCATATCTAAAAATCAAAACAAAGTAGCTGTTGTGCGTGTGCGATTCCGTGATTCCGTGTGTCTGCTATTTTTAACGCTTTAACGACCAACGTTTGTGCTTCGCAGGCGACACTCACATACAATCCACTGACGCCAGCTGGATCCCGTGGGAATCCTCGGTGCTAAATCAGCAGCTAACGCAGTGCGGGAAGCAGCTCTGAAGCGTGGAACTGGTGATAAAGAACGTGGGGAGCAGTGGACACTGAAGGAGGAGGAGGAGGAGTGGCGCGGATAGGGAAGGGAGTCCTTGACGACGTCATCGAATTATATGCCGCCGTAATGTCGCGACGCAAGCAGGCGAAACCACGAGCATTTCTCAAGCGTAAGTTTGTAGTTGAACTGTATACAGGATGATAGCGTTATAGAGAAGCATGAAGGAGAGGAAGAAGAGGAAGAATTAGAGGAGAAAGAAGCTACTGCGTGACTTAAGTTATTAATTAAATCTTGAGTAAATCAAAATTAAGCTATTAGCTGGGGGTTTCTACATAAAAAATAGTTATCTTCAACTCTATCTAATTAATTTACGTGTTTAACAACAGAAGCTTCGCCGATAAAACAAACTTTCGTCTATTCAGAGGTCAACTTTTATACCCCAGACCCTCAACAGCTGTCTTGGGGTAAAATGTCCTTAAGAATGTCCTGCAAACACTTCTTTACGGGACAAATTTTATTCTATCCTAACTTTCACTATAATTTTTACATCTTGAGATCCACTTCGGTTTTAACTCCCCCCCAACCGGCGCTCATCTGCTGCCAGTTTGACATTAATTCTTAATTTTTTACCAAGTTTTCTACACTCTGACCTCCAGATAGTCAGGAAAGTTTTACGGTTATCTTGTGGCAGCCGCCTCCCTCTTGCGACTGATTGATATCTTGCGATTGTAGCGATGTGGCAAGAAAGTATCACAAGAGAACTGCCTCAATTTCTGCCTTCGTCCCGAGACGCGTGGCAGTTCGTAAACCGCACTCTAATGATGGATGCCTTCCCCCCAACCCACCCAGCCACCACTTCACTTGACGGTTGTGAGACCCACGAGTCGTGCTGATTATTGTAGCTGAGTATAAATGTTTAATCCAATTCAAATTGTAGCACTTGAAGTTGACATGCGGAGGAGCGACGAAGCCGAAGTCATAGTAACACGTTACAGCAGCAACAACAACAACAACAACGGCAACTAAAACTACTCCGACTTAGCAAGCTGATGGAATGCTAACTCAGTCAGTAAACGCAAATACAACACTGCACACAGCGACAGCCACCAGTAGCGCTCCAAAACGTGCCGCGCACCACGACGATGCATTCGTTGGTGTAGTTGTTGTTGTTGGTGCTGCGTCTCCTTTCCACCACCCACTCTGCATATGCAAGAAATGATGTATGTACGTGTATGTATGTGAAGCACGCTCGTTTCGCTTCGGCGCTGCATTGCTTTGGGGACTCTGTTTGGATAGTTGTGAATGTGTGTGTGTGTGTGTATTGACTTCAGAGCCACCCAATGCTGCTTACTCGGCTTTGCTGCCTCACTCTCTCAGCGAGCTCTCTCAACGGGCCGCAGAGCAGAACTTTTACTTTTTTCTCTCTTGCTGGTGCTTTTTTGTTGTTGTTTTTTAATTTTTGTCTGTTTGTATGCATGTCAGTTTGTTTGTTTGACAGTTTTTTTGTTTGTCAGTTTTTTTGTTTGTCACTTTGTTTGTTTGTCAGTTTATTTGTACCATGTGAAAAACATAGAAAACCCATCGTTCGTATTTCTCTGGGGACCAGCCAATCCCAAGAGAGTTTCCCAGAGGATTAGTTCACTTCGGTTCGTTTGTGTTGTTGTTGTTGCCTTTGTTTTTGTTGTTGTTTTATTTCATTGCGCTGTTGTTGTTGTTGTTATTGTTGCTTTTGGATTGCTTCGTCAGCACAAAGCGAGCGGGGCGGCACTTCGTGTGGCGCCTTAGCGCCGCTGTGCTCTGTTGGAGCTTCTCGATTCTTTTTATGTCGGTATGTGTGTAAATGTGTGGGTGTATTTGTGTGCTTGTGTACTCATAGCAGTATGTAGGGGGCTCCAATGTACTCGAGTTCCATCAGCTGGCGGCAGTTTTACTGGTACTGCTGCTCCTCTCACGTAGTTGATTCGTAATGCTCTGGGGCACCAACAAAATATTACCGCTGTCGATCTGCCCCCTCAAAGCGTTGGCAGACAGGCAGCGCTTACCTGCCCTTCTATGTGTATATGTGTGTGTGTGTGTGTGTTTGTGTGTGCTGAGTGGGTGTAAAGCTGGTTGTTGTCTTTGGATGTGCGCACGTGGCTCCGGTTGCGAAAGCACTCACATCAAATTCACTCTTGGAGCCAAAGCGGGTCTCTTGGGACCCTGACGCAGTGGCAGTTCGAAGTTTCTTCTTCGATCTGCTTCCTGACATCGCAACGGAGTGGAACGAGTTTGCTGCGGCTCGATTCGGCCGTTGTTGCCGCTGCCGCTGCCGCTGCCGCTCTCGTTGTTTTGTCGCCAGCTTTATTTAGGCAAAATATTTGGCCAAATTCCATTTTTACTCAGCTGGATCGACCGGGCTCCATTCCCATGGGATTGCGTACCTCGACGAGTGGAATCGCTTTGTGAAGAGTCGATGTTCTGTTGATTTTTACTCGTAATCAAGCCAACAGCAGGGCAGATGTTCAAAAATTAAGGAAATTAAAAAAGAACCGAAGAACCGAACTACGATAAAAAGTGAAGCTTTAAAGAAATTCTAAATTTAATGCTGCTGCTGTGGATTTTAAATGCTGCTCCAAGAGGATGATGCAACATGGTAGAGAAAATGGTTAAATTTAATGATGATTTGATGAAACTCTGAAACAACTTAAAGAAGAAACAGAATTTATAGAGAATTGATAAAATAAAATATAATAAAAAAATAAAATAAAAAAAAATAAAAAATAAAATTTTTATAAAATAAGATAATAAAATAATAAAATAAATATAATTTTTAGAAATAAAAAATAAAAAAAAATAAAAAGAGAGAATTTATAAAGTATTCCAACGGAGTCCCCTGAGAATTGAACTGAATTCTAATTGAATAGGAAATCAAATGAATTTAAGGAGAGTTAAAAGAGAATGAAGAAGACGAGGAGAAAAACGGTCAAAGGTCCAAAAGTAATCCAAATCAAAGGATCAACTATAAAAGGAGTGGGTTTAAAATTAATGAGGACTTCAAACTCAGTACGCATTCCAAGAACTTTGTACAAACGTAAAGCCGAAGGACGGCGATCCATCACGAAAGCGACAATCGTGTGTACAACTGAAAGTCATCATCGTGAGGTCCATGGGGAGGTACTGCCCGATGTCCACCCCGTTCTTTTCAATTAGAATACCGATAAAGGGCGGTTGTAGAAACAATTGTTGAGTGATCCGTGGGTGTTAAATGACCATGAATGAAGGACTGACTAATGAAAGGGTTGTTTGACGAATGGTGGCTGGCTTAATTACAGTCACAAACTTACCACAAAACGACATACCATAGAACCACATACCACACAACTACATACCACACAACCACATACCACAAAACCACATAATGGCCTCGCTTCCTAGAGGAAAACATTTCGTAATGAAATAATATTCAATAAAATAATTAAATTCAAGCGACAACAAAATTAAAATTAGTTCGATAGGAAATAAATTAGATTCACCCCCTATCCCGCCCCTCCCACACACTCTCCCTTCATTCAACCTCTTCTCTTTCTTGTGCTGGAGTTCGGTGCAGACTGCTTTCGCCAAAAAAGCCATTTCTGCGTCTTGTAGCGCGCTACAGTATGCAGATTAAGCTTAAGCACTCCCCAGGCACTCATACAAGGATCATTTCTATTTGCACGTATTTCCTTATTTTTCTTTTACACACGTGATCAATGTGATGTAGTGAGTGGGTGAGAAGAGGGCGAAGGGTGGCGAGCAGGTCGGTGGGGGAGGCGTGGGTGGCAGCATCACAGGGACAGCGAAACTGCCACCCAGCCGACACCCAAAATTCAGTCGCAAAAACATGCTTAGAAGCGGCGAATTTGAATAATGAAAAAGACAACAACAACTACGAGAGATACGACGACAATAATAATAGCAACAACAAGTATGACAACAACAACTACAGCTACAACAACAACAATGAAGGGACCCACAAATTTCAGGTGTAATTGTGCAATTAAATTGAATTTTTCATAAATTTCGTTAACAAGAACAATAAAAACGAAACAAAAAAAAAAAACAATGAAATGATATGAAATGGAAACGAGAAGAGCCCCTTCCCACCCCCCTTCCTGGCCACTCGTCCACTACAAGGGACATCCACTGAGCGTAACAGAAGAAATGCGCGCAAACATATTGTTAAGGACACATTTGAAGTACACCTCAAGGAATCAAAGGAAAATCATTGCTGTTATCCTTTTTGTCGCAGTCGTTAAAAAGCGGTTGCAGGAGGGTGAAGGAGAGGAGGGAAAGGAAAAGGATTCCACGTGATGGCTTTTTTAACACAGCAGAACTAAACACAACTTAACTCAACTCGATTGGATGCCACTTGGTATCGCCTGGAGTGGGCCGGATAAAGCTGACCGGGAAGAGGCTCTGCTGCACCTTTGAAATCCAGGTAGAAAGCGTATTCCAAGCATGGAGGAGAGAGCGATAGAGGGAGAGAAAGCGATAGAGAGGGGGAGAGAGAGAGTGAGAGCGATAGAGAACCGTTTGCGGCTGATGAATGTTTGCTTTCCAATAGAATCTCATGCATGACCAACAAATAGAACAATCAAGCAGGGTAAGAATATCAGGAAACCCGTAGGAAAAGCTGCTGAATGCCATAAAAAGTAGAGGATAACAATAAAGACGACAACAACAACGACAACGGCAATGAGAAACATATACACTCTATTAAACAAACTCAATGAATGAGGTGAATTCGCTAGGTGAGGCTCCAGTGTATGGTGAAGGGTTGGTGAGGTGAAATGAGGTGGTAAGGTGAAGTGAGGTGTTGTTGAGATGTGATGAGGTGTGTGTGGGGTGTGGTGAGGTGTTGGTGCGGTGAGGTGAGGTGTTGGGGCGACGGCACAAAGCGTGCTTGTTTTTTTAATAAATTTGAGCAGTTATGGTCGTTAAAACGATGGGTGGCTGTGACTCTCAGCCATGTAGGAAGCCGGGCGGCGGGGGTAACTTGATACAACTTGCTGCTTGCCAGCGGAAGCAACAACGGATGCTGACGTGTTTCAAACGCTGCGAAAATGTGGGTTTTATAAGCGCGCCCATACGTATGCAAGCGATTTCATTTTTGTTTAAAGCCCCCACGGGTGCATTTCGCACTCAGTCAGCTTTTACACACACACGCACACACACACGCACACAGACACACACTCCTAACTACTTGTTTAGCTGGTTGGTGGTGGCATCAGCAAAGCGTTCCGGATGCTACTGGTGTTGGCACTTAAAGTGGTAAACAAGCGTTTGGTGGCTGGATAGATTGATAAGGGCGGTGTAGCCGAGAGGAGCAGACAGGGATGGTGGTAGAGTGAGAGTGGGGGAGGCGGGGGACATTCAAAAAGGTGCGGATGTGTACCGCCGTTTATTTTGTAAAGGAAATAATAAAGAGGTACCAACAGCGATATATTATTTTTCACACATACGAAACACACACACACACACACACACGTACTCTTATCACTACAGTCTGCACTTGATATGCTGTGTGCAGCAAGCAGCGAGAACTACTTGTTTGTTGAAGCCGCTTGAAGCTCCCGGATGGCCACTAAGCGCGCTCTAAACAAATGCAAGTTTTTAAAGCTGTCGAGTGTGTTGCTGTTGTTGTTGTTGTTGTTGTTGGTGGTGGCGGCGGCTTCAATTATTGTCTACATGTGCGGGTGTGTGCTTATCCAATAAAATAAAAACGCATCAAAAAATAATGAAAAATAATCTCAAAGGTACAGTTAAAGACACAACAAAACCATAAATAAACCAATAGATGAGTCAAAAGCTGTGGTGAAGTGAAGGGAGGTGAAGTGAGTTGAACTGAGCTGAGTTGAGTTGCGGAGGTGAAGCCAGGTGGTGAGATGTGGTGAACTGTTAAGCAGAGTGGCCGCCGCCATTGAGTCAAATCAAGCAGATCAAATAAAATATTCACTCGCTGTTAAATCTGAGCAGTTCAACAAAAAGGTTAAAACTTTAAAAACCTCTTCTAGCTTGAAAACAATTCAACTCAGAAATCGCAAGTCTTTACACAGACTTTTGACTCTTTTTTCATATATAAAAATCGTGGTGAAAAAAACGAAATTTGTCACGTACTCTGTGAGCGATTTTCTTGTCCATGTAAACAACGTGTAAATCATGTGAAACTGCTTAACCCACATTTTAGATAACCAAAGAAAAGATACTGTAGCTGTGAAGCGTTATGTACAACAATAATATTTCATAATATTTCTGTAATTCTTAGGAAAAATGTTCCCAGATTTAAATTAAGTCGTACGTCTTTCGCTGAACACGTGTCACAAATGGTACGAGACTACTCACTTGTGCAACACTTGTGCTAGCTTGTTAATTTCGAATTAAAAATTTTGATTGAATTAATTTTGACTGGGCTGGTGGGTTATTCTTGGGGGCAGATGAAGCCGAACTGAAGGAAAATTGGACTGTACAGGACTTGGTGGGTCAAGGCAGGATAAAGGTGGAATGTAGGACAATGGAAGGAAGGTTCGGGACAGGATGGAGTGGTAAAAGACATGACTGAGGTGAAAGGAGGGCTTGGAATGGAGAGGAGGAGAGTTGGTGTGGAGGAGACTGGGTGAGGAGCAGACTGGAACGGAACGAAGAGGAGGAGACTAGGCAGGACAGAGCTCTACAACATAGAAATAGTGTGTAGGACTGAATCTGAGTCCAGGACTAAATCTCAGGAAGCGAAGACATAGAACAGGACGGTGGGAGCTCCGTTCGGGTATCTTTTGAAGAACTTTATTTATCCCACGATAAGCTATCATGTCTATAGTAATATTTTCATGTCTTTAACCTAAACCTAAGGCTATATAAAAGTTTTTCCCCAATTTCTTTAATCTCTGAAAGTGGCGTCGCGTTAATTTCTCAACATCCTTCACTTGAGCACATTTCTAATCTACACCATCGATCTTTTTCCAGTTGGTGAAACTGAGGGGGAGGAACAGGAGCTGCTCCAACAGCCGCTCGTAGATCTAATCGATTCCAAAGAAGAGATACTCAGCGACAATGCTGAAAACTGCTTGGACGATGAACTCGACGATGATGATGATGAAGACGAATGCCAGCCACAGCCAACGAATGCAGGAGTTGAGCTACAGAAGCAGTATCTGGACAGCACCAAACCTCAACCGGATGCTGGGACCAGCAACACTATCATCATGACCAACAACTCAATGGCTGGGACAAAAAGTCACAACAACAACAACAACAATAACAACATCATTGGTAAGTAGTTGACTTCAATTTGCATATTTTATTGGCCACAAGCAACGAGTAACTAGTGTAAGACGCAAAGAGTACCCCGGCAGAGTGGTAAGCCGGGGATCGCCACGTGGGAATTTCTTCCATGTCCGGCTAATAATTCTCAACAGCCTCATAAATTGTAGAACTACAAAATTTCAGATTCCGACAAAAAGCTTCGAAATTTCTTTCAATGAATGGCAAGAGAGGAAAAGAGGGGTGTTACAGGGGTTTAAGGGGAGGGGGTTGGAGTGTGTAATCCGGCAGTGGATTTCATCGAAGTCTCGTAGATGAGAGTCAAGGAGTGAAAGCAGACAACGTTGTTTGTTGTATGATAGTTTTGCTCTTCTGTTGTTGTTGTTGCTGTTGTAGTTGGTTGGATAATTCATCTTGGGTATGCATTACAGTTGTTGCTGTTGTTGTTGTTGTTAGTTTAGTCGTTGTTCCTTTAATTGATGGTCTTTTTTTGTGGTTGTTCAGAATCTTCACAAAGTTCTTCCAAAGTAACTGCAGAATAGTTGCAGAGTTGCAAACCGAACCACGTTGTTGTGCTTACAGTAATGTTCGGTATATTTTAAACCCGGTTCTAACCGGTCATTTTCGAGTTCAAAACTCGGGTTTCTTCTGCTCTGTCCAACGGATTTTTTAGCTACTCTTGTAAGTTTACATCATTGCTCGCACTCCAGACCAGGTCGGCACTGCGGACACAATAATGCCTCGCCCATAAAAGTTGATGTGTCCTTGCTGTCCCATACTCGTATGTTACACGAAAATATTCCTCTGTGCCATGATTATGGCGCTTGGGTGTTTGGCAAAGCCACTGAATCGAATCGAATCGAATAGAACTCAAAGAAGGGGTTGAGTCGGGTAGCGTTTATCTTCGGCATGGTTTCCCAGCAGGCGCGGCGACGTCCGCTTAAAAGCCGATCCAGTCGCAGCAGCAGCAGCGGCAACAACACACAACTCAATACGTTGCGTTCGACCCGCGGGCGCACCGAGACAACCCAGCGTTCCGATGACGCTGCTGCCACTTTTTATGTGTCGTTTTCATGTACTGTGAAGATCCCTGGGGAAATCCATGCGATCCAAGCGAGAAACATCATCATCAAGAATGAAACAGCAACAACACAGCGAGGAGAACGATTGGAACGTCAGCAACAGCAGCAGAGACACACGAACACACACATTATGAGGAGTGTTGTTGTTGTTGTTGTCCTTATTGTTTCTGTTGTTGTTGTTGTCATAACGTAGTCTGCCAAGTAAACATGGATTATTTGAGGCAGCCACGTCTGTTGTGGGTGGCATTTTTTGGGTGTCCGAATTAGTTTCCACCGAAGAGTGTTCTCCGGAAACAGAAGAGCGCGCCAGAAGATGTTTCGGCAGCTGTGCGACCTTAACTCTTTGCTGGCTCTCTCTCTCTCTCTCTGTCTCTCCTTTTCTATCAGTTTCTGTTTCTGTGCTCCTGCCGCATCCTGTTTTATCACCATCCCGAGTTCGTGTGCGAGCAGGATAAAGTATTGCCCACTCTCTGGAGTGTTGTATAATCTTCTAATGGGAAATGAGGCTGCGATAAGTTTGGGGATACTAAAAATTGTCTTTCTACTCGTTGATTCCCTGCGTGCCGAAGTGCAAAAATACGATGTTGTTGCTGAATACTGAGGATATACTGTAGCGTGCATGCGGATATCATTCAGCACAGTGGATGAGATTCGACTTGAATGGAAATTCAATTTATAATTGAAGGGTAGACTGGAAATTGACTATAAGAGTTAAGTGATTTGACTTGGATTTAGATTGTTAGTGAAAGAAAAGAGGGGACAGAGAGACAAAGAGAGAGAGAGAAAGGTGAAAAGAGTGAAACGCTGGTGTCTTTAGTATCGTATTATTCCCGAAATATATTAATGAGGATTTAACAAAAACTTAGCGGGATGAAAGAAAGAAGGGAAGCATGTTTGGAGTGGGTTTCAGAACGTTCAACACTGTATGAACTCTAAAATTTCATTTGAGTTGAGTATCTGAAAATGTAAGCGCGAAACAAAAGGGAAAACGAGAAAAAGTGAAAAGAGAAAAAGGGGAATTAATGAATGTGTTGACAATATTCACACAAATGTGATGAGTACTTCCTCTCTTTTCCTCTTCTTGCCCATCATTCTTATGGAAAGATTGAAAGGGAAAAAAAAAGAGACGGATTTCTCAACAGATTAAGAGTTTTGCTACAATTCAAATTGGATTTTAAATTTATATCCTTTTTTAAAGAAATTCTGATAGATTTTTGTTATAAGAAGAGAGTAATAATAAAGGATGGTGGGGTGGAGGGGGGCAGTAATAAAAAGAAAGGATAGAAATAAACTATTCCGAATGAATTTAGTTATCTCTGCTTTCTAAGAATCTACCGAGATCGATTGAGAAAAATTCCCCCATTTTTCTCAAAGAAGTTCCTTGGCTACAATTTATTTCGGGGTATTTGTAACTGTATCTGTATCTGTGATATATAAAGAATGGCGAACACGTATTTGGCAAACGTCAGAAAGTTCAACAGAGTGATATGCACGGATGACTTCGGATTATCTTCTGAGGAAGCTGAGGGTGAAACACGATTTTGATAGAGTCTCAGATTCGTTATCATTTCGGTGTATCTTCATTTCGTTAGTTTGAACGCTATACAAAAGAAGGACAACTTTTGCTGGTGGTTAGATGACTCTATTGTCATCTTATATTTGATGACGAAGTTAATATTGCCCCCCAAATAATGAAAGTGAATTCTCTGTAAAGGAATGAATTGCAAATCAATCACAGTGACCACTTAATCGAACTTAATGTTTAATCGCATAGGCTAAAATAAGAGCAGCAATAAAAGTCCTTGAATGATTGTATCAACTGTTGTAGAGGATCAGAGAAACCTTTTTCAGTGACAGATAAAAACAGAAGTTCGCAGAAGGAAGTTAAAAAATATACTCTGTCAAACACATCATCATCGTCATCGTCATCAACGTAATTATGGTGATCTGTCGAGGTTGTCATGCATGATAAACTGAATATTAACAGGCTTCTTTAACCTGTTCCACCGTCATTTCAATACTATAGCAACACCAACAAAAGCACTATTATTATTATTTTGAGTCTTTTCGCCCGCTTCGTAATCGTATGAAGTTTTATGTTACAAGCTGTTTTTCTCCACTACTGATGCCAGTAGAAGTGTGCGTGTGTGTGTGTGTGTGTGGGTGTGTGTATTGGCACAGGCTCAGATGTGTGCCTGTTTATTTTGTGTCTGTGTTTGTCTGTTCGTCCTTGGGGATCGACACTGGTGCGAATAAAAATTACACAGCGTCATACAAGCTGCTGCTCCTGCTTGCTGCCTGCTGCCTGCTGCATGAGAGCCGTATAAATGAACCCAACAACGTGCTGCACACTTCGCAATTGTTTGCCGATGTGTGTGTGTGGGTGTGTGAGTGTGTGGGGGTATTTGAGAGTGTATGAAAGTCACACAGTGGCACACACTCACTCACCAGCTCTTAAGGGAGCATCTTGAGACATGCGGCAGCAGCAACAGTAGCAGCATGGAACGAACAGCAGTCAGCAGGCGGCAAACGGCAGTCGTTTCTGTGCTCGTAGTTGCTCATTTTGCCATTATTATTCCTCAGTGTATCGAAAATGAAGCAAAAATGAGTTATCATATTTATACTTGTCACACGAACACCGAGTGGGTGGCGGGCGGCGAACGGGTGGGCGGGGCTCTGTCGGGCAGCCAAGCAACCTACTAATACAGCTGTTCCCGAGGTGATCCAAGCGTAGGTAAAACTTAAATTTGCTTTGTTATCCCTGGGACGGATTTCGGTAAGCAGCTGGATGAAGATTGCTAGAGGAGTGGGAAGGAGGAGGAGGAGGATGGGACTTAGAGGCTGGTGTGTATAACTTACAATTTTTTGTGAGATTACAATTTTTAATAAATTAAATTATATCGATCGAACTTGTGGTCTCATAGTGGATAAATTCAACCTGGGAATTAAAACTTTTCCTCAATTGTTAGGACTGGAAAAAATTCAAAACAAAAAATCACACATTTTATTTCACTTTATTTAAGAATTTTAATTATTTTAGTTTGCTGCCATTTAAAATAGAAATAAAATCTGAAATTCAAATAGAATACAGCCTTTTGTTTTACTTAAAATATAAATTATTATTTATACTGTTTATTGCAAATCGAAATTTGCAAATTTTAATCTTAAAAGTCCTATAAATTTTATATTTCATTAAATGATTTGATTGAAGTGAGATAAATTGAAAACTTAACTTAATACTTTTAAAAATAAAGCGTGGGCCATCAGCTGGTTTCTTTTTGAATTATTTACTTCTTATTGACTTTTTTTAGTTATTTAATTAATTTTATGGTTTCTGAATTAAGTATTTAATTATTATATAATTTATTATTTATTATATTCATTAGATCTATATACATATCTTCATTTATCATATGAAGTTCAATATATAGACAATTAAACGATCGCATTAAATAAATTAATTTGATTGCACGTCTAAACGTGATAATTATGTGAGAATGGAAAACCTCCCCTCCTCCTTCGTCCTTCGATTTGCTCCCCCTCGTCTAAGCGGCTTAACGCTCTCATTTATATATATGAAATCTCTCTTCAAAGCGCCAGAAAGAAAGTTTCACTCTCTTGGGACATTCTTACTCGTAAAATACGAACTTAATAATGTGCTCGGATCAACGGTGAGAGGGCAAGAAGAAGAAGAAGAAGTAAACAAGAGGGAATCGAATTTGCACTGAAAAGAAAAGCAGCTTAAAATAAATATGAAAAAAGGATAGATTAGAGATAGAAAAAGATTCTTTGTAATTTTGCTGTAGAGAAATTTAATGACCCTGACTTAATTGAATGATAACAGCTGGTTAACGGAATTTCTTCAATTTTTTGACAACGAATTCAATGAATGAATTTTTCCAGTGTATTTACGCAACCAAGCAACGAGAGTGACTGGCTCTCTGGAGACGCGACAACTGAGACACAAATGGAATTAAGAGTATACAGAAAGCATTCCCAGAGGAGGGGGCTCTGTTGATGGACAGAGGAAAACGCGGCAACGGGAGCCCTCGAAGTACGCCAGGAAATCTACAAAGTAACGAGTTTTTCGCATTCCCACAACGCAAGTTGAAGCATCGTCCGTCAGTCGCATGAGAGCCACAGCTCCCATGAATACTGAAGAGTGGTCAGTATGCGGTGTCAACGGTGGGGGTGTGGGGAGAGTTGAGTGGTTAAAGTTTTATCATCAACCGCAGAAAGTACGGCAGCATGGAGGAGACGATGAATGTCAAAAACTGGACCCATCTGAAGTCCGAAGTTGATATACGTACATATGTAGGTCGTTGTGCTTATGAAATGTGGCCCCCTCATTAAAAATTCTCTTTTTTGATGTGAGGAAAGGAACGTGTCGTGGAGGAGGCGATGGCAGGGGTTCTTAAGTGAGCTCTGCATTATTTAATCGCTTTGCAATTATTGGCGCCTCCACCACAAGCCATACGAGCCCATCTCTCCTCATGCCCCCTGCAGCACTCTACACACTACTCCAGGGACTGCATCAAAGAAATCCAACTGACATCAAAGCTTCCTCCTACTTGACACCTCCGCCCCTCCTGATTAGCATGCTACAACATGGCAGCGTATGCGTTGTACTTCAGCGTGCGTTGGTCGTTAAAAATTGCTACTCAATATGACTCAAGTACACACAAAATTCATTCAGCAACAACAACTACAAAAGCAACTGAGCAGCGAGCGACTCGGCGACTTTGTAACTCATAAAATCGGGATTCCGTGCAAAAACGGCGGATTTCTGAAATAAGATGAAACACCACGGATGCCACGGTATCATCCCGGAAGGACGTGTTGAATAATCATCAGCTTTCCGACCAAAATCGTGGCAGTTTGTTGGTGGCAGGAGCGGAGTTTCAAGGAGGGTCAACTGGGCTGGTGTTCGTGACCGAAGAATCCCAGCGAAACCAACGAATTTCGGGATGATTGACAGTTGACGGGACAATCATCAATTATAATCGAGATCTTTTCGGGAGTCAGCTGATGTTACTCAAGGGTTTACAGCGCGTTGCTTTCGCTTTCGATACTCTTTATATAGTGAAAAGACATATAGACTTCTAACTTTGTTCAAAAGCAGGTTCCCCTTTATTCAAAGTTCCTCTTTTCGGAGTCGATTGAGTCAGCCTTTTATTGAGCCACTTTTCCGAATTTCTCGGTCCCATGGTGCATCTATTGAAAGCTGGTTGTAATTAATGTAAACGGTAGGTCGTAAAATTGAAAACGAAAATTGAACTACAATTGAAAGTTTTGCGGTAATGTTCCCATCCTATTCCGGCCCTGGCACGTAGGGGACTACAGTGCTCCAACATGTTCCAAAATTTCTTGATGTCGCTACTCGCATCGCCATCATTTTCATCACCAGCTCCAGCATCAGCAGCATCCAGGCAACGAAATGACAAACACGTGAATTCCACAAAAGATACGTATTCAAATTTCCGACGAGGTATTCCCAGGATGTCAAGGACAAACATATGAGCCTGGCCTGGCTGCGTGTAGCCGGGAGTGTGGGGGGCGAGGGTGTGAAGTCCCCCATTCATGATAATTCAAAGATGCGGCGTTAGTTTTAGCGATAACGAACGAGCGGATGGTTCACCCGCTTTTACACTGTCGCCCGCTTAATTATCAGCTCTGACGCCTTCGGTTGTTCAGTCCTAAAATTGCAAACACTTCGCACTGCAGCTCCGGCATCCAGCCACCGCCTCCACTGTGTCCATCCACTGAGCGAGGCGATGGTTGGCATCTTTTACTTCCGCTGTTGATGCTGCCGACTGCTGTTGACGCTGCTGTCTGTTGCTGATGCTGATGCTGATGACGGATATGACGCAGTTGCCATTTTACATTTACGACTGCGGCAACCGTGGACGACTTTCCTCAAATTATGGCGAGCGCGCGTTTCTGCGCTACGCATTCCATGTTCGCAGAGACGCGACTCTTCGAATTGATGGAAAATCCTCCCGCGGGACACGGATTTTATTAGCGGCAGCTGTTGTGAATGGAGCACGAATCGAACTGAACCAAAATGCTGAAAAGCTGGGGCAGAATGTGGTTGGCTATTCGAAAGCAGCAGCAAAAAGTCGAACACGTACGCGGACGAGAGATAAGAATCGTAACATGGACGACGTCTCAGAGGTGACATCAGAGTGGAGGTCGGACAGCGGGAAACCTTTGAAAATTTCCACTACTTCGTTATGAGAGAAATAATTATGACGAACATTGGGAGATAGATAGATAGACAGTGTCTGCTGGTGATGCTGAACTCGAATGTATCCATTAGATGGCAATTAAAAGGCCCTCCTAATCTGGGACAAAGTATCCAGCATGCGGAGGGAACAAAATGTACTTTGAAAGATTTGTATAACTGTCAAAATTGCAATAAATACTAAATTTAACTAAATTTATCGTATAATCGTATTTTTATCGGCGACACTCTCACTTTTAATGCTTTATGACTTAAAATGACTAGCATAACCTATGCTAATAAACCACTTAAAAGCACAAAAAAACCCGAAAAAAGCTGGTAGACTAACCACCCCAGAGAATCCTCGAAACTAAAATCACGTGCTACGAGTGGAACTTTTCAACAGCGACAGCTGTTTTACTATCAATTGTCTGACTGTCTGTCTTTCTGCCTGTCTGCGCTCCTGCAGCATTCATTCACTCAGAGAGAGAGAGAGAAAGACTCGTTACTCTGGAGAGCACATTGGATGGAGTTCTCTGTTCATCTCCCGCTCTTTGCAGCGCACAGCGCAAGCGATTCTAGAGAATCGCAGAGTGTTGAATCAGAGAGCCGAAAGAAGGCTCTCTTAAAATGTTGGCTACCAAGTAAAAGAGCGTTTTGCAGTTTTAATCATGTTAAAAGGGGGCCAAGGAGCGAGTACACATCATCAATCTCTCTGCTCTGTTCCACTCTGACTCTACTTTGACTCTACTCTGGCTCTCCTCTGCTTGCCTGCTCCCCAGACCGCCAATAGACCAGGTGGTGTTCGGCTCCACTGAGCCCAGCTGCGACTTAAGAGCGGACAACTCGCTGGCACTGCAGTTGTTTTTGTTTCACTGCGAAGGATTCGTATTGTTGTTGTTGCTGTTGTTGTTATTGGTTTATTTTATTACTATCGTTTGTTTTCGTTTTATTGTTGTTGTTGCCTTTTCTTTTGAGGGAATTATGGATCCCTCGAGGATTGACTAATCAAAATTTCTTCCACCTGGGATGCCCCGAAGCTTGTAGCTGACAGAGAGGAGGAATGAGTTGTTGCTGGCGGCGCCACTGCTCCTGATTGGGGGGGGGGGGGAGTGAAGGGCTTACTTTGTATGTGAGTGCGTATTGATTTTCTTAGTGTTGGTTGATGTTGAAGTCTTCGGCGTGGTTGTTGTCTTCCACTTCGTGGTTGCCAACAGTGATGACGACGACGACGGTGACACCGCGGCGACGTGGTTGGTGTTTCTTTACCTCTTGTTTTTTATTCGTTCGGGTGGCAACGTCGTTTAGATTATTTAGTTGTTCGCTGTTGTTGTTGTTGTTGTTGTTGGTTTGTGATGGTCTGGCATATTTTGTTGTGGAATTTTCTCGGCTATTAAATTCGCTTTGTAAATTGCTGGCACGTGTGTGTTTGTGTCCTTGTGTGTGTGTGTGTATATGTGAATGTGTCCTTAAGTTTCTTGTGTGAGCAGCTTAAGGTTTTTATACGTATTGGTGTGTGTTTGTGTGTGAGACAGTTGGGGTTAATTAAAATATTTGATTTCTATTGCAGCCGCCCATCACGTGAATGCTCTCGATTCGGTTGCTACTCTGGCGGGGGACGATGAGATACCAGATCCCGAAATGCCAAACTTTAGCCGCCAAGAAGCTGTGGAGGAGGCAAGCGCCGCAGGTCTCGATCTCAATACAGAACACTTGACAGAGTTCGAAGTTCAGAACTTGGTTGATGTCAGTGAAGATGGCGAAGATGATGATAATGAGGAGGAGGTGGGAGATGTTGAGGAAGATGTTGAGGATGATGAAGAGGAGGATGAAGAAGAAGAAGATCTGGATATACACAGTTTGGACAGTTTTTATTCAGGTAAGATATTTAGTTTTAGATATAATAAAATATATAAACAATTTAAGTAAATAAGAGTCTTTAAAAGGTACCAATACCAGAGATACTCATTATTCCATCTCTTTTTTGATCTGTTACCTCTCTCATCTTCATCCACATTTGAATTTCCACTCCAAACAACACATCCATCTCCAGAGTTGAATCCCTACTCAAATATGTTGGCTACTTCATCATATTCCTTCTGTGTTTCATTTCCCGTTACACGTCCTTCTATTCCGACTTCTCCTCTTCGTCATCCTCCTCCTCAACCACCTCCCCCACCTTCACCTTGTCCTCCTCCCCCTCACCTTCCTCCTCCTTCTTCATTCCACAATCCTCATTGCTTTCGTTTTGATTACTGTTTTCAAGTTTTTTAAAACGTAGTTAGGCCCACACACACATCCATCCCGTTGCTACTGTTGTCATTTCTTTTCATGTCACAACGACTCTCCCGACTCGAGGTGTAGAGCTCCCCAGAGTGTCGTGGTCACTCTGTATATAACACCCTGTACAGCAATTTCGATTGGTTATGCGCTGCGCTTATGCTGAACAACAACAACAACAACGACAAGAAATGTTAAGCTTTTCGCAGGGATCCTGCAGGAACACCATCGCCAGGATGCAGTAGAAATGCGATGCTGGTGCAAAAAATGGATGCCTGAATGAGTGAATGACGGACTGAATAACTGACTGAATGCCTGACTGAATGCCTGACTGAGTGACTGACTGACGGCCCGGTTACCTCGGTGCACGTTGGTTATTTTATTTTATTGCCAAAACTTCGGAAGCTGTGCTGAGAATTTACAAAATTAATGTGCTGGATGTTGATTGATTTCACTTTAGCTGGGAAAATTTAGTGAAAAAAGGGATCAGACATTTTGCCCCAAGCTTCGAAGCTTCATCCAATAAAAAGCACCCAAGCATTCGTAATGTTGTTATCAATTTTTTGTTGTTTTAAGTTAGATTTCCTCTGATTACAAAAAGTAGTTCTAAGTAATAATTAACAGAAGCTTGGAAGGTCGGAAGGTTCTGTGGGTTGAGGGTTGTCTCTATGTTGAAATTCTCATGTTCAATAGAGTTGTTCATGAATTAAAAACCGATTTAAAGCACTGTATTAATTCATCGGAATCTCATTTATTAGCTTAAATCGCCCACACATGAAGACTTCCAAGAATTCAAGCTTTCAATTGAATTCAAAACAATTTGAAAAAAAAATTCTATTGAAAGCTTCGAAATACCGTAAAAAAGGTTTCAATTACTTCGAATTCAGGCCGATAGAATAGAATAAAACAACAAGTTTTTCATCACAATCGACGTAGTTTTATTTCTTGTCCTATTCTTTGGCTTCTACATCTTGTTGTTATCCTTCTTTGTGACTTCGCTCTTCCTTTTTCACTATCCGCTTGTTAACTTTAACATTTTTTAGCCATTCATACGCTTTTTTATCCTTTCATACGAGTTGATGTACGTATCTGATTCTGTACTTCGATGTATATCTTCGTTTGGGTTGGTGGACCCATACGTCTTTGTTGTTGTTGTTATTGTTATTATGCTGTCAGTTTATTTTTATTCCATTATTTTGAGATTTCAGCCTTTAGCAATCCTTGTGCTGCTGTCCGGCAGCATTCATTCAGTAACGAGTCCCTAACGTGTTGTGTGGAAATCGTGAAGCGCCTAAATGTATGCAATGACTTTTTTCGTTCTTATTATCGTTGGATTTTCAATGGTTTACAATCGAATGAATGAGAAAGGTAAAGGATATGAAGAAGTACGAGAGAAAGGAGTATGTGTGTGTGTAGACGGGCGTATACATGAGCTTAAAATTTCAGTGAATGAACGCACTACAGAATGAAAAGGATTTTAACTCTTTTTTCCTTTACTTTGTCTCCGTTTGCCTGCGCTGCGGAGCGGTGGCCGGGTTTGCCACGAAGATGGTTGGCCTCACTTCCGGTGAGGTTTTCTTCCGTGGCTGCCACGCTTCGTTGCGTGTTACGATATCCGGACCGAATAATGAAACATCCTTGAGTAAAAGCTAAAGCTTAAGTTCACAACAGACACTCAGAATCGTGGAAATCTTTTAATTTTCTTATTCATTTATTTGCTTATTTTATTAATTTATTTATTTATTGTGCATGTTTTTGTTGTATTGTGTTTGTTTTTTTGTATTATGCTTGTTTTCTTGTATTTTCCTTGTGTTCTTCCTTGTGATTTATTAATGAATTCCTTTTGATAGTCAGAGTATCCTATGAGCCCCACCACCGCCATCTGGTGACCTTTCTTGAATTCCACACACTCTGCTAAAGATTGAGTAGTTTGAGTATAGTTCGTGTATAGTTTAAGAAACGACTTGAAGAAACTAAACAAGCAACTCGAATGGCATCCTTTTTTGCGTTTGTGTCTGTCACTCGTGTGTGACAAACGGAAACGGAAAGGAAAACATCACTTGTTATACACACTCAAGGACACAAACACACACACACACTCGGTCTGTCTTTCATGCATGCATCTCATTTACATTCAACAATTAATTACAAATTTGTCTTAAAAGACAACAGAACGGCAGAGAAGAACAAAGTGGCGAGCAGAGAGACAGTCAGTTGGACAGACAGATGGACAGACAGATAAGCAGATAGAAGGACAGATAGAGGGACAGACAGACCCCATAAACAGCCTGTTGTCCGTGTGCTGGCTGCGGCGTTTAAGCCACGTCCCTGTCTTCTGCTTGGACGTTTTCTGCCAGCGGGGGACTGCATACAATCAGCCGGATGGGACCGATAATAAATATTGTCGCTCACATGAACAACGACATCGTCAGCGGCGTCAAAGTCAACCACGAAGGCGATGGAAACGACGACGTCTTCTCGCACATCCTTTTGCAGATTTTCTCCGCTTAATTTTTCCGTGTCTTAATTTTGACATAAACACGACTTTAATTCCCTATGATTTTCTGCTTGTTCTCCTTCTAGTTCTTGTTCTTGTTCTTCCTTTTCTTCTTCCTGGTCTTTGTTGTTGTTTCATTGTTGTTTTTGGTACCATTTCATTTGGTTTCATTTGTTGATTATGTTTCATTTAAGTTGTTGATTGTTGTATTGAAACTGTTATTATTATTGTTGTTGCTGAGTGTTGCTTCTAATGTTGTTGCTGTTGTTATTGTTGTTGTACCGACTCTTCAACGCTTTTTACTCACTTCCGAGCTCATTGACCACTCATGTTGGCCATCAAATTAAAACGAGATCAACGAGTTTTTTGGACAGCGTTTAGAGATTTTATTGCTTTTCATTTTATATCACTTTTCGTCTGTTTTTTACGACAGCTTTTTGCCAGATTGCAAAATTTTTTTTGGCGAGATTTTTTCAACTTAATTCACTGCCCCCCCCTCCCCAAATTTCTTGCCTATTAAAAGAAAAGAACTGTAAAACTCTATGTTTTTATCTTAAATAATTCTATCGTAATTTATTTGTGCGGTTTTTCTATTGAGAACGTGGTTTGCAAATTTGTCTAACATTAACTTAATTTAATTGGCAAAAATTACTTTATAAAAATAAGCAAAGGAATTTCGAAACAGAGAACAGAGAATTTCGAGAAATCTGAATAAAAATCTGAAGCTGAAAACCATACAAATTTCTCTAGATTAAAATTAAAAGGTTTAAAATTAAATTAAAGTTAAAAAACGGACAAAATGAGACCCGCTTTTAATCGGCGGCGGCACACGTCTTTAGGCCATCGTAAATCGAAGCACAACAGCAACAAAGACCAGAGATAGCATCTCTGAAAGTTTCTTCATGACCACAATTTTTTTTTAACAAACGTCGAACGTCTCGCAGTCTTCACGGTGGCGACAATTAAACGGTCATCAGTGCGAATCGGTCAACGTTTGCTTCAGTCGTTAACAATTAAACGGTGCTGGCGGATGGCCAACCGTGGAAACAACGAATGAAGGGAAAAATGAATGTATGAATGAATGGTTGAACGAACGGAGGGACTAAGAGACGGATGAAGAGAGGAACGAAGACACGAATGAAGGGACGGACGAACAGATGTCGATGGATGCCATCTTAATGTGGGTCGAATGTAGAGCACACTGTGTGTGGTTAAGAAAAGGTTAAGCGTTTAATTGTTGTGTAGAAAGCAACACGTTTAGCGAATATCTGGGTCAGAATTTTAAGAGTTTTCTTAAATATCGACTACTAAATCTACTACCGTTTATTTTTTCAAGAATTTTAAATGTTTTATTGAAGTAAAGCATAAAAAAAAACGTTTGTATTCGAGTAAACTTTTTTAACGTTCCTGTCATTTCTATGAAACAAGGACCATTTTTATGTTTTTCTTTTTGTGTGGCTCATAAATAATATTTTTGGTTTTGTCACCATTGTAGTTGTTGTTATTATTTTGTTGTTGTTCTTATTCTTGTGGTTTTTCTTGTTGTTCAAAAGGTTTCGCCTCTTTTAACAAAATGCAAAAGCAATCTCAGGTGTAAACCATTTGACACCAGTTCTTCTTCTTCTTCTTTTCCCTTGCCGCCTCCATTCTACCCTCTCCGCTCATCATTCCATCAACTGAAACTGGGTGAAGATCTGCTTAACAAAGCAGCAAAAGAAAAGAACAACGAACAAGCAAAGCAAAAGTTTTTCTTGTGGGTGAGCTGAAAAAACAGTAGAAAAAAATGCACACATTTTAAACACTCTCCTCTCCGCTTCCCTGAAGGGGGCAGGAGATGCAAGGGTGGAGATGAAAGAGTGGCTGGTGAAGGGGTGGATTTGAAAGGGTGAAGATGTCCAGAAACAACGCGCGTTTGTTAAGCTGTCCCGCCGCTGTCAACAACAAAGTTCGCTGCTACTCCTGTTCTCACTCTTGTTCTTGTTTCCCTCCTCCTGCTCTTTCGCTTGCTTTCTGTTGCAGGACTTGAGTGCAGTTGGAAGAATAAAACCAAAAGCAACACAACAACAATGAAGAAACAACCACAGAGAAACAACAACAAGGAAAGAGACAACAACAAGAACGAATCTCCTGAAAACACAACGTAGAAAGTAGAAAAGTTTTACATGCAGTCTTTTGAGAGCTCAGCAAGATTTAATCTCTGGAGATTCGCTGGCCAGCTTCAGTTACTCGAGTCGCCGTTGAGTGGTGCTGCCACACGAGCAGTGGAGGGAGGGACGGAGGAAGTGGGGGCGTTGGTGTGGATGCCTGATTGCTTTGCTGACTTGTTGTGAGCTCAAAAGCAGTTCACGCTGCATTTGATTTGAAATTTCTGCGAATTTTCGTTGTTTATAAATTTTTCTGTATTTTTTTTCATCCACTCAAAAAAGTTGTGACACGTTTTCAGTGTTGCATGATTTATGATTGCCTGCTGCAAGGTGTTTCCGGGGCTGTTCTCTTATTTCTACGGCTTCTTATTCCACTACTCCGTGTTCTTCTTCTCCTATTATTCTTCTTCCTCTTCTCCTTCTTTTGCTGCTTCTTCTTCTACTCCTTCCCTTGACTCTTTCGTCCTCTGGTGAGCGTTGAGCAAACTTTTGCGCTTGCTATTTGAAAAATCTGCTTTGTTTGGTGCTGCTTTTTTTGTTGTTGTTCTAAACTTTTTAAAGGATTAATATTTGTTGTGTTTTTGTTGTTGTACCTCCTCTCGCACTCTCGCCCCTCTCTCTCACTCTCTTTTTCTTTATTTAGAGACTTAAAACTGAAAGAAGAAGAATTAATGGCTTTGTAATGCGATGGTGATTATTTTAAAGCACCGTTTGGTTAATTAGAAGATGCTAAAAGCCTGCTCCTTTCGGTGGAACTCCCACCCTCTCCCTCCAGACACTTCAACTAGGAGTTTTTAATGTATAATTTAGTGCTCCTTTTTGGTTAATTTGAAGCATTAATTAATTAAAGTAGCCTACAGTAAAACTGAACAATCTTATAAACTAATTCGTTTGTTCATTAATTTTGTTAGTTGTTAGTTTTTATCAATTAATTCCACTTGTTTCGCTGGTTCCAATCGTTCCACTTGTTTTTCCGTTTCCATATCATTCCATGTTCCAGCAGTCGAAATGCTTGTCTCATTTCCAGAGGAGGATAAAGCAAAAGAAGACAAACAAAATTTATTCTCATCAGAGGGCATTTATTGCAGCTGTGATGGGTAAAGAGCCCAATAAACCTTTGGCCCCCAAACCATTTCCAATCACAGAAGAGGAGGAGGAGAAGGAGGGTGAAGAGAAGGAGGTGGAAGAGAAGAATGAAGAAGCGACGGAGGAGGATGAGAAGAATGATGATTCGCAGGAGGTGGAGGAATGAAAGCATGACAAGAACTCTTTTTTCTTGTACATTCACTTCTTTTTATCTCTGAGACCCATCCGAGCCTCCAACCATCCAGCCTCCCCACACCACCGCCACGCCTCTTGAGCAGCAACTCTTCTCTGCAGCTGATATGCGAAAAGTGTGTACAACAACAACGATTCCAATTGGATGCAGCCTCTTGGGGAGCACTTTGAAGCAGCACATTATGGGACTCCGAGGAACAATTCGAAGGAGTCCCCTGGGACCACCCATTCAATGCTCTGAATACGACAGCAGCCGGCATGGAGCTCCGGTCGGCCTCAATGCTTGGTTGGCTACCAAAAGCAGTCAGTTTACAATGATTTCAACTCGTACATTTTTCTTTGGCTTATTTTTTGTGGTCTCTGTTGTTGTTGTTGTTGTTGTTTGGATTTCCTTTTTGCCCATTTCTGTTCGTCTTATTGTATTTTTATTTCATTTCGTTTTACAGTGAAAAACTGAAGTGAACACAAAAAAAAACAAGGAATGTAATAACGACGTCATTCGAAAGCACGCAAAATCCCGCGCAGGCATTCAAACGAACCGCCAGAGTATAATTTAAAGACACACACACACACAAACGCACACATGATCCACAATACACACACACACACACACACATTCATTCAATTCATGCCGACGATAGAGTGTACATTCGCACATGTAGCGCGAAAAACAGCTCTGATAACAAGAAAGACACCCTAAATACACAAACACACATGCAAATACAAACACACACACACACACACTTGCTACGTAATGTTACGTAATAAAACTGTAAAATATTACCTGCTACGTTGGCAACACTGCCTGCCGAAGGTGTTCGTGCGTTCAGCGCCTCACAGCTTCTCGACTTCGGCTTAATATTAAATTTTGCGGTCGCCAGAATTCGCTGCTTCGGCTGCCGAGTTGTTGTTCATCTGTTCGGCTCCTTTTTTCAGGAGGAGGGTGAGGAGGGTTGAGGGAGAGGACCCCCAATTCCCCAATCGGTGGGGAGGAAGTCGTCTTTTTGCAAAGGAATCACGATTTTCAATCAATAAAAGTTTTTTTAATTATTTAAAAGGATTTCTTCCTTAAAATGGGAACAAATTTTAATTTTTTACCGGAATAAAAATGAAATGAAATAAAATTAAAATTAAATTAAAATTCAAGGAAATTGAAATAGATTTCAATATTTCAATTTTTTTGTTTTAAATGCACACATCATATAAAAAACATTAAATTCTCAGGGACCTTCAAGTGTGCAACTGCACTCTTTTGGAAGTTCCAAAGAAACGGTATTAATTTATACATGTTCAACACCGGATTTGAATCTTGACCCTTTTCATTTATGTATTTTCTGCGTTCCCTCATAAAAACTCTGCTCGTATATTTAAATATAATTCAGTACTTGAAGTTGAACGGAATCAGAATCGGATTCGGAATCGGATGTAGCAATCATGCATGTTAATTTGCTTGTGCTTCCTTGTGTTCTTCCACTTCTTCTTCTTCTTCATCTGATGTTTTATCTTGTTCTTCTTCTGGCTCTTGACCTTCTTTCACTGTTATCGTCCGCCGCCCCCCCCCCCCCCCCCCCATCATTTTCATTCAATGTCCCAGTCTTCTTTCGTCACAGAAGCAGCAGCAAGCAGTTCATCGCTGGCGGTGGCACGCGTTTTACTGTTACCATGTACCGTTTATTTTCTTATTCTTTTTCTGTTGTGACCAAGTAACATCTACAGAAGTCACCGCCAGGTGTCACTTGTGTGTGTGTCAAACGTGCCACGCGTAAGTTTCTTCACTCACAAGACTCGTTTTTACTTTTACGAGCTTTTTATTTGGACATTATGAATGTTCTATTCTATTTCTTTCTCTTCTCTTCCCTCTTCCCCTTCCCCTTCGCTTTTCCCCTTCCTTCCGTTTCAATTTCTTTCCATTTGCATAAATTTTGGTACGCGTTGTCAGCGAGACGCGCGCTGAAATGCGACAGTAGACTGGTTTTTTTTTATGACGTTTCTGTGCTACGCTCCTCACAGACACGCTTGAAGCTCGCAAACTGTGAACGCAGCCCGAGTGACCGAATGACTGAATGAGTGCACGGGGCACATGTTGAACTATGAGCGTGTTTCCGCTTGCAAAACAAGTGGCTTGTAAAAATTTGTTAAGTTGTATTTTTATGTGTGTCCGAGTGTGTTTCTTTGTTACACGTGAGCCCAGACATCAAGAAAGACATCAAGAAAGCCATCAAGAAACTATAAAGTTGTTGCTTTTATACTCATTGGGCTGCTCTAATAAAAAAAAAAAACAATAATTTTCATTTCTATGAAACGATGAAAATAATATAGAAAGACTATAGTAAATAATATGAAATATAGTAAATAATATAATAAAGATAAAAAGAAGAAGAAGATGTAAATTGGTTCACTACGTACCACAATGTTTTTTATGAGTACATTTATTCTCTTTCTTCTAATCGAGGTCTTTCGATTACAAACTCCATTAAAGACTCCATTAAATACTCTTTTAAAAATTAGAAAAATATGTCTTTTTTTATTTCTAGTAATCAATGCAACAATATTGAATGATATCAATAAAAGTGCAATAAAATTTAATCAATATCAACATAATTAAATAAACTTAAAATAGAATTAAATAAATGTTGGGCCATCAGCTGGTTTCTTTTTGAATTAAATATTTCATTTAAAAGCAACTAAATTTATTCGATAAGTAATTTCAATTAAATTAAACAATTCAAAACTAAAACAACGATATTATTATATAATCAAATACATATGTATTTAATATAAATACCTGTAAATAAATAAAAACCATCTGTAATAAAAAAGTTCAATTTTAATTTAATGAATGGAAAGTAAAACTTAAATGAAATTTCTATGGATAATACATATATTTCTTAATACATAATAGAATTTGATAATAAATAAAACTTCAATAGATACAATATTTAGAGAAAAACTTCTTAATTCTTCGTCTTCTTCTTCCTTCTCTGCATCATTTATTTATTGACTAATTCAACCTCAAGATCCAAAAAAGGTCCTGTTTCTCCTCATCTTCTTCTTCTTCGAAATACCTACATTTTTAGACACAACTTTTCGAAAACCAACCCAAATCAATTTTGTTTTATTTTCCTTTTCTTTTGTTGCCGTTTTTGTTTGTCTTTTTTTGCATTCAATCAAAAATAAAACTAATTGAAAGCAACAACAAAACGCTTAAATATTTTATTACCTTTAATTTAGAAGAGTGGGGGCAGGGAGGGGGTGGTAAATGAAATAAGTGAAAAACGTCACAATAACAAATGTAATGAGAACGCTTTTCGAGTGTTTGAGTGAACGTTTGTCTAAATTGATGGTGATTAGCACAAAAATCCCACCAACACGGGCCAAATAGTAGCGAATAAAAAGTGGGAGGGGCAGCGCCCACACAGAGCATGATTGTCGTGGCGTGCACATCAGTCAAGTCGACGCGCGGCTGGCTTCTCGTCAGTGACAAGTGAAGCGTCGGATTTAATTGTCTAAATTTGTGCTGCTACAATAGAAAAAAGCAACAACAATACCACCACCAAGAAGAAGAAGAAGAAGAAGAAGAAAAACAAGAAGAAGCTGCTGTTAGAAAGAAGAATAAGAAAAAATAAGAACAAGAAAAAATAAGCACAGAATCACACGGGGAAAAAACCGAAAGCTAAAAGTGAAAATCACAGAAGTCATTTCTGAAAATCGAGAGAAATTCAACTGCAGACAAAAATTGAAAAACAATTTTAGAAAACAAGGTCGTGGCCCCTGTTTGACGATGATGAGCTAATTACGTTTGACTGACGACGAGGGGGTTGGCAACACTGACGGATAGCAAGGGTGGGTGGATGGGTGGCCTCCAGAATACAGAGCCACCCAACCTAACTTAACCAACAACCGGCAACTAACAGGAATCAGGAGAGTGACAGAGGAAGAGAGGAAGAGGGGAAGAGAGAACGCCGGGAAGAGAGGAAGAGTGGAAGATGGGAAGAGAGGAAGAGAGCGAAGAGCGGCAGCACTCAGTGACATCCCTTGAGTGAAAAAGCGGACAACAAAGTTGACAAGAGTTCTACGAGTAAATCTCCGACAACAACAATGCGAATAATGATAATAATAACAACAACAACAACCGCAATAGCAACAACAATGAACAGGGAACGATTGAGAGTGAGAGAGGCGAGAAGAGAGGCGAGGACGAGACGCGAAGGTGGTTAAAATCAGCTCGTATCATTTGAATGTTGGTAACCCTTTTGAATTTTTAATGCGCGACTAAATGTCATTCTCTGTGATTGTGTGAGAGGGTGTCTGTATATATACATACATAGTACATGTGTGTGTGTGTTCGTTCGTCACTGAGTCCAAACAATGTAACCGTGTTCTGTGTTGTTCCCTTCTTTTTTCTTGGTTGCCTTCTGAGAGACTCGAACATGTTGACGTCTCACTGTTTATTTATCTGGTTGTCCGTGCTTCTGTCTGTCACTCATGCAGCTGTCACACATTAGAATAGCTAACAGTTTTGACCGTTGACAGGAGCGCGGTGAAAGTGAAAGTCGTCGAGGTGGAGGGGGGGGGGGGGGGGGGGATTTGTGAGGTTTTGTGGCGTCGCAAAGTGGCTTCTTTTGGCATCGCCGCGTTATGAATAAAACACTACTTAAAATAAAGTCGACACAAAAACACAGATTCACATACAAACACACAAACACACACACACTTACATTAACTACCATAGTGTGCATTATAGCGCGAAATTTGCGCTCTTTCTGTTGTCTTTGTCTCTGGTCGACGAGGAGGGGCGGCGATGGCGAAGAGCGGGGACGAGAGTAGTTCAGAGGGTGATGATAGCCTGCCGGCGAGCTGCAGGTTGTTGATAAGTGAAAGGTCACCAATTTTTAATGGAGCAACTCGCAGCAGCTCATTTGGATCCATGTCACTGTCAGCTCGAAAGAGGGGCCAACTGAAAAAATAAAAAAAAAAATCGCCTGACATACAATAAAAAAAAGATGTAAAATTATATTGAAAGTTCATGTAAAATTCTATTATTTTTCCGTGAATCTCTGCAAAAAACTGATGCGAATTCAATGCCAGCAAATAATGAAAAAAATAATACAAATTGCACAATAATCGTCACTCAATCGAGAAAAAAGGGGTAACATTTTAAATGAAAACGCTTTAAATTACAAAAATACTTCAATTAATTAGAGTTAAGCGATTAACTAAGCGATTAAATGATTACTTAACATGGCGAAAAAGCAACAAACTGGCATCCCAGACAATTGATGGAGCCGCTGAAATGAAACACCTTTCAAAATACTTTCAATCTTTAAGATTTTAATATTTTTAGCGATTTTTCTTAAGATTTTCTCGCTCTCCTTCGTTTTTACTTCGTTTTCGTTGGTTTTTATAACCAGCAGCTGCCACGTAGTGCTTTTCGAAGCTACTTTAAATACCATTTAAGCCTTCTATCGCCTCCGAAGCCCCCCCGAACACCCCTTACCTCCTCTAGAGACTATGTTGGTGTAAGCCAACCGCAACCACAAGCGGCAGCGGCACGTGCGCTCTGGTCTGTTGCCTTAAAAATGCCAGCAAATTGAATTCTGCGGCTGCCGGGGGACTACAAAAAAAAATCACCTGTTTACACAACTCAGAGCTAATGAAACACAACAACAACAACAACTATTGTACAACACTATCAACAAACAACAGCAACAACAAACAACAGCAACAACAAACAACAGCAACAACAAACAACAGCAACAACAAACAATTCGTTGATTCAAACAAGCCACAAAAAAGTAAAACAATACGAGCCACGAAAATGTGGCAACAACAACGATCGGACCAGCAGCAGCGACGGATGATGATCGACAGTATTCCGTCCCTGCTTCGCAGCATGATTGATTTCGACGCCGCCGCTTGTCAGTCAAGTTACGCCACTTTGGCGCGCTCTCTGACACATTATAAACGATGTGCGACCTCCTCGACCCCTCCTCAAACCCTCCTGGAACCCTCCTCGACCCCTCCTCGAACTTATTCGGAGTTCTTAATTTTTAGTGGCGAGTTGTTTTGGGTTCGTCGGCGTCGACGTCAGCGTCACAAAATCATGTCGTCAATGATTTCAACGCCTCACTTTCAGCAGGTAGAAAAACAAACAACAATCATCGTCGTCGTCATCGCCATCGTCATCGCCATCATCGTCATCATCGCCATCATCATCATCATCATCTTCATCATTGGCATCATCATCAGCTTTGTTAATAGAGCTGAACGAACAGTCGTCGTCTCCCTTTTCTTGGACTCACTCCGAGCTGCCTGCCTGCCTTGTCTTCACTTTTTTTTCACTCTACTCCTTTCAATTTTCTTCTTCTTCTTCGTTTTTGGTGGTGGTTCCTTTCGTGATGTTGATTGATTTCTGACAGCCGCACTCATCGTTACTTCGTGGTGATCCTCAATCGTCCAGCTGATCCGGAGGCCTGATAAGCGTCGTCCGTCGCTGCTACTCTACTTAAGCCGTAGCTCTGCTCTTTCACTGGGTTCGATTTTTCATTGATTCGGACGATTGGTGAAATTATATCGCCGTCTAATCGATTTTCTGGGTTTTCTAGTCCTCTCCTTCTTTACACTCAGCGGGTGCCCATTTTTTATGGCATTTTAGTGCTTTTAAAATGGCCCAAAATTGATAAGAATTCTTGTTAATGAATTGTTTTTATGTTGACGTATTTAGAGAGGCGCTGAGTTTTGAGTGCTCTTCAAGAAGAAGACAAAAACAACAAATATCACAAAAAAAGTTAACAAAATCATTTGAAATTCTTATGAATCGCCCATAAAGTAAAAATATCTCTCAACTGGTTTATTTTATAGAATTTTCAGAGAAGTTTGCGAATTTTAGTGAGTTTCTGTGAAGTAAAATTTCGCAGTTTGCATAGAAATCAACATCATTCTAAACTTCAACTGAATTCAAGTGAAAAGCTTAAGAATAACCCTCTGATTGCTTAAAGTACGCTGAACTCGCAAACGTGAGCTCTTTTAAAATAGTTCAACATCATTTTAAGTGTCTGCTATGCGATGCTTTAAATCTTGTGTAAATTAGTTAAAATGTCACGAAAATTCGCTCGTTTTTTTGCACTGTAAACGAAATTCAAACGAAAGACTTAAGCAACGAACCAGCTGAAGCTGTGACAGCGTGTGATACACGAAAACAACAACAATACGACAACAGCGATGTACAACAACTTCAAAAACAGAGAGAGCGAGGGAGAGAGTGGAAGCATGCGCGACTCCGCCTGCGTGGATGAAGCAGTACATAAGCGCAACCAATCGGAAGCGTTGAACAACGCAGTGGGCGGGGTTTGAATTGATTTGAGCTGATAAATAAGTTCAAATAATTTTAAAGAAACTGTTTAATTTTATTTAAAATTATTTAATTTAATTTAAAACAGTTTTATTTAATTTAAAACAGTTTAATTTAATTTTTCTCTGTCTTACTATGAATTAAGAGACAAAATAGCCTCAAGTTTTTCAGATCCTATGATTTTTTTATTATAAATGAAAAAACTAAACTCGAATTTATTGAAACTTCATCTTAAATGCAATATTATTCTTTTCTGCCCTTTAAATTGAAGTAATTTAATAATATTTTGAATATTTATAATAATTACTCATTATTTTCGTAACTAAATTAATTTTCCACCCACAAGATTATAATTTTTTTTCTCTGTTTAATTATTTCCTATTCCAATCCTATTAAAAATGTAAGAATTGAATAATTAAACCGAAAACTAACCACCTCAATTTTCAAAGCTATCAACTGCATGATTTTTTTTTTTTTTTGTTACAATTTTTCTGGTCGCTCAAAACTTGTGCCGAGCACTTAAAAACTTCCTCCTGCTGTTCACTTTGGCACTCACTCATGGATCTCACTCACTACACACGGCTTCAGAGCTTTTTATTTACACGGCATGCATAATTGATGAGTCCAGCTTTTGAAGCCTTGCTTTTAGATGAGGACTCATGCTCATTGTTGTAGCCATGAGCCGTTGAGGTTGGTGACAGAAGAAGCATCGCCGTCCTCATCGTCATCGTCATCGTCTTCGGTATGCAAAAACTTTTCTGTGCTCTATTATTTAAGTGTGTCCATTAGCAGGTCGGTTGTCCATCAGCCCCCCGCTCTCCTGTGTCCATTCACACACACACACACACACACACAGACTACACACACACACTGACATCGCTTTCAGCCTTCAGTTCGTAATGCTGGAAACGTGTAAATTGTCCGTTGTGAAAAGTGAAGTTTTTATTTGGTTGCTTGTTGATTGTTGTTGTTTTATGTGGCTGACAGTTGAAATTTATTCTTGATGCTTTTATTGTTTCATCGTTTGATTTTCAATTTTTACTCTGTCTCATTTTTACTCCTCTGGAGAGAATTTTTCAGCTCAACTCGGAACTCGCTGTTGTTGTTGTTCGATGCAGTTGCCAAACGGAGGGTTAAAACTGGTCGTTTAGCGAATGTGGTGCATCAATGACATACACACACTCATATCTATACTCATATGTACATAAGTATGTGTATATACAATATAAAAGATGTGTTTGTGTGTTTCTTTTACCGATTTTTAGCCACATTTGTTGCATGTTAACCGCTTCGCTTCGTTTGTCACACGTTGTTTGTCTGTGAAACCCCGGTTAAGTGCAAAAATAATTAATATTGGCAGGCAGCAGCAGTGCGCTAGAAGCCCAGAACCGCAACGTGTTGCCAACCTTGCGTGTACTTTTTTATGTGCCCACTTTTGTTTGGTTTCTGGTTTCTTTCTTATTGATTTCCGAAACAATTTCGACCATTAAAATTTTGTAACTTTATTGAAATTAAAATTTTTTTTTTTTTTTAATGTCACGATTTTGTGTGTCATCCTATCGCCAGGGCCATACTAATCATCTCTGTATTGTTTTGTTTCAATTTTAGTATGGTTTAAAAAAACAAAAAAAAAAAAAAAATTATTCATAATATGAAATAAAATCCAAAAAAAACACTTGTTCTATATATTTACGTTGTTCAAAAGTAGTAGCAGACTCACTTAAGCCAGTCCATTAAAGAACAATTTTTAAAAATGTAACACTTCCTGGATTCTTTTCGCACTTCGTATTTTTTTCACCTGCTGCGACGCTTTCACAGCAGCACTTAAACTAGCAACAGCAACAAAAACAACAACAGGAAGAACACAATACAGCAATAAGACCCACAACAACAACAATGAAAATGACAATGATGACGCTCAGGTGCTTTCAACAACTACAACAACAAAACTGAGCGACAAACTCATACAATAAGAATAGTAACAACAACAACAGCAACTGGCTCCCATGCTCCGCCTATATACCTCAAGGCACAGAAGCTTTCTCTGTCTGACACATAATTTGTTAGCTTAAACTGTCCCTCTCTCACTCGCTCTCTCTCTCTCTGTCACACACCCAGCACTTGGCTTTGTTTTTGCTCTCGCTGTAGGAGGGATGGAGGTGGAAGGCGTGTGTTAACCCACATACATACAATGCATGAAAAAATATACACACAGCAGGCACCACGTCCACCTCCACCTCCACCAACAACATCACGCCATTCATCACCAACACAACCGCCGACATCGTTCGTTCCTCCTCGTTCATCGTTCGTTGGGCGCCATTTGGAACTCATTGCTTTTCGTTGATTTGTCAGCACTGCGAGCGATGCGATGCGATGCGATGCGGATGCGACGGCAACACGACGGACCCAAATAAAACCGGGTGGTGACTGCTTTTTAGGTAGTTGTGCTTATTGTTGTTGTTGTTGTTGTTTGTATTGTTGGCGCTGTTTCCGCTGCCCTCAGCAGCGCCACAGTGCGTCCCAATCCCTGAGCGACGCTTTATGTAAGTCGACTTCATGCATTCATTCAGTCTCTGGCTGGCGTTCGTCGTTGGCAGTCGTGTGCAACGTAGCAGGGCGCTTCGTGCAGAAATCGTATTCTTTATATACTCGTACACATTCAACTACGACTCCAACGCCTCATTGTTGTTGCTGTTTTATTTCTACTACCGTTCTCCTTGTCGTTGTTGTTTTTGTTGCTAGTGATGGTGATGGCATCATTAGTAGGAGTTGTTATTGTGCTTGTTGTTGCTGTTATAAATACGTAGTTGCCTTTGTTCTAGTCTAGCATAATTTTGTGACAGCGGCGTCGGCAGCAGCAGCAGCATCGAAACCCATCGACATTTTTTTTTTCATATTCGCCTCTCGGGTTGCTTCGTTGCATTCCTTAAACAATCGCTCGACAGTCAGTTTTTGGTGCTCGCGGCATTTGGACGTTCGAGAGGCGACACTTGCGAGCCTCCTCCTGTGAATCTGACCGAGTTAATTACCGAGAACGCGAAGTGTTGCGATTAGTGTAAAAATAATAATTAATGCGGTTGATAATTAAATCAAAATTAGTGACAATTTATAACTAAAGAAACCCACGTGGATTTTTCGGAAATAAAAGAAAAGAACCAAGAAAAAACATACTTGATAAATCGTGCATTTTCCATAATAATAAATCCTCAAACACGGATAACTCAGCCACACCTCCGTACAGTTGGTCCCCTCACTTAGCCATGCTGGCTATGAAGATGCTCTACCGTGGACCCAGTTCGAGATTAGAGAATCTGATTGAGAAGATCCAAGCCACGAAGGAGGTGGTTAACGTGGGTAAATAAAAAAGAATATCATTCTATTGAATAGCAAAAATAGAGAAATAATAAACTCTTATAACATTCCAATCGGAGTGTAAATAAGTTTATACATTTACTTATAACGAAGTTTTGAAGATATCGCTAACAACAATTAAGTCTTTATTAAACCGTGTTTAATAAATTTATTTATCTATTTATAAATCTATTTATTGCTTAAAGCCGTGTCTATAGTTTTAATATTGAGAGCTTTACAAGAGTCATTGAAACATCCTCACATCTCAGCTCCCGGTATTCATTCATTAAAACATATCCTTACATTTTTAATTTTACCATATTTAACAGTAAAACCTCGATCACACTCGAGTGTCTCCCTCAAGCGTCTCTCTCGAGCGTCTCTCTTCAGTGTCTCCCTCGCGTATATCAAACTTTACTATAAAGTATCATATCACGTCTTTGTTTAGTAGAGAATTTTTCATAATTATCCTCAATCTTGAACTCATTTTGAAGCATGAAAAGATTGCCGGCCTCTTGAGTGAGAAGGGCTTAAAAAATCCTTAATTTAGGCTTCAAAAAGGCTTCAAAGAGGGCTTCAGAAAGACTTAAAGTCCTATACTTCAACTTCAATAAATCGCAATCTCAAAAAGTGTAGAATAGAATTTTAAAAATCCCCGCACTTTGCTTGTAATTCGATTTCTATATTATATTGTTTTTTATTAAATATAAATCTTAGTCTTAACCTTGATAAGCCGGAAGCAGGAGTGATACAAAATCCCGGGGTTCTACTGATTCCACATTTGAGAATACTTACTCTATCTTATATGAATAATTTAACTACGATTAAATATTGTTATTATGAGAATACTTTATCCATTTATACAGGATATCCTTATAGTTCTCTATTTTGATATAGTAGTTGATTATTTTGATAGTTGAATAGTGATTTGATAGTTTGAGGTTATAGTTTTGATTTGATAGGATTAATTTTAATAGTAATCTTTTATTATATCGTATATCTTCTATATATATAAAAATAAGTTGTCCTATGTTCGTGATTTTATAACTCGAGAACCACTCAAACGATTTTCAAACGAGTACATGCGTTGGAAAGGTCTACTTTGACTGATGGTTTATAGAAAAAAACATCGAAAAAATTTCTACGAATATGCGTTATACGCGCACTTTTATGATGGTGTGTTTTCCCTATATAAATTATTTTTTTTCTTATGCGAATTACATTTTGTCGGTATAAGGCTCTGCTTGACTTATTTAATTTCTGTGTGTTTGTTGATTGTCATTTAAGTTTACAGTGCGAGCATTGACATTTTTTAATTATTGATTTGTAATCTTTCACTTAAAATTAAAATCTTAAAACTTAAAAATTAATGAATTATGTAATTGAAGCAACAATTTGAAATGGGAAATTCAAAGGCGAAGATGTTTTAATACCACGCATCCCAATGATTCCCACTGATATGCCATTTCAATTTCAATGATTACAGTTTCCCGTTCGTTTGGCTTTTGCAATGACTATTAAAAAAGCTCAAGGCCAGTCGTTGCAAGTTTGCGAAATAAATTTAGAATTTCCCGTATTTTCACACGGTCATGGCAATACTAAAAATGTCGTTTACCACCAAGCTCTGCAATAAATTTTTTCTTTTTTGATGTTCTCACTTTAAAAAATTTATATTATTTTGCACTTATTTTTCAGGAAAGTGTCTATTCTTTCTAGAAAATTTAATTTTTAATACAAAGACGTAAACGTATGTTATTGTATTGTCCAGCAACGCGGGCAGGGTTACTCTAGTTTTATACAAATTTAGACATATTCGATTATATTACTTATTATAATAATAACTCTCTTGTCTTATTGTTAAGCATATTTCATGAAACTGAACCATTTAATGGAGAAAGAACAGAAACCCATTAAAATTCAACCATCTCCATTTATTTCATGGATTTTATTGCAATCTGTAAAGCTAAATATTCACTTTATAGAGGAAGAAGATTCCTTTTGAAGGAAGTTCTTGGAAGACCATCCGAATGTTTTTGTTTCTAAACTCTTTCACTAGAGAACCTCTTCACTGGATTTCCTAAAGAATGCCTTTCACTTAAGACATCCATATCAAAGCAAAGTCTAAGTTGATCGAATCGAAGGTTGTCGGCTCTCTCTGAGTGATTATAATTGTAATTTTTCAAAGATTTAAATGACAGATTCAAGTGAAACTTCTCCCGAATAACTTTAGTTGACTCGAGTGTCTCTATTATTAACTTCCCTCAAAATATTTTAAGTTTGGTGAAAATATAAACAATCACTCAATCCTTAAACGAAATACTCCAAAACTATGCAAGTGTACTCGTATCTTGGCTCTTGTTTATTGTAATTTAAAAACAAATTACAGGGTAATGTAGTACAAATCTATTACCATAACATTAATTATTGTAAAATTTTAAAAATTATTCAGATTCAATTGAATTCATGTTGGCATTTCTTACAGTCGACTTCTTCCTGATGAACCAGAGTAGATATCTTCCAATCATATTGCTTGGCTTACACCAGTTCCAGTTTAAATGAATTTATTTACTTTTGTCATCATCTTCTATTTAGTTTAATTTTTACATAATTTGAAAATAATGATGATTAATAAAGGTGTAAAATTTGACTGAACGAAATCACATTAATTAAATCCCAATCATTTTGTACTCTTCTCCATTTTCTCTATTTATTAAATTAAAGCAAGCTTTATTTGGTCTTCAATAACGATACTTTGACACTACGTCGAAATAATTGAAATTTGTACTGACATTTTCATTATACAATCCAAAGTTTTTCGGAAAGTTTTTCTCATTTTTATAAACTACTAATTGATGCAATTAAGTTTTTAATTATTTTGACGATTCCTGATTATCACAAGTGTTGCCTTTTTTCATAAACAAAACTAGAGAATCATTTGAATCGCAGAGAAGATCGTTTAATTAGTGTTTCCCTGGCTTAACACGAACGCCTTCTCGAAAAACACTTAAAGGCAGCCGCACTGCAGCACTACAGCGCCGCGTTATGTCATCCGGGTGTGAGTGTCGCCACAAATAATTAATAAACGCCGACCGAAGAAGGAACCGAAACGCGAGCAATTAGTTTGCATGCGACAGCCACAGATTCTGACCCCAGGGCGGAGGCTGCGGATGCTTTGTTTTAGCTTCATGGGGCACTCGGGCCGCTGTCTTTAGTGATTAGCTTAGCTCAGCGAGCGAGTGTCATCTTGGAGAAAATTAAATTACTGCAGTGATCCGTTTGCGAGCCTCTTCGATGTGCGGCATCGTTTCCTGTCATGTAGCTGGCTAAATGCGCTAATTGTGCTTGGAGATGCTCCGCCGGTCGGTTCCCCCACACTTGATTAGTCAGGATGTGGGACACCTACGCACCGCATTTTTAATTAGCAGACTTCTTCTCAATAGTAATTGAATATTATACTCACTCGTGACACATCTCTTTCATTTGCAGATATGTACTCCACACACACTTCCTCCAGCTACTCACCCTCCATATCGGACGGTACCATGACGCCCAATTCGCTGCACATGCACCAGCACCAGTTTCATCAGCACCATCCTCATGTGCCACCCCATCAACAGCAACACTTGCAGCAACTGCAGGGAGTGTCAAACGATGACGAAGGACTCGGAAGGACGCCACGCAGACAGCGTGTTGACAATGCTAACGGTGAGCTGGTGGTTGGCGCCGGCGACGAAGATGATGATGAAAACATGACCGACGATGCAGCGGAGAAGAAAGCCGACGACACTCGTTTGAATGGAGCAGCAGCAGCAGCATTGAGCGCAACGGAGCAGCAACAACGCCATCGGCTGGGACGTTGTCACGCCGCCATGAAGATGCCCACAAAACTGCGTAAAATCGACAGAGATGCGGCGAAGTTTGATAAGTTGACAGGTGATGGCATTAAAAGCAACAGCGCAGCAGCCGACGGATCCTATCAGTGTCAGTTCTGTGATAAATCGTATCCGCGACTCGGTTACTTGAAGAAGCATGAACAGGTGAGTGCTGTTTATTGTTGTTGTTGCTATGCGAGTGAGGGGCGGGTGGCAAATATTCAAGGGTGCACAATAATTGAGACAATAAGTCAACCCCTGAGTCAAGAAAAGGAGAAGAAAGAGTATAATTAAAGAGGGTGTTCTTGCCTCTTAGGAAGGGGTTATAATTTAGAGTACTCACGCGTGTCAAGGAAGAAACAAGAAGGAAAAACTTTTAAACCCTACAGAAAACCTTTTGTATATTAAACACTTTATATTAGGTTTCATATTTTAAGAAATCTTTGTTGATTTTAAGAGACTTTCCGTCGAACTTAAAAGAATAATTAATACTACATACTTTAATATGAACCAAAATAAACTTCTATCTACCTCATAATTCTATAGTTTCTTGGTCATATACCGGGAATATCTGTGGTCTGGTTTTCTTCCTGTTTCCCCCTCGTATTCCCCCCTTTCAAGTCGTACACTCGAAGGTGATTTTGACTTCATTTAACTGCGTCTCTCAGCACCTTGTTGGCATTTCATACCTAAATACGAGTAAATTATGCACTCTTGCCTTAAAATAAATTTCAATTTCTTTCTCTTCACTCACTTCACTCATCCTGCGTTCTGTCCGATTAAATTGCTATCTTTACATCTGACTGGCGAACAAATATTTTAATGGTTCCAGTATAAGTCTGTGCTAAGACACACGCTCGCTGCCTCCTCCCCGCCCTCCCCCTTCCAATAAGCAACACGCGCTCACCACTTTTGGGCTTGCTTACTCCGTCACTCTGCCACTTTGTCACTTTGCTACTCTGCCACTTTGCCACTCGTGTCCTCCAGCTCCAGTTCTTCGGAATTTCAACTCAGCTCCAAAGAGACGTTAAAATAAATCTCAAATATTTTATGTCGACAACTTTGGACGACATCGCAATGCAGTAGACGAATTCCATCACTTATTTCGTACCTCTCTGAGGTGACCTTTAATTTTTTTGTTGGTATTCCGGAACGCGCCTGACAGCAAAATAGTGGCTCTTGCAGCTCCACTTGAACTGTCGTGGAGCTTCTCGTCGCTTACCGACGACGCAGAGTTGTGCGATGGCATTTCAGTGCGCTGCGGTCAGAATCTCTGGCGAATTTCGGTTCGTTCGGAGCGATTGTATCAAGTGTTGCGTCGCAGTGTGTTGCTGTCGCTGTTGCGATTGTCGCGTCTTCCCGCGACTTCCACGTTCCACTCACGCCGCTTGTGCGATGATTTGCTGAGCAGTTAAAAAACAATAACCGACACAATAACCAGCTCATATTGTGCAATAAGCGTCGCCAATCTGAATACAAATTGGCTCATTTCAAAGCGGCTGCTGTTCCGCCGACTTCACACTCGCGCTGCTCCCGAGTTCAAAGCGGAATCACCGCGCCGTGAGCGCTTGCAGTCGTTTAGACGCGGTGGATGCCAAAAATTCGCATTAAGATTGCGCTCACAACTTAAAGCTGTTTTGTTCTGTGTGTGTGTTTGTGTCCTTAGCTGTGTTCAAGTGTGTGTGTGTGTGGACGCCACCTACGGTCGGCAAATTAAAGTTATCTCTCACTTAGCAAGCAGCACCATCGGCAGCAACAACAACAGCCACAACCACGGTGACAGAAACAGCTGCCGCACAAACACCGCCGTCCGCGGAAGATTTATTTGCGGCCGCGCAAGCGTGCTCAGCTCATAAATTGTAGCGCTCGTAGCGGGGAGGTGAGCAGAGGGAGGGAGGGAGGCAGAACTAAAGCAGGCATCAAGTGCGCGATCTCGCGGATTCAAATAATTTTCTAAGAATAACAAGTAGTCGCAAGTTTTCTCAATGTTCCTGTTGCTCGTTTTTGACGAAATGATTAAAATGCACCAACCAGCCAGAGCGTGGTTAACAAGTGGTTAGCCGAGGTACCAAGTAGCCCATGACGCATTGCTTATGCAAACCATGCCCAGTAGTCATTAAAATTCCGCACCTGAGTTGGACACAAGATTGGTTAAGCTCAGATCAAAGGTGTCGCAGTACCAAAAAAAGGAAAAATATACATTTTTAGGAATAGGAAACTCTCCAGACTCTCTCCCTCTGTTATTCATATAGACGTCATTCTTGCAACTCTTATCGAAGTCATATACGAACCTGAAGGTTCAAACTTTCCCGGGGAAACCAGAAGCTCTCTTCGTGGTGTATTGATTTCTGGCCCCCTCCCTAATCTCATGCATCGCTCTCCATTTCAGAGCCATGCGGAACATCTTCCCTTCAAGTGCGATTACTGTGCACGCCTCTTCAAGCACAAACGCTCGCGCGACCGTCACACGAAGCTGCACACCGGCGACAGGCGATACAGATGTCCACATTGCGAAGCTGCTTTCTCCAGAAGGTGATTATAACGAGTATTCAAACCTCGTATTCAGTCCTTGTGGAACAGACGAAGAAAGCAATGAAAAACTATCGCTAACCTTGTCTATTTCCCTCTTCTTCTTCCCTGTCCTGCTCTTTTCACTTTTCCAGCGATCACCTGAAGATTCATATGAAAACGCATGACAACCAGAAGCCGTTCCAGTGCACCGTCTGCAATCGTGGTTACAACACCGCCGCCGCTTTGACCTCGCACATGCAGAACCACAAGAAACAAGCTGCCATCCTTGCCGCCGGCGGAAACCCACAGGCGCTCAACTACAGTCCCCGCTCTACCGGTTCGGCTTCCAGCAACAGCAGTCTGCACAAGCGACGCTACGCCATGGCCTCCGTTGCATCGGATGGCAGTCCAAGTCGCCCGGAGTACGCGAAACGCTTACGCAGCACGTTCCTGACCTGCACGTACTGCACCAAAAACGACTTCATATCCATGGAGCAGTTGAATGCACACATACAGTCCATGCACGACAAGGAGTTGGTGTCCTTGGCCGCCGCCTCGACGCCTGCTGCGAGCGATGCACAGTCTTTTCAGCTCTCTTGCGAGTACTGCACCATGAAGTTCCCCAATATTCCGACCATGTTCCAGCACATGCGCACCACGCACGTCGACCGCCTGACCAGCCCGAACTCCTACTTTGAGCACTTCAATCGGCTGGCCGCTACGGGAACTTTTAGTCCTCGTCTATTGGGGTCTTCGAAGTCGTCTCTGCAACGCGCCGGTGCTGCTTCTGCAGACGAACACAGTATCAAACTGGAACAAAACCTGAGCCCTAAAAGTTGTCAGGAGACGAAGGAGGAAGAACCTACAGACCTCAGCCAGAACAAGCGTCGCTCACTGACGCCCGTTTCGCCCCCTCAGCAGCAGACGACACAGCATCAGAGTTCGCCGCCGACTCCCGAGAAACCGGGTGTATTTTTCTGCAATCAATGCAACGCTGGACTGCCGGACTTCGAGAGCTTCCGCAATCATCTGAAATCACATTTGGCACAAGGCATGAATTTGGTCTGTCATCACTGTGGACTGACTCTCCGCGAACAAGCAGAATACGAGCATCACGTGATCTCCCACTTCCTCATCAGCAACACGGAGTTCAACTGCACGGCTGCCAACTGCCAGAAGTCGTTCGCGAAGGTTGAAGAGTTGCAGAAGCACTTGCAGGACAGTCACGTGGCAACGCTGTATAAATGTGCGTTGTGCTCGGAGCTCTTCGAGACCAAGGTGGCTATCCAGGTACACTTTGCGTGTGCGCACTCCTCGGAGACGAAGATTCTGCGTTGCTCCGCCTGCATGGAAGTGTTTCGCACAAACCAGGATTTCAACATCCACGTTAAAACGCGTCATCAAGCGGTTAATGGTTCTTCTTCCTTGTCATCTGGCCAGAGTAATTCGCTGCAGTGCATGTTCTGTCGTACCGTCTGCTCTTCGGATCTCGAGATGCACTTCCACTTGGCCGCGCATGCTCGTCAGTTCCGCTGTCCTTCGTGTCCGGAAACTTTTCACGTGGAATTTCTGCTCGATCGCCACATGCAGAACCATCATGCTGGCAACGAGAGTGGTTCTCTACTGCCACACAATAAAGACAACTACAGTGAGTCCTCCGCCGCCTCTGGCACGCTCAGTAATAACAACCACATGAATCCCATGAACTCTATCTACGTAAACGCGCTATTCGGCAAATCAGCGCTCATGCCGCTTGCTGCACAGAATAACAACAACAGCATCCTGGACTACAATGTCGCCTTTGCCGCACATTTTAATAAAGGACTCTTTCCCAGCACAGCGGCGGCTGCCGGCAAGTTCTACAGTCCACTGCAAGTTGATACGGGCGCCATGAAGCATCCGACGCTTATGTACGGCTTGGGACAGCGTTACTTCGACACCAATCGCACGCTAATCGACATGTACAACCAGCACCAGCAGGATAAAGTAACGTTCCCCAACACCAACACCTTCTTCATTAGTCCGAAGCAAGCCGTGCAGCAGCCGCAGCATCAGGAGCACAGCAAACCGAGTACGCCACGGAAAACACCCACCTCACCGTCCGGCTTCAGCTGCGGAATGTGCGAGCGCAACGACTTCCGCACCGAAACCGATCTGCTGTCGCATCGGAAAATAGTACACAACATGAAGACCGGAGTCAGCCTGCGTTGCGCCTACTGCTCCGGAAACTTCAAGTCTCGCAGCGAACTGGAGCATCACATGAAGACGTGCCACAACTCCACGGGGAAGCACAAGTGTCTGATCTGCGACGAGATCTTCCCTTCCCCCGCAATTCTTGCGGAACACAAGCTTCAGCATTCCAAAGTCGGACAGTCGGGAAAGTGTTCGCACTGCGCAAAACCGCTGCAGGATGTGGCTGCCTTCAAGGAGCATCTGCCGGAGCACAATACAGAGGGTCAGATGCCGGTGCAGTGCATCTGTTGTCGGCAATCATTGCATTCGGACTTCGAAATCGGCTTGCATGCGAAGTGAGTAGAGAAGAATTATTTAAATACACTATTTATTCGTGTGGTAATTTTTGAGTAGTGATTGGAAGGGAAGATGGGGTTAATAGTCGGTGATTAGTAGGAAAATTATAAAAATCAGTAGAACAGAAATTACCACAATCAGTCAATACAACGTAGGTTATAACTGGGAGCTTTTTAGGATATGGGAACTACAATGTAATGACTAATAAACTTAGTAGATAGCTAATATTGGGGATATAACTGCTGACAGATGCTATAAACTCTCAATATAGAGATGTTCGGGTGGTACATATTTATAAAGTAATGTCTTTTTATAGGATTTTTCAATAAGAATCTGACCATAAGTAAAAGAAACTTCTTCCATTTCTTCCCTCTTTCCCCAGATTTCACATTAAGTTCGCGAACGCACCGGAAGCTGTTTGTGCGCTCTGCCTTGAATCCATTCCGAACGCCCCCAGTGAGACCAAAGTTTGTGAGAAATGCTGTCGCAAACACAATCTGAATCACAAGTTTAACAAGCAGCGTGAAGCGTACGAACGCCTCACCACCACCGCCACCGCCACCAGCAACGCCGTTAACGATCCTCCCCGACACTACATCGAGAATCGGTGTAACCTCTGCAAAATGGTGCTGCCACATGCACAGAAGTTGCAAGAGCACCTGGTGGAGCATACATTCGCTGGTTGCGAAGAGCGTGGCTTCATCTGTTACATTTGCTCCGCGGTGTTTACAGCGCCGGCGGGTGTGCTGAATCACATGACGGAACATGGCTCAAATGCGCGTCCCTACGATTGCAATCTATGCACCGAAAAGTATTTCTTCCGCGCCGAACTCGATCATCACCTAATCGATCATGATCTGAAGAAGACGTTGAGGCAGGCCATTGATGTTAAAACACAAAAAACGCCGGAAAGACGAAGAGACAAGAGCTGTGAGACCCGTGAAAGCGTACAAAATAATGCAGAAGTTCCTATTCCGGCAACGACTACAACAATGACGGCAACAATAACAACAGTGAAGAAAGAAATCTTGGAAGAACGTAATAAGCACGAGACTGGCGAGGAGGATGACGAATACATCGAAGTGGAAAAAGTACCCGACTCGGCTCAAATTCGCTCTAGTAACCAGCCCGAGGAAGAAGCAGAAGCCGGTCATAAAACGGAACCGGAGCAGCCAACAAGCAAAGATTAAAGACGGATAGCCACAGTATTTAGTAGTTAGTAGTTTGCAGATTAATGAAATAATAATACGATAATAAATTTAAATATTCTTAGACGTTAGTAGTGAACATTCCAGTATTTTTGTGATAAGCCTTTTTGAATGTTGAACATTTTGTTATTTAAAAATAAAAGCGTTTCGTGTTTTACTTTCATTCTACGATACAGTCTATTACAAATACTCCTATTTCTGAAATTATACGAATATGAGCTGGGCCACAATACGGCAGCGACAGTGTCAGTGTTTCTCTCACTTTCACTGTCAGCCTACAATGAAAACAGTGGCAGCGCGCAGCGCTATCTGTCATTTGTCATTTGTTTTCACATTTGTATTTGTTTGAGTATTTGTTTTGTTTCATTCCTATAGAATAAGTGAGATTTTTTCTAAAAGGGTTGCAACACTTTTATCCAAAAAATGAGAGGATTTTAATTTCACTGCTCACTGCCGAACTTGAGTCTATAATTTTTCCCCTACTCGGCAGTGTTTTTTCCCATAAGGTTTGCATGGTGAGAGAAACACTGACACTGTCGCTGCCGTATTGTGGCCCAGCTCTATATTATTTATTGAGTTACTCGTAAAACGTACAGCCTTATAAACTAAAACGACACGTACACGTACACGTACACGTACACGCAAACTGAAACTCTAACTCAACAAAGCCAAACTCGTAAAATGTAAGCTTTCCGAGCCGACATTAGCGTGTACGTCTAAGTTTGCAGAGCGCCATTGTTTGCAGACAGAAATGTGATGCCATATGTACAATATTTTAGGGAATTTTCTAGGGAATTTTTAAAAATCCAAAGATTTGGTTCATGAATTCAGTTAGAATTTGTGAGAATCACAGAGGAAAGTCGCGGTGGCGGTGTCGCAACAATCTGGCATTTATATGCTCATATTTTTTGTGTTATTATTGTGGAAATTATTTGTGAATGAATTACGTTTATATTTTCACACAGAACTGTAATTAAAATTGTATAATATAATTCAAATAATATATTCAGCAGAATATTGCAGCAATACGTGCATTCACTATTTTTTCACAATAAAATCACTTTTCATATAAACATTTATCTCTTAATAACTTAAATGCTTTTATAAACGATACTTTCCCTTTAACTTTATCTATTTAATACATAATTTCTCATTTTGTATGCAAAATACAAATTATAATAACGCGCAATTACACTGAACGGTAGCCTCTTTGCTTGCGTCTGTCTGAACATGTTTTTCTCTGGAAATTCGACATCCTTTATACCCCGTCTACGCGACAAGAGCTGCAAAGCATGTTAAAATACTAACAACAAACTTTCTTATCGCGTGGTGTATTTCTATTCGTCATCGTTTATCCTCCGGCTGTCAAAACAACGAAAAACTACGAAAAGCACAAAACAAAACGGGTGCTAAACTGAAAAAGCGTTTATCGTTTATAAGGCTGGTAATCTTTTGTCATTTAAGTCTATCAATAGTTATGAATAACTTGTGTTAACGTGTTAACTTCTTATTCATTTGTGTTAAATGTAACTTGTACGTGTTTAAGTTTTATACGATATCGTAGTTAATACTGTAACCAGTGTAAGCACTCGTATGTTACTTCAAAGAAACACATATACACACACACGTCTCAATAAATACACTATGAATATATAACTTCTTGTCTTTTACTTAATGTTTTTTAGAAAGGAAGATTTTAATTAATATGAATTCTGGATTCTTTGTACTCTTTCGCTTCTCTACTCTACTCACTGAGCTCTCTCCCACTCTGATTTATCTGATTATTAGAGGGGAATCATGAACTTATTACTGATTCATGAGTGTAATTTGTGATATTTACTTATATAAGTTTAGTTGGAAAAACCTTTTACTTGCTTCTGATCCTCAGAAAAGAAATGTATATAGAATTATGGATCTTTTTAACGGACTTCAAGAGAGCGAGGCATTTCTAGTTCTTAGAAAGGAAGTTTTCCATATTTTTACTGGCTTATTTGCATTTTTAAGTCCTGAATCATTAAATAATTACGATTACTTCAAGTAAACATGGTTTGAGAACTAAAGATTATTGTTGCTTTTTAGAGATTTTCAAACATAAATAAGTCTTCAATTTTGAATATTTTTTTAAATTTTGGTAAATCAAGTCTTCTGGTCCCGTAGATCCTTTATCTGTATTAATCCTTTTTCCGTCTCCCAAAACTTTTCCCCCCACCCATTACAATTTTTAAAAGTGTGTAGAGTAAACCTACCCCATTCCCTGAGTAACTGATTCCCACACTACTGGAAGCTTACGTCACACCGTGTCACTTACAATTCGCTCGCTTTAAGAAGAACTCCTTCACAATTCCTGACTACCTTCTGATAATCTGATAAACAAGCGCTGCCCTATAGTTGTTATCTGTATTTGTTTTGTCATGTTGTATTGTTATTTTATTTGGTTGATATTCTGTTTTTATTTTGATGTTTTTTCCTTGAAATGTTTGGAACGTCATCATCGTATTTGACGCATTCAAAAGTCTTCATTTTTATGGCGAATTTTTCATGGTGAAGCCTTCATCACGTAGCGGCAATAAAAGGTGCACACGGTCAATGCTGCGCTTGCTCAGTAGCACCGGCAACAACCATCGCTCTGCTCTGATTTTTGTTGTTGTGGCAATTGGGAGAACTTCTTGGAGACAACAACAATAAGCACAACAACAAGTAGTAATCATACAAACGCCAAAAGTTCGCCAGCCAAATTTAACAAACATTTTGTCAACATTCGGCAACTGTTTTGGCAACGGAAAAAAAAGTAACAAAAAAAAAAAAGCAACGCAAAAAAAATAACCAAAGCAACACCGCAGCTTGGACTCAACTCAACACGATCGCCAGCGGCGACGTTGATCGCTATCGCACGCCTGATCGACATTTATTTCGGAGGATTTTTATGGTGCCGCGCGTCCGTGTCGCGTCGGTGTCAGCTTTCAAGACCAGTAGTAGTTCTGTGTGGGGAATTTTATCGAGGTTGTAGGTATATTTTTTGCGCAATTATAATGATTGAAGGGGATACTCTCATGTCTGTCTCTCTTCCCTCCTCTCCCTCCACTCCGACCTTCGATCTCCCTTCACTTGTTCGTCAACTTAGTACAAGCAGAAATGCTTGGAATTCTGAAGAAAACTTAAATATGTGAACAAATACTCGATATCTTAAAAAAACAATCAGTTGGGAGATCTTGTAAGAAATTTAAAAGTAGTTCAAAGTAGCACCTAGTTCTAGGAACGCATTTATGCGGCCAATTTTGCAGTGCGTAGCGAAACGCAGCACCTGTCGGTTAGTGAGAAAGCAAGAAGTTCAATGAAATCGCGCCGATCGAGATCACCGGCTTCATCGATCGATCGAACCGACGAACGCATGATTTGATCAACTTAGTAACCGGCAGCGCTTAATTAGCGCAATTCCAAGAGTGCCGAACGGCGTTGACTTGGCTAATATGCCGTATAATAGGCGGCACAAGAGTCTCGGAGTCTCGCTGGACCAAAGCGTATCGCCAGGAAGGCAAACGCGGCTGGACTGCTGCCTCAGACCGCCTGGCGAATATTTGCGGAATTTTCTTTCCTAGAAAAGCTTAAGCGATGCACGGTGGGCCGAATGAGGTAGACAGTTCTTATAATTTTAATGCATTTGTATTTGCATTTAAAGTCCTTAACGTTTCCTTACAATCTCACTTCGATCTACTGTTTTCTGTTGGAAATCAGTGTTTCTTAATGGAAATCTAAGTACTCGGTGTTCTATTTCGCCAGTTTATACAACCCTAGGATATATCTGGGTCGAATTCTTGCTCCACTAGGTTTAAATTTTTATATCTTCAAAAAATCAAATCAAAATAGCTTCGGTTTTCTTTGGGAAAAGTGATATTTCTCTAAAAGTGGCAATGTGAGAATAAAGGTGACTGTTTTAAATGACATCCAAACTTTCCTGAACTCTCAATATATCACGATTCCCACATTGTCTATCATTCCTACATTTTGTAGTTATGTCTCTATGGAAACCAGATTCAATCTAATTGGTTTTTGCACAATGAAAAACAATTGGAACAAATGATATTCTTCCGCAGTAGTGAAGCTCTACGCCCACTGTACTTCATCGTCATCACACTCATTACTTTGACAGGTTTACAGTATCCATGCGGAGAGGGACAAACAACTCCACACACAGACCACCAGTTGTTGTTGTCAATAAGCACCAATGAAATCAATAAAATCAATGCCGCCGCTGTCAATTGCAACTAGCAATTGTTGTTGTTGTATTGTAGTTGTTGTTGTTGTTAGTTATTTGTATCACAGCGATCAGTGGAAACGGAAATATTTGCGAAATTTCGAATATCCGCGCTGCGTTCGCTGTGGCCACTTTTTAGCCTCGATTTGACTTGGTTTGGACTTAATTTTTTGTGTTGCCGCTGATTTTCGTTTTACCTCTCTTGCGAGCTGCGGCATTGCAAGCGAAGTGCGAATTCTTATGTTGACACAACATGCTTTGGTGAATCCACCAGAAATAGCAGCAGCAGCAGCCTAACCTAAGTTAAGCGTTATGATGAGGATCATCCTCAGATCGGTCGATCAATCAGATCGTTTGCTTGGGTGGAGTGGAGTGGAAACATGAAGTGTTTGATTGAAGGCTGTTTATAGGGGAGAAACTAGAAGTTTATTTCTGAGGTACTGGATCTGTATATAGATCTATAAAGGCGGATGCTGTTGTTGTAGATCAATTAGCCCTTTTTTCTCTGTAGCTCTCTCCCCATCCCCCTCCCGCTCTCTCCCACATTCCCCCTCTCTCCCTCTCACCGAATTTTTCTCATCCCAGCGGCTTTCCTTGCAACGATAGTGATTAATTGAAGTCGATCGATTGAAATGCATTTAATATCCACCGAATAGATTCACTCCATGATCCATGTTGTTCGCTCTGACAGAGATTTCTTTTTTTCTTGGACTCAATGACGCACATTAACTGGCATCATTGTCGGGCCACAATTGAAAAATGTGCGGTATTTCTGCAAGTGCTGCGCCGTCAAGTCTCCGGGGTTCAAAGATGACGAAGAGCTGACTTCATTGAAGTACCCTTTCTTGACACTCGGATGGCTGGCTGTTTGTTTTTCAAATATGAAGTACGTAAGTATAGGAATAATGTTTTTGTTGCTGTTTCTTTAGTTGTTGTTACTGTAGTTCCTTTTGATATCATTGTTGTTATTGCTCCTAATACTGATCTGGGTATTAATCCAGAAGATTTTGATTTCCATTTTGAATTTGCTGTTAATATATTTATTTTTTTACCAATATAATATTTTTTTTACCAATATATTGTAGCTAGTAATCCATTTGATTTCATTTCAGATGATCTTTTTTTCGACGTTTACTTATAGTTTTGTTGTTTATGATGACCCCCTCCCAATGATGTGGATTTTATTGTTTCTCACAAGCTTTAATTAATTTATTCAAAGATGTGATACTCACTCTAGAATCATGTTACATGCTGCATGCTGCATGTGTTCTATGCTAATTCCTTATTCTTAATGTTGCTGTTGTTGTTGTTGTAACAAGCACTTTCCTTGATAGATGGCGGCGATGCAGGGATGTGTTAATTAAGTTCCTGTCCGAAATTTAATTGGCATCACAAGTAATCGTCGTAGTCGTTGAATTTAATTCATTTGGATCTCATTTCCGGTGTTTGTTTTAGTATCTTGTATTTAATTTGATCAATCAAAAGAGAAAAAAAGAACAAGTTTCTAGTTTTAATTAACTGATGATAGACTTTGGTGGAGGATTCGATGACAAGTTCTAAATTAGTTTCAATTAAATTCAATTTCTTTGCCGAAATGCATCACTTTATAGAATATCTTATTATTTAGATTTGAGTTAATGCACTTTTGATGGATTTTATGCACTTTTCCATAGAAGAGAGGTTATTTTGATGGAGTAGTTAATCTGTTTTCAGTATCTTTCAATCTTGCTTTATTTAAATCTCGTTTGCATTTAAAAGACTTTATTATTTCAATCGTAAATTCTTCAACTCCTAAGTTCAAATATCCTTCCTCTCATCATTGAGGACGTGTGGAGGAGAGGGGGTGGCAATGGTGGCATTGAGGGGAGGGATTCCCGTCTACGCTGAGCGTCTCCTACGAACTTCGCATTCATTTGATAGCATCTTCTAAAAGCATCTCTTCAGAGTTGAAGCAACTTGAAGCGGAATACGCGGAATCTTCCAAGAGGAGCAGCACCACAATTGAGGATTCCCATACCGGGCACTCACGGTGCCAGCGCTGGGATCGCCTTCTCGCTGCTTCTCGTTTAGGAAATTTGATCTTTTATCGAGATAACTCGATCCATTGTACGAGTGTACAGCGATATCTCAACGTTCGTTGATCGTTGGGATCGTTGGTTCTAAGTTCTTTTTTGCTTTTTCTTTAACTAAAGTTGAGAATTTTTATACAACTAAAAATATTTAGTACTATAATTTTTTTAGAAGTACAGAAAAAAAATAAAAAACCGATGAAGTACGACGACTAAAGGGACCCTCGATTGACGAAGACTGCTTAAGGATGTTTATTGTTTATTGAATGCATGTTTTGAATGCGGTTTAATTGTGCTGAATGGATGACAACAACAACAACAACAACAAAATCAACAGCTCCCATTGTGTAACGCAATACATTTGCGTTAGTTTTTAATCATATCTTTATGAGAGAACAACAACAACAACAACTACAAATCGATTGCAATAAAGAAAGGATACGTTTAAGGAGACCGCGCTTTGTAAGGTTTATAAGGTTAACTAGAATGACAAAAACAACAACAACAGCAGACTGAGTAGATCGACCCTCCGTGTCTCTCCTTCCGTGCCGAGGCGGAGGTGCCGAGTTACGCATGTCAGCAACTTTTTCAATTGCTTGCTTGTTAGGGAAGCAACAGCAATAAACCGCCCCGTTTTCCTCCGAGGTTCTCTCCGGTGGTTTGGTGTTTAAACTGGGAGTTTTAGTTGTTGATTGGAATGTGTGTTTGGCTCAATTGTTCGTTGAAGGCGCTGAAGAAGGCGTATCATTTTACACACTTCCTTCGTCAAGGATCAACGAAGGGGTCCCCATTTTTGTTGTTGTTATTAATTGTATTTGAAAATGAGCTCTAGACTTCAGGTTGAGTGAAAATGTTTGTTGTTATATAATCGAATAATTTTTGTTCTTAAATTCAATTCTTTTATGCTTGAAAACTGCTTTAGTCTTTATTCTTTTATCCATAAACTGCTTCATTTGAATTCTACGAGTAACTTAGTGATTAAGTAAATTAAATCTTTAATCTATATTTATTTATAGCTAGATAAATAGAATAAAAAATGTGCGGACAAAAAATTATCACACCCATTTATAAAGTGACGGAGCCAGCTTATTAACAGCCCCTGTTTTATGTGTCTATGCGAAGCTAAATACAAAGACATACCTATAAATACATAAATCATTGTGTAAATTTGTGTGTGTGTAGTTGTATGTATTTGAAGCCATTGGACATTCGTGTGGGAGGTGCCACACTTTTTTTTATAAATCAGAACACTCTCTCAAAAGCACACAGACATTTCCAGTGGTATATTAAACAGCTCATAGAAAGATATACGTACGAGTACACAGCTATATAAAAATATTCATATGTATAGCTATATAAATAGCATTCTTCAAGGCAATCAACTAATTTATGTAAATTATAGGGAATAATTGAATATTAATAAAATAAGAGAAAATCAAGATACTCAAATGTTTGCCTAACTAAAAAATAAAACAACAAAATTACTTTATTTTTTGTTATTCTTTTAAGTCCTCATCAATCATTAAAATGCAACAGTATCTAGGTCGACCTTTAAATATTGCAAAATGATATTAATAAACAGTTCGAAATATTGACAGTTTAAAAGGATTTCGCAATACTGTCTGTTAGTAAGTCAAAAATTTGCACATTTTCGTTTGCTAAAAAAACGTTTGCATTGAAATTGATTATCATAATTTGCATAAATATTTCCAGGATATATAGTATTCATAAGTATAATGTTAAGGACCATTTCAGGAAGGACTTTCAGGCCACGCTACGCCTCTCATCAATCAGCGCCACTTCAACACGAACCCTCTGCTTGCAGGCACCATTTTCACGGAAGTACTGCTGCACAGAAGAAGAAGAAGAATGAGAAGAAATACCTTTCCATCCACCTACACAATTACAACGAAAGGAATTTCTTTCTGTTGTCGCTGGGTTTTTATTTATTGTACGAACACAAATCTTCTTCTTTGCTTCTACGCAAGGAAGCTTTCAGATTCGCGAGCGAATTTATACTCATACAAACACAAATCACGCTAATGTCTGGTGAACATAAAAACCCACATAACGAACCGGATAATCGTGTAATGAATGAACCCTCACCCTGACATTAGCTGCCGTGATGTTCCACAGAAGAAGAAGAAAGGCAGGACGAAAGGGACGTCTTACTTATTCGCCGTTGTCTTGTTTACTGCTTTCTTCCTCGGCGTTCTTTTTTTATGTACGTACTTCTGACTTCCTTGCTTTATGTGTGCCACCGGAAGGAAGGAAGGATGGATGGATACTTCACGTCCACGTCATGAGAACCAACCGTATCGATGCATGTTCCGGTGGAACAGCGTGCGTGTGTGTGTTTGTGTGACGACGCATCTCTGTAAAGTTATTTGCGTGCGTTGGCGTTGAAGTAATAACGCATGAGGCTTTGGCACTTTGATGTAAGAGAGCACCAGCCAAGTGCTGATGGCTGATTATTGCGAATTAAGTGTCGGAGGGTTGATCCAGTTACACGGTTATGGCCAGCGTTGGTTGCTGAAAAAGTTCCCACAGCATCATCAACGGCAACAGCAACATAAACGCAATGGAATGAAATGGAATATCATCATTTGTATCAATTTGCAAATGAGACATCGTACCCTCTCTTGGACAGGATGGATGAAATGGTTGCATGGCCTTGATGGCTTTTTTTCTCCTGGAAAATAAAAGATGCTTCAATTTTTAGTAGTATGCGAGGATTTGATAAATGAAGTTGCTTAAGTGTAGAAGAGCCACAAATGTGTTGGATGCTCCAAAGTAATATTTTACTGTGTACAGAAAAGAAAGTTCTTGAAGGCCCTTCAAAAGCAGAAGGTTTTTAAAGGTTCTCCAATGAAAGAAAGCTAAGATTTTGGTACAGAAAAATGCTAGCTACAGTTTAGTTTATTATAGAAATTTAAACTAAACTAACCTTAAGTTTATATAAGAAATCAAGGTTCAATGTTGCTTAATACGTGATTCACCTAAAACAATATAAAGTTTTCCTAGCGTTGAAGAAAGATACGAGGTTTAGTAAAAAATATACTTCGTAAATCAGAGTAACTTTACTCTGAAGGCTCTCAGATAAGATTATGAAGATTTAGCGAATTTAACAACCAACAAATTCAACTCTTCCTCAATTTCTTGTATTCTTTTTTCTTCCTTTTGCATTTTTAGGGAAACACAACTTAGGGAATCCCGTTTTGACCTCTAACATTGGCATCACTCATTTATTTCTTCCTTCCGTTCACTCATTCCTATTTTTCCCGCCCCGTGTCAATGGCCGGGGCTACTAAAATTAGCTACGATGTCAATTTAAATACATTTCAACTGACGAAATTCCACCGAATTAACAACATGTCCCAAACAGCGAGTGCCATGAAGAGGACAGAAGAGAGGCAGGCAATTGATATGTGTTTTGTAGCTGGCTGCATGTACAGCATAACAACGTCTTTTTCCAGCTAAAAAACCCACTAAAATTATGTTGCAGAGGTTTCCATCTTTTCCAAAAAAAAAAAACCAACCCAACCGTTTTTATTGCAATTCTGCGTATATACGATATCATTAAAAAGATGAAAAACAGTTTATAAAAAAATTAGCTTAAAACAGAACCAGAACCAGAAATTTTGAAATTCATTTTGGAACATAATCTTAACCGAGATCTCGATTACAACCGCTGAAGCTCTGAATTACGCTGACCTCCGTCCGGCTTTGGAGGCACGGAATACGTGCCTGGCCTCAGAGTGTGACAAACCGGTCGGTCGGTCAACGCAACTGGATCGATGTGTGGCAAGCAGCAGCGCCAGCAGCATCTGAGGGAAGGTCGGAGGTTCACGTCACAAGTCGGACAAGACGAGAAAAACAACAGCTTCGACTTAACGGATCAGCAGAGGACCTCCTTCTTGTACACCCCGCAGCTTGAACAACACCTACGAGCTCTGTAACAACTCTATTAACAAGATTACACGCGCTTCCACGGAGCTACAAGTTAGAAGTAAGTACCAAAGTACCACGAAATTTGAGTGAGGGACAATTTTTTGTGGAATGGCTCATAAAATGTTTGGACACCATATCGTTCAGAACACCAAGAAAAACGTGCATAACTTCGGTTGGTCGTAAAACAAAACGCTTGAGATGACGACAGGGAAAAACTATATCGTAAAACAGAAAAATAAAACAGCGTTTGAAGTGCGCGTAATTCACGCGCGCCTTTAAGTACATCGGGGTCATTATTATTATTATTATTATTTGTACCCCGGCACCGGGTACAGCCAACAAGTTGTTGTACGGGAACAACGAAGGAAGGATGGAGTAGAAGAAGGTTACAATTCGTCGCACGTGTCAAATGTGTTGCAAGTGTGTAGTTTCTTGTTCTAGAAAATCCAACAACATAAAACCACAAAAGTCAGTCACTTCGGAATCAGAATCAAAAGTGGAAAACTAGCCGCAAGTAGGAAAAAAGCAACAACAAAACAGGATCATCTTCTGCTGGTTCTCTGCTGGTTCGGTTGGTGGGGTGGGTCGCACTTCTTATTTGGCTTGCATACGAAATTCACCTTTATTGCATCTTCTTCTTCTTCTGTAGTGGAGTTTAATCAGCGGCGTATCCATTTTTTTGTTTCTTGTGGCTTGATATGAATTTTTAATCTCAGCAAATAAGAAAACTAATAATAAACTGAGTGAGGAGGTGGAAATATTAAACAGCGAAATCTTTGAAGCTGGCCATGAGCCAAAATTTGTATCGTACAACAGTGCAAATTTCTATGCAACGCAAATTTCTGTGCCAATTGAAAGGTTTCGCGGAAAAATCTAACCACTGGGAGATATAAAAATCGTCTGGACAGACGTTCAAACTGGTAGAATTTAAGCCAAGAACTGGTGTTGTGGGCCAACTGAAGCGGATGTACGAGAAGATGAAAATCGAAGGAAAAATTTTACTTTAACGAGTTATTTAGATAGATTATATAAATCGTAAATCTCTGGTGCGTCAATTGATGCCGAGGTCATCCTGATACAAGTTTTGCATATGATCACCAGCATACCAGACAAGTTCACCAGATCAAGGATAAGCAGAGACTCTAAAACTAAAACTAACTCAATTAACTTACGCTTTTACGAATAATTTCAATACATCAACAGACTACGATGCGGAGAGAGCATTTATATTGGATTAAAAACCGCTTAAATACGAAATTAAAATGTGTAAAATGATGTTTCTTTGGCCGTTAATTTTCTTTTTTATAACACTTTTGAATATATGAGCTTTTTGATATGAATGCACACTCTGACTAGTTCATGTGAAAAAGATGATGCTTTATTCCAACTACATTTTTTTAAAGTAATCACTTACACGTTTCTCAGTAATCGGTTCTCTAAATATTCAATTATTTCAGCGTCACCAGCTTCTCTCTTCAGATAACCAACTAAGAAAACAAAACGAAAAAGACCACGTGAGAGAGAAAGAGTTCAAAAGAGAGCATAAACAAAAAACAGCTGTTCGCAATGTCAGTTTGCAGGCAAGAAAAAAAAGCAAACAAAAATATCGCATAACGAAAACGAATGAAGTAAAACACGTAGTGTTGCCAGAAATTTCCACGACGTATTCCCGTGCAAAATTCTCTCTTCCACACGGCTGATAATTAAAACTCCCAAGAATTCCGTCGAATTTTTCCCCACAATAATTACCCACACAAAATTTGAATGAAAAATTCCAACATACTAAAGAAAAGTATTGGAATTGCTTGTATAAGTAGCAAATGAGTGGATCTATAAATAATGTCGTGGAAAAAGTTTACCAGCATTAAAAATTTCCACCGAATTCCCATTTTAGGAATGAATTAAATAAATACCACAGTAAATACCGTTTCCCACAAATCTGGCTACTATGCTCCTCATACGTAAAAGTTACATTGACATATTTTCCATTATTATTACATTTATAAAAAGACGCAAATTAAAAGCTAACGAATTTATTTTCAACAAAATGAAGCAGTAAATCTAAATTAAAAATAAGATTAGATAGAGAGAAGGAAGTCGAAAACCGATAAAAAATAAGACCGATAAAAATTAGACCGAATTCAGTCAGTTGGAATAATTCTGGTCTTTCATATCACCTTGAGCTCGCTCGCTGCTGGGGATATAAAGTGGCTAAAATTAGCAAACAAAAACAAGGAAGAGAAAATTAATTGAGATATCTTTAAGATTTATTTATATTTATACATCCAAAATAATGGACACACAGAACGAATTCGATGATATGCAGCCCAGTTTTGCAGATCTTCCCATGGAGGTAAGTTTTATGGAGAATGGAAAAATTATTTTCTTTTCTTCACGTGACATTGCTTGCAATTGTTAAGTTAGCTGCCTGTGCCACTCCTCCGCCTCATGCTGACACATGACACTAATTACAGTCAGTTGATCGATTATGAGCTTGCTCTATAGATAGTAATATATTCCAAATACTCATTATTTACCCCTTCCTACCTCCCACACTCTTAATTTCTAATTGAATTTTAATCGTTCTTCCAATAGATAATTGTTGCTATATTTCGTCATCTTCACTGTGTGGATCTAGAAGCGGCTGCTCTTGCTTGTCGTCGCTGGTTAGAAGCTTCGCAGTACGCGGAATTCCAATCCAACATATGTGTTAAGTACTCCAAGATATGCCTGGCGGACAACCTTAACCCTGGTTACCTGTTTCTTCACAGTGAACGATACTTCACCCAGTTTTATTTTGACGAAATTACCTTCGGTACTGTCGATCTAATGCTGCCACAGCTGAGCAGCATGGCACGTTCACTGACCTTAGACAACATCGATCTGACTGACAGGGAGTTCTGCAAGTTACTGCAGCACATGCATCAGTTGCGCTCGCTTACGGTAACGTGCTGCTCTCCACTTTTCATGGCTGGCCAATTTCTGGTCTCTCCGACCGAGCGCTTGAAAATCAACTATACGATGTCCAAACTGCAGCACCTGTCATTGCGTTACAATCAGTATATCTCCGACGCTATCTTGCTGCGCTTCACGGCACTGATGCAGTGCCTGGAATCCCTGGACATGTCCGGCTGTCACATTGCTTACCACTTCGCCATACAGCGTCGCTTCTATCCCGAGGAGCAGTACATGCTGAAGCCCAGCGAGTCCATATTGACCTTCAAATTTATACTACAGGTGGTGGCAGCTCATCGCGCAACCCTGCGTAAGATTGATTTCAGCAACACTTTGATAGGTGGATCTGCCATGACTGCGCTGTGCGAACTGGATGATGGACTGCGTCTGGAACGGTTGAATCTGAGCGCCTGCCGTCAGCTGAATACAGCAGGAATCAATAGCTTTTTACAAACACAACCGCTGCTGCGCCAACTCGACCTCTCCGATACGCATTGCGTTACGGATGCGTGTATTGAATGCTTGGTGCAGTCGGCGCCTCTGTTGGAGTCGATCAACTTCAGCCGATGTGCGAAGCTCAGCAACATTGGTGCCGTGCAGTTGGCCAAACTAACGCGTTTGCGTTACTTGAATCTGTCGCATTGCGACGGAGTGGGCAGCGAAGGCTTAATGAAAGGCGTGGCTGGTGCTCCGAACACTGTTATGCGTGAGCTGCATGTGTCACATTTGAATCTCTGCGAGGCTTGCATTAAATTGTGTGCGCAACATCTGACCGAATTGCGGGTGCTCAATATTGGAAACTGTATCAACGGCGTCACAGACGAGTCGGTGCAGTGCATCATCGAGCATTTGCGTTGGCTACGTGAGCTTAATATGGAGAATTGTTTCAGGGTGCAGTTTTTCTCTTCTTTTTACATTCTAAGAACTAATATGAGCTCTTATTTTCAGATCACTGATGCTGCCCTCACCGGGATTAACGTCGACTCGCAAATTTCGTTCAACAAAACCAACTCAATGGACAGTTTTCACCCACCGCTGAGTGCATCTTTGGCCGAAAGTCTCAACTTAGAACAGCAACCTATGAAAATTTCATTGCGCAGCAAAGCCGAAGAGGACATCGTGCGTGATGCGAATCGAAAGAAGATGATGCTAGCCATATACGAACTCGATCTGATCGATGCCTCTGAGGAGAATATAGCTGGGGTGTCCATAAAGCGTCTCAAGGGACTTCAAGTGCTCAATCTGAAGGGCTGCAATAAGATCTCTGATGTATCGCTTAAATATGGCTTTACATTTCTGGAACTACGTCGTTTGCTGCTCTCCAACTGTCAGCAAGTGTCGCTGGTCGGCATGGAAGCGCTGGTGGAAAATTGTCCGTCCATCGAAGAGCTGGATTTGTCCGATTGCTATAATATAAATGACAAGACCATACAAATAGTTAGCAGCAAGTTGAAGCGGCTGCGCTCACTGCACCTTAGCGGCTGCACGCAACTAACCGATCAAAGCTTGGACTCGATTCTGGTGAACTGCAAGGTGCTTCAGGTAGACATTTTCTTTTAAACTTGCTGGGCCATGAATAGAGTCTTATGCGCCCAATCTTTTAGAATCTTTCGGTTTATCGGTGCCGTCGCATGTACACCAATATCGAAGAACGCATGATGTCGCTATCGTCGATGCGCACACTGAACATGGACCACTGCAACACCCTGGACAACGCCGACATCTTCCGCTTAAAGAAGCGGCTGGACTACTGATATTTTGCAGCAATATTTGTTGTGTTTATTCTGTATTATTTTCAACTGTACAACTTTCGCTGAGAGCGTCTATTGTGGGTGCTCCACGCGGAACGCTATTTACTTTTTTGGGACATATGGTCAATGGAGGTAAAATGGAACATTTTATCTCTTTACCATGCCTTGTTTACTGTTAATATGTTATTTACTTGTGGAAATGTGGATTAATTTTTGATTGAGATTGAAATTGCATTGGAAATTTACATTCAATGTATTCCGCAGAACTCTTCTTACCAGAAAAAATAATATTTGATCTAGAATTAAAAGAACTAAACTGTGATTAACTAAAAATATACATATATGAATGTGTACTACATATATGGAGTAGATATCAGTTTAACGAAGTTATTGTTGTCTGTGTCGTAATTCAATCGTTCAAAGAACGATTTTGCTAAAGTTGTTTTCAACGATTAACCGCATACAGATTAACCAAATAAAAGTGGTTCAACCACGTTGAAGAAGATATTTATGCAATTTAAGTGGAGTTATAATAAAAGCCCAATTCGATAACAGATATCAAATCAAAAACGAACAAAATAAAATAGAATACATAAGGATATTCTATGAATTAAGGCTATTTTAAAATAGCAAAAATTCTCTTTTTTACAAATTAAAATAATAATTTACATAAATAATGGTTGCTGTAGCATATAACTTCATGTTAAAATTTTAATAATTAAATAAAAAATAATTCTAAATTGCAACATTCAACGAAGCACAAATCTAAAATAATATCCAAGATGAAGGCAAAAATATAAATATGTAATTATTCAGAAAATGCTCTTTTCATTAAATATAATTAGTATTTACGAATCATAGTACAGAGATTGTGAATCAGTTGGTGTCACCTCTGAATCTTTAAGGTTTTAAGATTAATTCACTTTAATCATCCGCCCAATTCACATTTAAATACCCACCCATTTACTCATTTTTTGGTATAAATTTTTACCAATACCTATTTTTATTACCAATTCCATGTTTTTCTTTTGTTAAAACTGATAGTTTATTTTAAAATTTATATTTTAATACACACACATATATTTTATTTTAAAATACAATACACAGCATAGGACGAATATTAAAAATATTTTCTTTGTAAAAACAAATACTTTACGATTATTATTTTATAGAACAATCAGCCAATAAAATGCAAAAATAAGTTAATTTTAATAAAATACAATACAGTTAAAATTATCAATAATTAAGTAGAAAATAATTGTATAAAACAGTGTTAAAAACAGCAATTTAACTGTGTGTCATGAATACATTGCGTTGTGCTGTTGCTATCTGCGGGCTGAAACGCAGCCCGTATGCACTTGAGGGAAGTAAAACTACTCTGGCGGTGACTTGTGAACACCCCAGCCATGGAAGCATTTTGTAAAACGTTTCGATTCCTTGTTCTTGATGGTCAGAAATAGTTTACGTTGTCGCTCAGGTTGCTTAATACGCATGTGTTGTATGTAAACCTAAAAAGCAATTTAAAATGTACATTTAAGATCTACATTTAAATCACAAAATAGAGAAAATACCTGTGCTGATTTGTAGGCCAATTTTATCTCCACCTCGCTGCATCGTGAGCCCAACCACAGAAACACCTGCTCGCCACTGTCTAGAATCATGATGTCGTCATCTGCCAAATCGTCCTGACAGAAGTCCGAACACTTCTCGGCAACTGTAAAGTATCCCTTCTCGTTGGAACAACGGAAGAGCCGTGTGTACTGCATAAATTCGGCATCCTTCTCATATGGCTTTCGTCCACCCAATGCAACCCAGAAGAAGTTCTCCGGTTCCTCGCCTTCATTAAGGATCTTAAAATTTAATGTTTTTAGTCTTGTTTGTTTTCGTTGTTATGAAAAAAACTCACCTGTAGGCTGACCCAAGGACTGTTAAACATGCTCTCTGCAATATCCTGTACCAACTTGGCCTCTTCCGGAGCCGACTTGGAGCCCAGCCAGACATAAACTATTCCCGATTGTTCATCACCATCGGTCTCGAATGGCACATAAAGAATGTAACTGAAATCACAAATTGCATGAGTAGCAATTCATACAATTAAAATTCTTGCTACCTACCAAAAGGCTGAATTCAAATGCACCGCATCTGGAGTGATTTGTATGAGTCGCGTACATAAAGCGCCACCATTCGAGCGCAAGTGAAAGAATTCCACGGCCGCCTTGCTGTCTGTCGTCTTCAGCTTATCCTTGCGCTTGCCCGTGTGTATGATGAACTTGCGTTTAAAGTGAGCCATGAATTTAAGGTTCTCCTGTTGCTGGTGAATGCGCACCACTTCCAACTCTTCGCCGAACATAGCCTTGAATTTCTTCTGCAGCGTGAAGGTAAAAGTAAGCCAACCCATGTTGCCTGCGTTTCTTCCTTGCCAAAAATAAACAACACATTGTATTTCGTCTGGCGGTGGGTTGCTATCATCTGCAGCTGCATCTTCCTCGTCTTCCACGGGCACGCAGTAGCGACAGAGAAACACGTAGCATTCGCCGGTGTAGAAATGACCCAATTCCTCTTCGGGCAAGCGTACAAACTTTTTGCCCTCCAACACGAAAGCTTCCATGGCCTCCAAATCGTAGTTCCAATCCTCTTCCAGCTGCTCGGCCTCGCTCAATGGCATAGCACTCTGCCGGGGCATAAAGAGCGCAGCCAGATCAGCACGCGTCTCTTGTTGGCGTGCCCATTTGCCCAAATCTGCACCAGTTTTGGCGACCGAAGTAGCTGTGCGCGTGAAATCCACAGCCATTACCTCGTCCCAACCGGTGAATTTAGATTTGAAGATCTGTGACTCGGTCCCCTCCTGGACGCGTGTTACCATAGCATATGCAGGACGGGTGATCATGTTGAACAGCTCGCGCGACAATTTAATGGCGGCCGCACGCACAAGTCGCGTTGACTTCTGGCCAAACCAAACGAACAGATCGGTATAGCAGTCTAGAAGGTAGACATTCTTGCTCTGAAGAAGCGTGTGCGCCAACTTTTGATCGGGTATTTCCACCTGTGGCAATTCTAGGTAACCCATACCGAGTTGAACTTGGTACAGACGTGGTGTTGGGGGCGCAAAATTATCGGCAACATGCTGAGAAATTTTCTGTGTCGTTGCTACGTCTGGATCGGTGCCAATAAGTTTCCAAAACTCGGAACTCTCATCACCTACATCAGTAAAGAGCAGTATTTAATATTATCCCGGAGCAGGAGTTAATACCATCGACATCGAGCTTTAACCTTACCCTGCATCTCCACTATAATTTCGCATTTGTTTTTGCGTTCCGTTTTGTTAATTTTCTCCGTCATCAGCCGTGCCTTCGAGTTCAGTGTATTTTTGGAACAACGTCCTAACCAGATGTACATTTTTATGCCGCAGTCCAGGACGAATGCATAGCGTGGATCCAGGGAATCGATGTTGACAGCAACTGGCTCTAGATGTACCGATGAACCAGCAGCATGGACGCGGTACAGGCGAATTGTATAGAGCATGTCTTCCACTGTGTAGAAACCAGTTGCTGTGCGCCCACCTTCAATATAAGTGAGTTCGGTGTCAAAGAGCGCTATAAACTCCTCCGATTCATCATCTAGAAAACGCAAAAAAGATTATGTGACAAGAACTTGGGGCGTTTTCTTAATTGCTTACTCTGTTCTTCGCGTATGGTACGACAGCGAGCTCCCAAAAAGTTGCGCAAGTTCACCGCATGTATAGCAGCACATGCGCGCTTATCCAGCGTGGCCTCGTTTCCGATCCAAAAGTAAATCTCCCACTTTAACTGGCCCAAGTCATCGAAGCTGGTCTTAAGCACAATATAACAGTCGCCCTCATAGAATTTACCATGCGCCACTTCCTCTATCTTGTTGGGCAAGAAATTCTCTATCTCCCAAATAGTCAGTCCTGGTAGCTGTCCATCTTCCTTTTCGAAAAACTTGGAATAGTCGAGTTGCGGCTTTTCTAAAGACTCATCCCAGCGTTTGGGTTTCAGGGATTCCAGCTTGTTGTCCTCAGCCTCCCACATACTGTTGCCACTCACTGTGCCCTCATCTTTATCCTTGGCCACATCTTTCATGCCCTTCAGAATCTTGGCGGAATCTTGCGCGGAATCAGTGCGTGGTCCACGTCGAAGACGTATCTTCCGTGCGGTGGAATCCTTGGGTGTTGGAGTTACGGGCACGGATGGTGGTACTGCGGCACCTGCAAGCCTCAGTTGGGTCTGTAGTGAGAAATCAATATTGTAGAACTCTACGCCGGAACCCTTCGTCATCTCGCTGGGTTTAGGCGGCATTATGAGGTCGGGATTGTTACGTAAATCCAGTTGATCGAGATCGGTCAGTAAATGTATGGCATCAGGCAAGGTAATCAATCGATTTGAGGACAAATTCAATTTCTTCAGTGATCCACAACGACACAAACCCTCGGGCACCATTTCCAGTAGGTTATTCGAAGCTGAAAAAACCTCCATACTGCAAAGTTTTCCGATTCCCGAAGGAATGCCTTCGAAATCGAGTTTGTTGTCGTTTAAATATAATCGACGTAGAGTAGCCAGTTTGCAAATTGATGCCGGCAGGGCGATAAGTTGATTACGTGACAGATTGAGCACCTCCAGTCGTTGCCAAAATTCCACAGAGGACGAAAGTTCTGTAATTTCATTGTCGCTCAGGTTCAGACGACGCAAGTTTGGTAAATTGTAAACGCAATCTGGCACCTTGGGCAACGAATTCTGCGACAGATCCAGTTCGCAGAGATTCGACAAGCTGTCCAGTGTAGTCGGGAAGTTCAGCAGCGTACGTTGTGTGTTGTGCATATTTAGAACCTCAAGACTCTGGAGTGATGGCAGTTGACGCAACTGAAAGAGTTCCAAAGGATTGTCGGCTAAAATAAGAGTTTGTAGATTGGCCAAACGACGCGTCTGCGGGGGAAGTGTTTCCAGCTTATTATGAGACAGGTCCAAAAATAACAGATCCGTCAAATGAATGAACAGGGTTGTGGGAATGCTCTCGATTTGATTGTGGCTGAGGTTGAGAACGAGTAGGCTCTTGGCTCGCTCCAGACCTTCAGGCACCTCCTTCAGTTTATTATGTGACAAATCCAGAGTAGTCAGTTCGTCCAGATGAAAGAGTTCCGGCGGAATGCCACTGCTTTTTATCTGATTGTGGCGCAAATTTAAAGAACGCAGACAGGAAAGTTCGGTGAGTTCTCCGAACAGTTTTTCTAGCTCATTGTTTTTAAGTGACAGATGTTCCAGTTTGAGAAGGCTGCTCATTTCCTCAGGAATCTGCTTGAGTTGTGTTCCATCCAGCTTCAGCCATTGAACACGCGTCATCAGCCGCATGGCTTGAGGAAACCGATTCTCCTGTGAAGTAAACAAAACAAAAACCAATAACATAATCGAACCTTTGTTTATAAACAAATCTGATGACAAGTTGTCTGTGATTGTGTCGGCGAGGGATGACAAATCCCGGGACTGACATGTCATGCTTCGTTGCATTGGTATTGGTGCAGATGTGACACAACTTTCGTGCAAGATGCATTTTAAAACAACTTTAACTCCATGCAGCACGCTTTTTTAAAACTTTTAGTTGCGGCAAAATATAGACCCACATTTTAATTTTCGATTGCTCAAACTATTTTAATTTAAGTTTACTTACGCTAAAATCATTTTTGGTGAAATCTACACCACGTACAAATGGTAAAACTCCAGTATTGGCCATTTTTATCTACTGTACAGAAGAGCTGTCATCATGGTTGTGTTCAACAGATATGATCCTATCAAAAACAATTGTATGTGACGTAAACTCCAATGCAATAACGTAAGCTTCAGAAAAAATTATGAATATGAATTATGAGCACAAATTTAGCTAACGATATTTGCGACTTCAACAGTAAACGCATTTTGTTTTTAGTTGTTGTTGTTGTTTTTAGTTTTTGTTGTTAGTTAGATTATATTATTTATGTATTTATTTACTGTTTATTCAAGTACAAAAAATGTATCAGGACTTTGTATAATATGTACAAAGATGTCTTAAACTGTGGTAACATCTGGCATATAGTTTCATTAAGCATGTAATCCAATTGAAGATTTTGAATATGTAATGTTACATTATTTTAATGAACGATATACTATAATAAACTGTATGATATATTAAAGATTTCCTATAAGTAATGCAGATTACAAATGTTATCCACGTATTAATCGAATAAGGAATTTAGATTAACCATATGCACTTATTTGGTTTAAATAATCTTTGCAGTGGAACGACAAACCCTTCAACTGCTTGTATGCAAGCATTATCTCTGGCATTAAGTCTGCCCCAACATGTAGAGCTGCGTTCAGAGGCGGGGCTAGAAGCCCCGTATGAGGTACAAACTCCTTAGTGTGCGGTACACTTTACTACAGATTTTCGTTCCCTGATTGTCCCATGAGAGGTCTTCGGTAATAAGTACTCCCAGGCTTTTGATCGCACTCAGTTTAAGGAATGGTTATCCTATTTTGCTGTATCGTAGGTACCCTTTCACCATGGCTTGCGTCTTGTTAGTATTGAGAGTAATTTTTTTTTACTCTGTCCATCTGTATAAAGCATGAAGGTCCTCTGTAAATTGTTTAACTCCCCGTTTAGCTTTCCTATTGCACGATATAACCAACTGAATATCTGCAAAGAACTTGGAAGGTCGTTAATGTAAAGAGTAAATGGTATGGGCCCCAATACTGACCCTTTAGGAATACCACTTCCCACCTATAGCCACTTGGATATTCGTCCGGATGTAAAAACACATTGAAATCTATTGGATAATTATGATTAGATTAGACTGCAGGCCGAGCCGGAAAGTGGAATTGTTGTTTGAACTTCGAGTACAATCAATGCGCCTTGGTGATGTCGGGAGCATTTAGGAATGAAAGTCGCCGATTATCCAAACTATGGCTGATTTCGTCTATTATGTCCAATAGTGGCGTTGTCGTGTTACACTTCTCCCAGAACCTTGATTAATTTCTGTAAATATTGTTTCTAATATCGGTGATTAGAAAGCTTAGAATCTGATTTTTCATTAAAATTTCATAACTTTGGCACAAACATGCTAATTGGGCTATTATCAGATACTGAAATGTGTCTAGCACTTTTTAGGATTGTTATGATCTTGGGTATTTTCCGATTTTTTCTTATGCCTGTTTGGCATAAAATCTTAAAAATCTTAGGAACATCGCACATACTTTGCATTGAAATGTTAGCAATACCCAAGAATGGTAGAATGCAAGACTACGCATTGTGGTATAATATTTTATCATTCTTGGTGAATACCTGTTACTACTACTTGTGCCAGCAAAACTTTGAGCAAAACAAAGCAGGCTTTGAACTGAGCCAAAATTTTTAAAAAATACAAAATGTACATTTTTCATAAAAATTGGAAAGCATTCACGATTCCCAGAGCAAATCAGCAATGGACGCGATGGAAACGAGTGTTTTATCGGAAGCAGCGGATTCGCAATCACACCAACTGGTGGACTGCATCAAATGCTATTTGTGTGATCACTATTTCTCAGATGGTGAAGAGCCCTGTCTTATTTTTGAAAAGCATCCAGGAGCACATGGGCAGTTGCATGATGCATTGGCAGGGATTCTGTCGTCGGCGTTGGGTGTTGAAGTGAGCGAGGAAACTGCACATTCGGAAGTAAGTACCCACGGAAGTTCGCATTTTATAAAACAACATATTTAATTGCAGCTCTTGTGTAAAGAGTGCAACTATACGCTGCGAGAATATAGAACCATAGAGCAGCTATATTACGAGATGCGTTTCCAAATACTCGCAGAGTACAACAAGACAGCAACACTGAACGGACTTCCAACGATACCTATCGAAATTAATGGCATACTACAGAAATATCTGAATCTTGGGTTGGGTGTAAAGTCGCAACCCGCTGATGAATGTCAACAGGTTTTCTTGGCGCCTAAACCGGAGGACTTTTTTGAGCAGTTGCCTGTGTTGGGAAATGATGCAGTTGTAGACGTGGATGATGTCCATGTCTTGGAATCGCTAATCAATTTCGAAACTAACGCATCAGAAGAAACTAAGGATAGTGAACTGCTGGCATCATTGGAACACAACGATTTTGAGCCACTTTATAACGTCGAGATCATAGAAAGCCAAAATATGGCGAATATAAAAATTGATCCAGAAGGTTTTTCCTTATTTTTTCACAAGCCTGTCCGTTTTTAGTAATGTTTTTGATTCTCTTTAGATATAATATGTTATGATATGGAGCACTTCTCAGAGGTGAACAACGAGGGTGTTGCCGGGGTTAACAGCCAGTGCATTGAATCTTTAATCACAAGCAGCTGTAACAATATCGATAATGGTTTTAATATAGATCCATCTGAAGATATGATTTGGAACAGCTGTGGATTGGAGAAAAATGTTACAGTGCTGGTACACCTTAAAAACCAGCCAACAAATCGAGTAACCCGACAAACTCAAGATTCACAACCACAACTGTACACATATCAAGATGATCTTTACTCGTGTTTACTATGTTCCGATGAATTAAAATATAGTCGGAAATCATTCGTGGAGCATATGCGAGCACAACACAATTATCGCTTCTATATTTGTAATGTCTGCGGAAGCGGATTCTCTCGCCGACAAGATCTTAATGACCATATGAAGGAGCTGCAACATGATAGCTTCGAGTGCGATATTTGCCATCGTGTCTTGGAGAACTACGGCTTGTTACGCATACACAAGCGTATTAATCACGCCACCTGCAAGCAGTTTGAATGCACCAAGTGCCACAAGACGTATACATCGAAACACTTGCTTGACAGTCACATGAATATGCACAACGGGCTGCGGCCCCACAATTGCGCTCTATGCCCCAAAAACTTCACTTCTAAGTATACGTTGCGGGCGCATATGAAGACACATAGCTATCGTCTGCGTCCTTATCAGTGCGATATATGTGAAAAGTCTTTCCTTAATTCGCAAAACTTGGCGCAACATCGCAAGGTTCACTCGGGCATTAAGCCTTTCGTGTGCGATGTGTGCTCCAAGGCGTTTGTCACGCAAAACAATCTATTCCGCCATCAAACAATTCATTCCGTCAACAAACCATTCAAATGCCCTGCCTGTGGCAAGGCATTTGCCCGTGAAGTTCAGATGAAAGACCATGAACGCATTCATACCGGCGAGCGTCCCTTCAAGTGCGACATTTGTCACCTGTCCTTCACGCAGCGTTCAAACTTGTCTTCGCACAAGAAGACAACACATGTCAATGAAAATCTTCATAAATGTTATCACTGCGATCTATCTTTTACACGCCGCCGTCTTCTAGACTACCATATGAATTCGGCACACACAGCTGAGTGCCCTAATAAGTGTGCAGTTTGCGGCGCCACATTTGAATGTCCTGAACAGCATACGAAACACATGCTTACTCATGTCGGGTTGAAACCGTTCGCTTGTGAGGTATGCGGCAGGCAATTCGCCAACCGGGAAAATCGCAATACGCACCGCTTTATTCACAGTAATAAGAAGCCTTACGAGTGCCTGGCATGTGGAGCAGGATTCATGCGAAAGCCGCTATTATTTGCACATATGAAGCACGCGAATCATTGTAATGATACAATTATATTTAATCAACCGCAAATCGGCGTGTACAATGCAGTAGACGGTGAAAATTTGACGGTTGATGAAGGATTGGATTTAGAGACGCAATCGCTATCGCAGTCTGAAACGGAAAGAATGATTGCAGTTGATATGATTCAATTGTATACATCCGAAAACGATACCTACAATTGTACCGCTGATGCTATTCCAAGTGTCAGTGGGCTGCTAGTTAAAAACGTCGAAGAAGACGTTAAAGATTTTCAGTTTGAGGAACTAAATGTCGATGGTCCTCAAAAGTTTGAATATAATATATAATTTTAAATTTAATAAATGAAATGAATTCAATTTTGGGCTTAAATAAAGCGCTTGTCGACCTACCTAAATTTCTTGTAATTTGGCTGTTGTTTTCGGCGCTGACCACAACAACATTAACAATTTTTAGTGCTAGCATATAGTGCCGGAGTTATAGTGCCGAACGTTCTTCGCCAAATTAGTATTTAACATAAATGGCACATAATTCGTTTACCTTTCCAGTAATACCAATAATATAGGTATCTTGTAAAGTTTATAAGATACAAACATGAATATTTCAAATTTCAAAGGGCTTTTTATTTTGACTGGATTGTGGACAAATATTGTTTTTAGGAATAAACAGCTACTTTCGGTCGTTTTGGCCGTTTAGCGTAACGAACAGCTACTTTCGTTGGCGGTTTGGTTCGTTGGCTTCGTATTTATTTTGAAAGTCTGAAACGTATGCGCTTGAACACCACCACCAACTGAAAACAAATAACAGCACTGTAATGTCAAAAATTTACGCGTGGAATTTGAAGAATACGCATGGAATACGAAAAAGAAACAGACAATTTATAATTTTACTGTATTTTTGTAAAAGTTACTTGATTAATTGGAAACTGAAAGGATACCAACCCACCAATATATTTAAAAGGTATTTCGAATTTTTCCATATGCTTATTTTGGTAAAATTGTGTGGGAAAAGAAACATTTTGTATTTGGAATGTTGGCAATGCTTGCTTGTGCCAACAAAATTATGCCAATCGAATTTCAACTCCGCCAGTTTATGAATTGTAATCTGAAATGTATTTCCTTCATAAAAATAGAAATATTTTGGCGAAAATTCGGCTATGGATGCAATGGGAAAATCTTTTCCATCAGCAGCAGGAGTGGAGGTACGGTCGAACCACTGCCTTAAGTGTTATTTGTGTGATCACGATTTCACAGAAGGTGAAGAATCCTGGTTGATTTTTGAAAAACGTCCACAAGCAAATGGCCAGTTTGATGGTGCTTTGTCAGGAATTATCGCGTCAGCGTTGGGAAGAGTAGTAACTGAAGAAACAGCACATTCGACGGTAAGTGCCACGGATGCCTCTCATTTTATAGAATGTAACATGTTTAATTGCAGCTCTTGTGTAATGAGTGCAACTCTATTCTGCAAGAATATAGATCCATAGAGCAGCTATATTACGAGATGCGTTTCCAAATACTCACAGAGTACAACAAGACGGCGAAACTCAACGGATTGCCAACGATACCTATCGAAATTAATGGCATACTACAGGAAGATGATGTGCCCGAGTTGGATATCGTACAATTTCAGGAAACGGATGAAACTCTAGTTCAACAACTGAACTTGATGTCTAAGCAGGATGGTTTTGTTGAGCAGGTGCCGTTGGGCAATGAGCTAGTTATAAATTCGCTGGATGATCTGGCCTTGCCGAAGTCAGCAGGAGACAGTAATTGTCAATTTGACTTACTCATATCTTCAGACCTCAAAGACGGGGGTTTTGAGCCTGTTTATGACATTGAGAACACTGTGAACGAAATTATGGAGAATACGCAAATAGACACAGAAGGTTGCTAACTTTTTGCATAAATCACTCACTCATATTGTTACAAATATTACAATAATTGTCAATTTGAATTGCTCACATCTACAGATCTCAAACACGAGGGATTTGAGCCGCTTTATGACGTTGAGAACACAGTGAACGAAAATATAGAGAATATGCCAATGGACAAAGAAGGTTCCTAATTTTTTGCATAAATCACTCGCATTTAATTAAAAATGTTTTTAATTTATTTAGATATAATGTATTATATCATTGAGCACAATTCAGCGGTGAGCAACGAGGATGATGCCAGTGCTGACAGCCAGTGTATTGAACTTTTCAACTACAGCAGCTGTAACAATGACGGTAATGTTATTAAATAAATAGGATAGTAGAACTTTTGTAATTTGTTCTTTAATCAGATTTAGGCTCAGCTGATGATATGATTGGCAACACAGATGAAAATGACAATAATGCTGAAGTAGAATCTACGCTGCAAACTAAAAGCCAGCCAACCAGTCGTCTAACCCGAAAACTCAGAGATACACAACCGCCAATGTACAAACACGAAGATAATATTTACACATGTTTACTATGCGCCACTAAAGAGGAATATAGTCCGAAATCGTTCGCTGAGCATATGCGATCGCAACACAATTATCGCTTCTACACTTGCGATGTCTGTGGTAGTGGATTCTTTCGTCGACAAGATCTTAATGATCACATGGAGCAGCAGAAACATGGTAACTTCGAGTGCGAGACTTGCCAGCGTGTCTTCGAGAACTACAGTGTCCTCCGCATACACAAGCGTGTGCATTACACCAACGCAAAGCAGTTTGAGTGCACCGAGTGCCACAAGAGATACAGCTCGAAGAACTTGCTTGACGGCCACATGAATATGCACACCGGGCAGCGACCCTATAAGTGCGCCCAATGCCCCAAAGACTTTGCTTCAAAGTATACGCTGCAGGCGCATGTTAAGATACACAGCGATCGGGAACGTCCTTACCAGTGTGATCAATGTGACAAGGCTTTCCTTAATCATCAAAACTTGGCGCAACATCGCAAGTTACATTCGGGCATTAAATCTTTCAAGTGCGAAGTGTGTTCCAAGGCTTTCGGCACGCAACATAATTTGTACGTCCATCTTATAGTGCATTCCGGCAATAAGCCATTCATTTGCCGCACTTGCGGCAAGGCATTTGCTCGTCGTGCTGAAATAAAGGACCATGAACGCATACATACCGGCGAACGGCCCTTCAAATGCGACCTCTGTCACCTGGCTTTCGCGCAGCGTTCCAATTTGACGTCCCACAAGAAGTCGACACACTTTAATGAGAAGCTTCACAAATGTCAACACTGCGATCGCTCTTTTAAAAGGCGCCGTCTATTGGACTACCACATACAGTCGACTCATACTGGCGAGCGCCCCCATAAGTGTGATGTTTGTGGCGCCTCATTTGTCTATCCCGAACACCATAAGAAGCACATGCTTATTCATCTTGGCGTGAAGCCGTACTCTTGTGAGGTATGCGGCAAGCTATTCAACAGTCGAGACAATCGCAATGCGCATCGGTTTATCCACAGTAATAAAAAGCCTTACGAGTGCTTGGAGTGTGGCGCAGGATTCATGCGTAAACCACTTCTTTTGACCCATATGAAGCGCACAAATCACTCAAACGATACAATAATTGTTAACCAACCGCAGATTGACGTATGCGATACACTAGACGACGAACCTCTGCTGGCAGAAGAAAAAGTAGATGAAGGAGCCGAGTCGCAGTACAAAACAGAAGACGCAATGGATGATGAAATGGTTGAGTCGTATATGATGCAACGTGCCGAAAACATGCTGACCGTAGTGGACAACGATGTCGGTGATGATAGTCATGATACGATTGCAAGTGTCGGACAGCTCATTAAGGATGAGATTGGCGACGTTAGGTATTTGCAATTTGAAGAACTCGATGGTGATGGCCATCAGACGTGGGTGGATATTAGCGACAAGAGTAGTTGAGTTGCACAAAACAACCCTAATTATAATAAGTATAATAATTTATTAATTATCACTCTTAATTTAATTGGATAAAATGGAGACGAAATAAATTTTTGTACAGGAGAAAATACAGAACTGGATTCCGTTTATTATGAAAAGAAGTGTCGAATTGAACCGCTAACAAGAATTAAGAAAATTTTTCAGGTAGGTAAATTTTACAAATCTATAATTTAGAGGAATTATTTTTACAAATGAATGGATTTCCAGCGACGCTTTGCAAATGTGCTTCATATTTCGATGGAAAATATGTTACAAGTATCGAATTAATTTAAATTTTATTTAAAATTCATGTAAGGTATATTAATACACGGACAGTAACAAGTATATAAATTTTAATATAGAATTCAGATATACTCAACAAATATAGTTATACATCTACATATATATGCATTTAGAAATATATAGAATTGACTATGATGATTACAATTCTAAAATCTATAAGAATTTCATTAATTTGATGATTGTTACTAGTTTCTAGATTGTTTTGATTAAGCAACTAGTAGCAAAACCTTAAGATTTACTTGTAAAATCCATTATTTGGTTCTTACTTTCAGTTATAAAAAACACATTTAAGAAAGTGGTTGCGGCTCGGTCACCGCTAACGATTTAACCTCCCCCTCCAGTTCCATTTAGTTCATCATCGTACTGCTTACGGAAGCAGTCACCAACTGGAAAGAAGTCCCAGCTACGTTGCTGATACATATTCCAAACGTACGTTTCTTGACCGGTGTACTCCGTATCCGGTTTATTTATCAAATGCATCAGGAAGAACATGTAGTTTGCCAGATTGTGTTCTTTCTGTACGTGCGTATCGAAGCCATGCGGCACCACGTCGAAGAAGTCCTTGCCCATGCCACAGATAAAGCAATTCGATTCCATGTTGTCCTTTACCGATTCGAGCTGATCACGCAGCTCACCAAAGGCATCAATGATTAAACCTTGAATGATGGCCAGCAAGATTACAATGACGAAGAAGAAGAAAGTAATGTCGAAAATAATACGATAGACCTCGTAGTCGTCGCCATCTGGGTCACCAATTTCATCACCTATACCACCGCCGGCACGCACACCTTTGTAGAGATGAAAGACAAAGCATGTCAACATGTCGTGGCACTTCTTGTCTACTTCTTCGTCCTCCTCCTGAATGTAGAATTTTCGGAAGAAGTTGAAAGCGATCACTGTGTAAATATATACAATAATAGTGAGTAGCATAACGGTTAAAACCAGCTGTTTTCCGTTATGTGTGACGGATTGCAAAATGGTGCGTAGGGTCTTAAAGCCGACGGCAACATCGAGCAAGTGGGCAGCGAAGAAGAAGTTGTTGAAATTGCCCATCACCGAGAACGAGAAGTACCACAGCGAGTATAAGAATGAGTTGTCTGTGAACGTTACCCCCGCCTTCCATACCTGGTAGCGCCAGTCTATATTCAGTATATACTTGAGGAAACCGCCCTCTTCGCTCTCCTGTGCCATAAATGCGCTTTTTTCCATGCCTAGCAGGTTCGAGATCGAGTCGAAATCATACGTTTCGCTGTATTTTTGACGCACCTTTTTCTTGACGAACTTATCCCAATAGTTAACGGGGAAGGATTTGGCCGATATAACAAGCTTGTCCCAATGCGACTTAAAATCATCGTCCTCCGGTTGTTCGGCTATGAAGAGACCGTCGAATTCCAAGCGGCGAGCAATTTCCTTCTCCCGTTTAAATATAGCCAGAGGTACCTTTAGGTGGTAGTAGGCGATCAACATGGCCAACGAGACAAGACTATGCAGCAATGCCGCCATACGTATAACGTGTTCCATATAAAAGAAATCTTCATCCACATGCACCAGTTCCGGGATATCGTCCTCTTCAGCCTCACCATCGCCTGAACCATCACCAGAACCGCCAAGACCGGATGACATGCCTGCGCCAGAACCAGAGCCTAAAATCAAGTCGTCGCCATCGCCGGAAGCGTCATCGTCATCATTAAACGAGGTCACCTTATAAAACAGCAGCATGAAGTTGATGCTGAACGCCAAAACCAGTGCCACATACTTCAAGTTGTAAAAGTTGCGAGCCAAGAAGCTCACAGCACGATGTGTATATTGGGAGAAATCAATCTGGTGAACGGCTGGAGTCTCTTGGGGTGCAGCAGAGGATTTTTTGGCCTCCGCCTCAATCGAAGCCATGGCAGCTTCTTGAGCCTTCTGTGCTTCTTGACGCTCCTGAGCAGCCTTCTTTGCTGCATCACCTCCTAAGAGATCAACAATTGAGATGGGTTCGGGATGTGACTCGCCTTCGCCGGCCAATTCTCCGGTGCCTGTGCCGCCATCTTCCGGACTTGACTCGCCTGTTTCCTCCATAGATGATGTGGGACTTGCGCCAGGCGATTCATGCGGTGCCACCTTGTATTGGCCATTCTCTTCTTTACTTATATCGAGTCCAAATGCCTGTACAGTGGAGGGAGGTTCTTCGAGTGGGAGCGGCGGTAAGGCTCGACCAAATGTTTCTTCCTCTACTGGTGGCGCTTCAATTTCCTCCGGGGCTGGACCACGCATCAAATTCATTAAAATACCAAAAATATACTTGACTACGCAAACATTCCCATATCCGGTGTAGTAGAACATATAGAACATTATCTTAAAAAAGCCTATGATTAATTCTGGTACGGACTTGGTTTGCATTACGCTGATCTGATGCTTTATGTTGGAAGGACTCAACATATGCATGCTGAATTTCAGACCATCCTTCACAGCCTGTATGGTACGTCTGATCGGATCACGTGCAGCACGCTCCTCCTCCTCCTCGCTCATATAGGAACTGTAACCGGGATCACGTTTAACGTTGCTACCTCCTTCGTCGGTTGCCATTAGTCCTGAAGCATGCGTCATTTCGAAAATGGCATCCTCACAGAAGTTCACGAATGCCTCTAGCTTTTCTTTGTCCCCGCCTTCTGTTACAATGGAGTAGAAGAAAGCACGCTTTGACTCCTTAATTTGTGGCTTCTCCCATTGCTCGATGTTGGAGTCCTTTATTTCGAAGTAAACACGCTCAATACGTTTTGAGCTACCTAAAATCTCTATGCGCCCCAAGAAAGGCTCAAAATAGTTCAGAACGGAGCCAGCTGTTTCCAGGAAACGCGCAAGTCGCGGCTCATTTGGCATGTGTTCGCTGAGGTTGGTCAAAAGCACGGCCAAGTTAAAACCGATTTCCTTGGATGGTTCGTGGAAACGATCGACAAAAGCGCCATAGTCAATTTTACCTTCATGATTGCGCTCGCAACAAGCCAAAAGAAAGTCCATTTCTTCCCTGTAAAAGAAGCCGTGATTAGCTGCTCTATGAGCCTTAGAAGAGAATAACTTGCGGTGTATAATTTTTCGATTGCTCCATCTTGTCTCGGAAATCTTTTGGCACCACCCAACCCTCGTTCTTTATATCAATCTCCTGGAAACTGGGCGATTCAATCAGATCCTTAAGTTTCAAGAACATATCAAAGTATTTTAAAATTAACTCCACATTGCCGGCGGATTCGACCAGAGTGTCTACCATCTGCTTGCCAATCGTACCTAAGAAAGTTAAGCGAATATTTTTACAATTATATATGGATCTTTAGGTGAAGAAGTACTCAATTACCGTTCACAACGTTGCCCTCCAGCATGGACAGCATCATGGTTATCATGTCCTTCTGCAAATTCAATAGTTCCTTAAGCAAGTCCACCTGGCTTGAGTGTTTGGAGAGCTTCTCTTGCATGTGTGAGAAAAGGAAGAGAAAACCGCCTACGGCATCCCACAATCTGGAGTGCGCCAGAGCCTGTTGGTTCAGTGTGCATGGACCCTGTATTACTTCAGTCAGTGTGTTGAAGACTTGACTAGCCACACCGATTGCTTTAAAGAAGTTCGCCTTTCCAGCAGGATCGATGATCTCCTTGCTCGAGTAGTGCCAGTAAAAGTCCATGATAGACTCTTGTAACCGCAACAGATAATCAACGGTGCATATAACCACGTTAACGGTCGTCGTATTTCCCGCTTGCGTGCGCAGGTAGTTCTGCCAATCTGGTAAAAGTATGAGAACAACTGTTAGTCTCGCCACCATCACGACAGACATCTCTTCACTCACCCAAGTTGTGTCCTTCACACGTAAGCTGTATGAAGCGGAATAGTGCACAAGTGAACTCCGCATCGTGCATGTTTTTCTCGCCCGCAGCGCCCTCCGATCCAACACCTAGACCTGCACCCACACTTGGAATGTACTCTTTGTTGCAAAGTTTACAATACGTTTGTGTGTCGGGAACGAAGTGATGATGGAACATGCAGTTTGGTGGTGGTAGTTGTGGGTAACGAATTGAGGAAGGGTGGTGGTGATAGTGGTTTGAATTTCACAGAGCGATCATGACCGTCGCAGTATGTGTGAAAAGAGTTAAACGTGTAAGGGTTGTTTTGGAAATATGTAAATTAAAACAAATACATTTAAATAAAAAAGGGACCTCAACAAAAAAGGCTACAAATATGAGGGAGGTTAAGAAACATCTGATTTGGTTAAGTTCTTGGATACTGGACTGTGGAGGGTGTGGCTGGGAAGTGGGCGTTTGTGTACGTATTTCTCAGCATACCTTCTGCTTTGGTGTTACGTTCAAAGGCGTCCAAGTCGAGTACACTGCACGAGTTCATCAATCCAGCGATTGAGGTAAAGAAGCCGACATCCTTTTTCTCCTTTAAGTGATTCAGCATGCCCATCTGGATGTCTATGTTACCGCCCCGGAGGATTGCGATGCCAAGATTAAGTGTCGTCATGACCATCTCGGAGGGTATGCCTTTCGAGGCGGATATGTGAAGAAGGACCATTTCGGCCACACCTCGATTAGAGAGACGTGCTTGATGGAAGAGCAGTTTTTGTTTTTCCATTTCTTGTTCCTAAATAAAAGTGTGAATTAGTCTCTCTTTCGCTATGTATTAAACTGGTGATCATAGCAAGAAAACAAGGAATATGCTACAAAACTCAATTTACCATAAGTTTACCGAGCTGTTTCTGTGTTAGCATGCGTATGAAATGACTTCGTTAGAGTATTATTACATGTAAAAGCAATGAAGACCATTGCTGTAACTCACGTGTATACTCGTTCCTTCGCCCTCTTCACCACCTTCGCCGGCACCTTCCTCGTCGCCGCCACCCTCTTCCTCCTCTTCGCCGCAAGACTTTGCAGCTATTTGCGCATAACTCATGTATAGAAGATCCTCCTGTAGAGCCCCGCTGCGTTCAGTCATTGCACCACGACAGAACGTGGTTACGAGTTGTGTCAGTGGGTCTGGTTTGCCTTCCGCCTCTTCTTCATCCTTCTTGGATTTTTCTGACTCTTCGAACGTTTGCGTTAAGTCCTCTATCATCACCTCCTGACCAACATTCTCCTCCTGCAGCCATTGTTCGTAATAAGTGCGAGCAAAAATGTTGCAAGCGCGATGCCTGTTCATATAAAATTTAAAGATGTGAGTTAGTTTGGAGAAATGAAACAAAAACTAATGATTAGTATTTTAGATAGCGACAACAATATCGAAGGATTTTATTTAATTTTTAGTAGTCAATACTTTTAAATTTGCCTTCGTAACCGTTTCTACAACAGCCCACCTGCTGAGTCGGTAAAGATGCTTGGCACGCAGGCTGGATATAACTGCGTATCGGCGAGCCATTGTAATTTTGGAACTCCAGCTCTTAGTATTCGACTGGGGACGTGATGCCTATGCCACAAGTCAGATACAAAATGCAATAAGGGAGAAAGCACAGTGTTAGTACATAGCAGTGGTTAGTTAATTGGTTATATAAAGCAAACCAAACATAACGATGGAAAATAACGAGGGTGAAATAACTACAAGATAAGGCTGAAATAGCTGAAAAACTCGATGGAAGAGTATGCGGTTAGTCTGCCTCTTAGCGGTTAGTGTTACTGTTAGTTAGTCAAATATAATCTTCTAAGAACCTGGGCAGTGAATGTAACGATGTTTGCCGGAAGCATGCAATAACAGCACGCTTCCTTTGAATGGATACAACGCTTCGATAGACATTCTTGCTCTGTTGTTGTGGATGGTCGATCTGTAATAACGTTCAAACGAAATAGTAAAAATAATAAAACAACATAAAAATTGCAAATGTCGAAATACATTTCTAGAACAAATCATGATGATAGATATTTTTAAAAAGTGGAGAAAATATCGTTTCTAAATAAAATCTTTTAAACACTAGGATATGAGATAATACCATATGCAATCCGAAGAGAACCTTGGCCATGGCTACTATACGATCCACCGTCTCTTGCGTCTTATCCTTTCCTTTCTCATTTTGATTCGTAGACTTTTCAAGCGATAGCTCGTCAACTGTCTCTTCACTCTTGCCAAGTTTCGAGTAAAGATAATGCTGCCAGGACATTTCATCAGAAGGATCGAGCTTATCTGGAAGTGTTAGCTGATTACGTGCAAATTCAATGACATCGTACTCTGGCATCTTCTTCAAGTAACGGTCTTTGCAGTGTTGTACCAATTCTTGCTCGCGGCCCGCAAACAGATTCAGACCGACCGGTAGTAAACGCTTGAGGCATGCTACCATAAGACTGGCTTGCACCTCCTTGTCTTTATCGCGTTTCTTGTCACGATTCTTCTTCTTTTTCTTCACTTTGCCACCCGTAACCGGAGCACCTTCATTAATTGCTGAACGACGTGTGGCAGTGGGCATGATTAGTGCCATGTTGTCGATCTCGTTGGCTGATATGAAGTTCTGTTCTTCTTTGAGGAAGTACTGACTCTTAGACCAGATATTGAAAATTTCCGCCACATGATTGTAGAGCTCTTCCGCTTCGGGGATGTTGTCCTTTAGCCAATGATTGCGTTGGAGGTCCACGTATTTTATTAGCAGCGGGTAGAATGAGTAAATGTCGCGCACCAGAAGTTGCCAGTCTTCTTGTAATTGCGTTTCCACTTGCGATGTGTCGTCTGTGGCAGATTTAATGAACCCACGCATGCTCTCTTCTTTATGGAACATATTTTCGGTGCGTTTTTTAACACGTTCAGCCAGTGGCAAAAACGGATCCATAAGCAATTCTTCTGAGGTGTTGATTATGATCTGCTGCGTGTAGGCAGCAATTCTGGTCATCCACGGCGCATTGTCGTTGCCAATGTTCTTTTTTATCATTTTAAGCACGTTACGCAGCAAGGAGTTCATGTGATCTGCAGTGACCATGGTGACATGATTTCCGCTCGTTGGGCTGACATTGTCTGGACCTTGGGCCCACCAGAATGGCAAATATGAGCACAGCAGAGGCAGGATTACATCGATGATATGCGGAGCATCATTATACGTTTTGTCTGAATCTACGAATTGGTCAACCTCACTCAAAATGGTTTCCAAGTTCGGCATGCAGCTCTCCATTTTCACCATAATATCTTGTGCTTCCAACGAGTGGTCAGCAATACGATTAAGCAGGGAGAATTGATTGTGCTTGTTTAGATGAGGTTCTAAGTAGGCAACCGGGAAGCAGGAACTGTAGGCACCCATACAAGAACCCAAACCGGGACGATGGCGTTCGATCTCTGTCTTTAGGTACTTGCGATCGTGCGTTAGAGTGCCGTCAGTACCGAGGTGATAGAGTGCGGCTAATATTTTGTACGAAGCCACTTGGATCTCGTCGAGCAGTAAATCGGAGCCGTAATCGCAAGCAGCCAGGTGATCGAACATAGCCGTCAATACTGGCAGCAATACTTGATTTACATACGCCAGCGATGTGGAGGTTTTTAAATGCGTGCCCCGCAAATAACTATATTTGCCATCTTGTAGATTGAGAATTGTATTGCCCAAGTCATCGGCTGTTTGATTAAAGAATGTCAACATGGATGTTCTTATGAACTCTGGGCAGTTCTTGACCAATGTTTTGGCATCAACGCCCTTAACGAGCACTTGAAGACAACGCACAGTTATGCGTACATCGGGCCCAAAAGCACTTAGGCGATTTCGTAGCAGCGACGCCAGTTTGCAGAAGATCGAGGCAACCATTTCCTTCTCCTTGAGCGAAGCTGCACCTATGTTGTTTGTGGCCGTAGCGACAGCTATAAAGTAATTCCGATGGGTCGAAAAATATTTTTCCATGAGCGGTAAAACTACTTTCGAGAAGAATTTAATGTCGCGTGAAGCGGTTTTGAATGATGTCCTTCTGCTGAATGTGGTCGAAGGCTTCAGAAGTTTCATGTTGATGGTAGCACGGTCCAGATACTGAATCAACTTCTCCAGCAGTGAGTAGGAGAATCGTAGTTCCACAGGTGCTTGTGCAGCACCACTCTCACCTTCAACGACACCGCCTTTGGATGGTCTGGAAAGCAAAAACACAAGCAGAATACAGTGTATTGAAAATACTCGTGCATGGCTTGTAAGGTTTTCAGAGCTTACTTGTGCAACTTGTAACCCTGGTACTGCATATATTTAAGGAACTCCTGCGAGCGTTCGCGGTCTTTACGCTTCTCTTTGTCCGTCAGTAGATCGTATGGGACCAACTGTGCATGAATAATACCCCCGCAGGTTGTGAGTTCTTCCTTCTTTTTCTTCGCCCAGATATCATGTGAGTTTTCTGCTAAACGCTCGGCCATGTTTTGCATTTCTCTGCTGAGCGTAAGGTTGCTCATATCCACAGGATGTGGGTTGTAGCTGAAGGGGCCACCCTCACTCTGAAATTTGTTCTACTCGTTAGGAGATCGGTGAAATGATTTGAGAAGTGGGACGAAGGACGAAAGAAACACAAAAGCATACAGGAGTTTGGCGTGAAATATAATAAACACATCCTTTATTAGCAGCGATTTTTACAAAGATTATGTGAAGTTTTGGGAAATGAGAATGAAGAAATACATACGATCTGTGGCTTGGATGCGCGTCGTGTGGAACCGCGGTGATTGAGTGGTACATCTATTTCGGAGTGCTCGACTGTCCAGCCTATGGCCAAAAGTGCCTTCAGACATTCTCTAACTGGATCTCTGTAGCGTTCACGTTCCTAGTGGAAAAAGTCTATATTAGAAATCGGCGGTGAGGAAATAAATCAGTTTACGAACCTTGATGCGATGAATTTAATAAAATTTAAATGAAATAACGAAAGAGATCGAATATTTAATAACATAACAATTTCAAGACTTAAATTAATATCCTAAATGCTTGTAAATGAAAAAAAGAGAAGAATTATATTTGATACTAACGTAATCGCTCAACATATTATATGGCTTAAGACGTGGATGCTTGCGCTCGTTGTCTGAGCGTAGATCTCCATGGGACCAACCACTCTCCAGTCGACGACTGGCCCAAGCATCGTGATAATGCTCGCTGAACTTCTGTACAAGCGATATTAAATCATTGTCAAGATGCACACTAATCGTGTCTATTGGATTGGGGTCGTATTGTGGCTGGTCTGGTGCGCCCGATTGACGACCGTAATAATCCTCATCGGTATTTTTCGACAAACTGTAGTCCGGGGGCAAAGCACAGCCGATTGCAATCAAACATGGTAAAGCTTTTCCAAACAGTTCCGGATCGTAATCCATGTTGCTGAGTGAGTCAAAAATATTCGAGAAGAGAAGCATTGTTAATCGCTTCTCCTCATCGGACGATGCTCCATAAGAGCCCTGGCCTTGTGTGGAGCCATAGTACTTAGCACAGCGATCAAAGTGGAGTGTGAGAAGCTGCAAAGGAGATACATTTTAGGATACAAGGATACAAAATGAATAAATCACAACTATGTACGTACCCTCAATGCTACCGTCGTATATTCCGAGAGCTTGGAGACGTCCACTGTCAACTTGCGCAAAAGTTTCAATAACATCGCAGGTTGCATCTGGGACGTCAGTGCTACTAGAAAATCTGAGACAGCTTCTCTTTGGCCCTTCGTCAGCATACGATTCTTAGAGAGTCTATAAACCGTATGCAGCGTCGCATCCAGCAAACTGGCATAGTTTTCAGCCTCATTGTAAAATTTGGAGTGCTTTATCAAAAGCGGTAATATGGAGTTGCCAATGTAGCGATTCATCGATAGGGCCATATCGCTCTCAGAGCCATCGCTCTTATCGAGGATGGTGGCTGTGCGTAAATCGGGCAGGAAAGCGTCTTCCAGCAGTCTATAGAAGAGCTCCTGTGTTTCGATGCCGTAAACACGTTCTAGAAATAGCACTATACTCTGTTTGTTATTCGGTAGCAGACCTGAGGGCATGTCTGATTTCGGTTTCTCTTCGCCTGGCGCTGTTTGGGTCAGTGTAAATTTAAGACTTAACACACCTTGGAGATCTTCAAGTGGCACAAGAGATCTCAAAATAGCTCTAGCTCTCAGCGACTCGTTCTTGCCTTGTTCGATGACTGATGCATCAGGTGCACATCTGCCAAGAAGATCTACCAGTGTACAATAGAAGTTCAAGATGGCAGCACCAGTGTCTATGTAGTCCTCGTCCTCGTCGCCCTCTGGCAGTGGGTGCGTGAAGTTGAGGCCGGAAATTGTTCCCTCGGCTTCGTCCTGCATGCGGCAGCGATCCGAGATGCGCTCCGACATACGATTGGCCTCAACTATAGCACGAAATAGACCTTCTCCTTCTCCTCTTAGAGCCGGCCCTAAACATTCTGGACGACGGATAAGAAGACGAATGACAAGGTTTGCATTCTCCTCGACGCTTTCGCCATTTACCCAAACGCAGTAACGCAAGAAGTCTAAATAGCGTTCGCCTTCGACGGGATCCCAACCCAAGTCGGGGTACCCTTTCTCGACAAGTTCAGAATTGCTTTGCAATCCGCAACGAGAGAGATACACCGCAATCTTCTCCAAGTAATGTTCTCTGAGTGCCAGAGCTAATTCTGTGTTCTCCATCAAGCTGGAATATGCCACATCTAATGGCGTGGAGCCGCGCAAACTTGGTCTCGCCAGTAAAATGTTCGCATTGTCGAGTAAGAAATCGAAATGATCAAACATGGCTTTTTGGTTCTGACGGCCTGTTCTGCAAAAGTAGCAAAGGAAACGACAACAAGCGACAACCATTTCGTGGGAGGTGTCCTTCTCCTTGGGCGGAGCTCCTTCGGCTCCCTCTGATTGTGCTGGAGCGTCACTTTGCGCTTGAGCTCGTCGGCCCAAGGTGTTCATCATGACGGCCATAACATTTTCGTGAACACGCAGAATACGTATCAAATCCGGGTGTTGGAAGAATGTGGCGTTGTTAACTAATTTCCAAAGTCGCTTCCGCATTAATTCCTCCTCTTCTTGGCTCATTTGTACCGGAAGCAGTGCTCGGATTTGGCTCAAACCAACCCACATTTCAGCAACATCATCGCGGGCCTTACTATTGATAACATACGTCTTTTCCAATGCACGAACGAGCTCGCCCACGGTGTCATATTGCCGCACGAGTAAACTGAACATTTCTCGCACCAGTTTCGGGTTTTCAATTTGGGACTCCTCCGCCCAGCTAACAATGGTTTTAATCAAGACCTTGCGAAAGATCTCTTCGGGCGTTTTCTTTTCGGGCTCCTCCACCTCTTTGGGACCCTCTTCGAGCTCCTTCACCGTATTGATAAAGTTATATATTTTCGTAATTGGGCCAGTCTTCACCTCTTCGATCGCGTTGGCATCAGTTTCGTCCGGCTCCTGCAAGGCATTTAGGGAGACCTTTTTCATGAGACAATCGTGAAAATCGTACAAACTGCCACGCAATTCTAAGCCGCAAGTGCAATTTTCCTGATCTTCAGTCTCCAGGTTCTTGAAGCAAAGTATTTGATTCATTTGTTCTCTTGGCGGACAACGGAATTCCTTGGTCTTTTTGGCTGCTACAGCACTTGGAAGATCGGACTGTTTTATTTCAATATAGCGACGCAGTTGATCGGACTGCAAGTCTCCCACAAAATCATGTGAGAATGCAATAATGCTTTCCACCCGATGACGTAGTTGTATGTCGTACAGGTGGTGTACAAGGTAGCACATCTGCAGCTTAGCACCCTCAGCCATTTTCATAGTGAGCAGCCCCTTCCGATGTTCATCTTTTCCATCTACAAGAGTGACTAGTTATTAAAGTATTCGCAATATAGGACTAACCAAAATAACCTTTTTCAAATGCTATATCCCAGGTTTCTGGATCGATCATTACGAGCAACTTCTGAACATCTCCATCGGTTAAAACACCAACGAGAAGCAAGCGATCGGTGAGTTTGATTAAGGGTCTGTGGTTATAATACAGGTTAGGGGAATAACAAAGCATATGAATTTTCGACTCTTACAAGAAAAGATTCTCATTGGTCCAACCGATCGGATCTCGATTATGCACCTGATTCACCTCGACAGCTTCTTTCAGGGCTTCCATTACAAATGCCCGAACTACTTCTAAGGGGAACTTGGGGGAATACAGCTGGTCGATGCTGGTAATCGGTTCACTGGAAACACTTGGCAAACTAGATGTTTGGGATATCACAGGGGGACTAAATAAAGTGCAGCGGAGTTTTGTTCGAATTCATTCGTGGATGTATACGAGCACGCAAGGTGTTTACAGAGGAGGTACATGCAACGAATGTAGAAGAATAGAAGAGATGTTGTGTTTTTTTACAAAGTACTAAAGTAAGATGGATAGGAAATAAAGTGTATATACATAATTATGTCCTGGATGTGGCAAACCGCTCACTTTAAAACATTGCATGATAGAAGTAATAGTCTACATGAACTTGATGGATAGTCATTGGAGGTGCAATGAGCTTCATTTCGCAGTGAGGACTTTTAAGCCAGGATACAAGTGCCACGGAATTACTTACGTTATTTCCGTCATGCGCAGTTGAGGGCGCACCGATTCAGTGACCAGGGATCTTAAAGAATGGCGCATTTCATCGTCACCATACAAGTCCTTAAGCTCCGGACCCAACGGTGTTATGTACTCATTCTTACAAACCTCCATTGTTGTGGCATGGGACTCCAGGTGGAGAGCTATAAGCAAATCATAGAAACCCTGACGAAGAGGTCCACTCATGTACTCCGAGCGTATGGCGTAGAGCAGTTGTTTCTGGTCAACATGAACGCAAAGGGCATGCGCGGCCCGATAATTAGATTGATAGCAGAGCGCGGCATACAAGGTCAAGGTGTGCGCATGGAACGACAGCAATTTATCCATCTCAATGAGCTCTAAAATGTCGATGCAACGATCTTCCTCGGGAATATGTAGCGCCAACATCGAAACGGGGTCTTCACAAAGCATCGACCAGCCTCGTATATCGGATAGCTTCAACGCGTGTACCTGCAGCGCTGTGTTCGGCACTCGCGCCCACTGGTGGGGACGTAAGCACTGCACCTTGAGGCGTGGTGGGGATTGTGGATTTATATGCTTATCGCTTGTGGGCAAAACAGCGGCAGAGAGCGGTAAAGTGGTTGGAGTTCTGCCCAACTCGATCTGCAATATCTCTTTGCTGGTAGCCTCCACAAAGATTGCCGGGAAAAGTTTGGTGTCCGGTTCCATCATCCAGCGATGCGATGTTTCCTTTCCTTCGCACGTAAAACGAATGATGCCAGTTGCGGTGTCAACAAAACAACCGACAAACATTCCTTGGGAAGCCCCTTTACCAGATGAGTCTTGCGTTACCTCATTGAAGAGTTCATCGGCGCGCACCACGTAACAACTTTGGCGGTCGATATGGTCTATAGGATTGTCATAGTCGTCCTCAATGACAACGGATGCACGGCGTACTTTCGCCTTATTGAACTCTTTGCTGTGCAGATGGTACTGTGTAGTTACCCATCCAACGTAGACGTGTGTGGGATCCTGTCCAGGAAATATGCGCACCCCGTAGAAGTATTCGTTAATGAGTTTGAGGCAATCAGCATCGAACATTTCATTGCCCCAGGACTCTACGTTCGGTTGACCCAAAGCACCGCCACTTAGAGCCTTTGGCGTTTGACGGTCGGTTGCAGCAGCCGGTGGCGGACCGAGTTCAGTCTGTTAAAGGTTAATTTTTACTTATTACTTAAGCACGGATGCATTGAAACTCAAAACTTACCGTGCTTACACGAACTGTAGGTGTCTTTGTTGTCATTTGTGAATTTATGACATTACGTCCATGTGTAACAGTATTGCGTCGCTCCATGCTGGATGCTTCCGCTGCTCGAGCGGCAGCTTTTTCCTTACTCTGATCACGTGATTTTTTGGAGAAAAATTTGAAAGGACTTCGGCCGCGTTTCTTCGTCTTGTCGTCGATTGCCTCATCCAGGCCGTTTATGCCATTCATGTCCAGAACTGATGTTGAACGCTGCATATCCGGCATGCCCATGTCCGACTCGAAAGTGATGTTGCGAGTCAGTGAACCCCTTCGCGCCGGACGCTGTTGTTGCATATTTTCGTCGGCTTCAGCAGTATCATCGAAATTGCGATTGAGTCCTTTAATGTCGTTCATGGTGAAACCGCCCTTCAGCATGTGATCCATATGAGGCGACGGCTGAGCCTGTGCCACTTCTTGTGCTTCTTGCATTAGCCGATACTGACGTAGCTTGATCTCTTCCCAGCGACGTGCCTTTTCGGCCTCGCTTATGAACTCGCTCATGCAAGTGACTGGCAATGAGAGCCGCAAGAATTCCCAGTTGGCTTTCTCCATCGTTTCGAATGTGTTGTGCGATATTTTCAGGTGCGGTGGCGTATCAGCTCCCCCCGGAATACGTGTCACATCGATGCGGCAGTCGGGCATTTCTTCGGTGTTCTCGAAAATAGGCTGATCCTTGGTATACCAGTGCGTAACAGGACGGCGCATGTTGCTGAAATATATTTAGAGATGAAAGATAATTCACAAGACCAGGTTTTATAAAACTAAATATTTACACGCAAAACGGTTCATAACCTTCTTGTAGACCACAAGTCGTGAAAAACTTCAAAGAATCAACGTCTTGGCCGTAAATCAGGCGTGCTTTTTGACCAACGCCTAAAGTGCAGGCAGGCACAAAGCCGACGCCTTCAGCAGTGACTTCGGCGAAAGTTGTTTCGCCACCCAGTGCATCCATTAGCAGTTCTCCGTTGAGTGAGAAACCTATAGATGAAGTCGGTTGGTTTTTTAATTGATCAGGTAAGAAATATTAGCATCAAGTAATGCTGTTAGTAGTTGTGTATCTAGCGCATGCTTATTCGAGGCTCCTTAATTTAAGGCTCTCTAGTAAATTATTCGCAAAACTTCAAATTAAAAATTCGACAAATATGTGTTATAAGTAAGCATTATTTTGTGAAAGCTAAGCTACTTAAGTGTGAGTTCAAATATGATGAATTTATACAAAAATATTCGAGAGATTTGAAGTATAAGCTTGGTTAGTTGAAATGACTTATAATAACTCCAGAGTTTTGAAGTTTCATGTGTTAACTTGCAGTGGAAAAAGATTTAGTAAACCAAGGAAACCATCCCGTCGTAACTTCCACGGTACTCATCAACAAGTTGAATTGCTCATAACAGGATACACATAAGATTCTAATTTTTTTGTATTGGTTTGGTTAGGTTTCGGTCGGAACTTCGATTAGACGATGACAACGAACATAATAAAGTCAACTGAAACCAAAATATTACGTTCATGGATGACCATTTGGTCATCAAGTCATCTAGTTAATGTTACTGAATGCACAATTATCGCTTCAATAGAAGAACATGATTACTCTTTTTTAATATTCTTCCATATTTCTTAATTGTTTGTTGTATTGTAGAGTTGGTTAGGTTCTCTCCCGTTGGTTTCAGCTCCGTTATATAGAATATAAAATATGGATCTACATGCCGTTAAGTATTAGTTTCCGCATTGTTAACTATACTCACTAATAAGAACAAATATTTACAATCATATCTCATCCTTATGAATTTTATTAATGGTAAAATAACATAAAATAATTTCGAAAAAGTTGCAAATGAAGCATATTAACAGTTGCCATAATATAAAGTATAAAATTTATCATTGATAAGTGTACAATTTAGTAAAATTCTTCAAGCCAAGACATAACACTAACCATGTTTTGGATGCTTCGTAATGCCAAGCATACGAACAACGAGCGAGCAGAAGAAAATAAGCAGATTTGATTTTCGGCAGAGCCTAGCAGGAGGTGAGGAGGTTTTGTTTTTACATTCAGCAGGGGAAAAATATGGGTATTTCACCATAACTTGTATGTATCGAAATTTGAAAGTGTACGCATCCCTGCATCAAGTTATTTTAGATATTTAAGGCTTACGTATTAAAGGATTACAACAATGAAAAACACAATATTTATGTAATATAACTGTATTTAGTGGTGTTTTAAGAAGAGAGGAATATATAGTAATCTGGTGTGTAGGTAGAATTAGAATTAAATGCTGTAGGAATCTTGAAAGCTCAGGAAGACGTTATCTGGGGTGCTAGGAATTCTTACTGATTGTGTGGTCGGCGAGATCTAAGAAAACACCAACTATATCTCCGGGTCCGCATTGTTTACCGAAGGGTTCACTGTTGCCACCGAAGACTTTTTCTTCCTACACAGAGATAGATAAAGCTGTTGAATTGGTGACAGACTATTAAACTAAGTAAGAGTTAAGGTTGACATAATGGAAGCAGCCTTGATAAAGGCCAAACTACACCCTGACCTCCCCCTCACACTGTGAGCATCGTGATTAATAATTAATGTCAAAAAACAAAAGTTTAGATAAACTAGATGACAAAAACTCAAGTCAAAACAGTGTAGTAACAGCGGCGTTTGCAAATGTTTGCTCCTTACTGATTGTCTGCTCCTTGACGTCAATAAAACAACCGATGACGTCACCCGCCTCGTAGCGAACACCAAAGTGCTCAACGGATCCAGCATGCAGCTTCGTAACCTGCATAAGTCAGTCAAATAATATTCCGAAGAGGGAGAAAGAGAATTATGTACGTATAGATACGAAAATAATACAAGCTTAGAAACGTGAAGGGTTCTTGTGGAGAGTATTGAAATTCAAAGCTCCGAAACTTTGCCAGTTACATCAAACTTACATTGTGACCATCAAAAGCCCAGCTGGTGTCTTCGCAGCCCAGCATCGAACCCGGATGACAATCTGCACGCGCCCAACCTACACGCATCGGTCCTGATGTGAGCACCTCGAACTCGAAGTACCACTTCCCCGACGTTACCGCGTAGTTACGTTCTACGCGATAAGTCCGGAAAGCGGCGAATTTCAAGCGCTGTGCTTCTGCTAGAAGAGCTTCGTTACCCTCGCCTGTGGGTGGGTCCAACACGTAGCCGTACACGAGCAGCGTACGTACTGTCTCTGAGGCAGTATCGCGGTTTGCCTTCTTAATAGCTTCGTCCACTTTCGAGTAGAGCACCAAATGGGGACTTCGATGGTTTTCGGAGTCTTCATTTAACCCGTACGTCCAGCCCTGCTGTATTCGCTCACGTGCCCATAAGTTGTGCGTATTCTCGGCCAACTGATCTATAAGGTCCTCAAGTTTCGGTGTCAATGTGACGGCGCTCAGGTCCAACGGAGCCGGTTTGTAGCCATTCGCCTGCATAAAAATTTCATTTGGCAGTCGTATGGGTCGTATACGCGCTGGTGGCCTATCCATTGTGATGTAATAGCCCAATGCTATAATAGTTCTGCAAAGAAATGTGTGTAAATACGCTAATAACTTAGCAAGAACAGCACTGGAGGACCTACTTTAATGTTTGCACTGCCAGTTGGCTATCATAACGCTTTTCTGCGGGTGGCAACTTTTCGAATTGCGTTAAACATGGGTGTATGCGATGATAATCATCTCTCTGCTCACCCCAACTCCAGCCAGCCTCGATTTTGTTTAAAGCCCACATCTCGTGGATATTCTCGGCCAGCTTTTCTTTAATTTGGTCAACGGAGGATGGCAGTGTAACGCCTGAGGTATCGACGGGCTTCGGAACAAAAGCAGTATCGTCCTCGATCAGCCAGGGACCGGCCAATACGTTCTTATAAAGGTTACCAAAATAGAAACAAGGATCTAAACTCAGCACCTGATGGGGCATAAGTCGTTGTACCAAGGGTGAGAAGCCCTGTGGCGGTACGAATTTGAGGCGTCCGTGGTCACCGCCGAAGAGAAAACGACAACTGCAAATAAATTTGTTACCAAATAAATATCACCTGCATAAATCTTCATATCTTACCTCAGTTTGGAAGAACAACTCATTACGGGGAAGAACATGCCATCTAGATTAAAATTACGGAAACTTCCATGCACCTTGGCGCCATTAAAGGTAAATGTTATGATGGGTATGCATAAATCAATGGCCACACCAATGACATCGCCCTTTCTAATAAACGGTTCTTCTGGCAAGTGATCAGCCACAAGCATCTTACGACCACCAGTCCAGAGAAAAGCACCATCGAAACCAAAGGAATACAGATCATCGCCAACGCCATTACCACCCCATTTCTTACCGCCACCTGGATACGGCACGTAGCTGTTAAGATTAGAGTTAGAGATTCAGGATGACAGGTCGACGGGTGAGTGAGTTTATAAATCGCCAATAATTGTTCCTAATTAAAGAAGATGGTGTACAATACTTACCCCGATGTATTGGCCCAACCTATGCGTAAATGAGGCATCATGTGCGTGGTTTGCTCAATGTGATCCATTGTCACTTCAAAGTACCACTTCTGGTACATCGCGGATCCCTCAACGCGACCGACAAATATATTAGGGCGGATGCTATTAAAAAACCAGTCACCAATTAAGAAGCCGTCGTGCATCCACTTCACAGAGGGGTGAATACATACCTCGCTACATGATCAACCAATTGTGTTTGCAGCAACAAATTCTTGCCCGGCAGTAAGAAATCGCATATGTTATTCTGAGACGAACGCACAGCTACACCATTGCCCACGCACAATGAGCAGAGTACATCGAGGACTTTCGGATCCCGGCCGTGTTTTTCGAGCAGAGAAATAATAACTTTTATGTGTTCGTCGCGCATCATATTCAACGCCTCTGGCGAGTCGATGAGCACACAGTGCAGCACATCTAACATGCCTGAACCTTCACTAGAAGCCTGCGAGCCCAAGCGTGAGAAAAGCCAATTCAAACGATTGCTGTTAGCGAACTGAGCGCAATTCGTGTGGTTGCCCTTAATTATGGCGGCCAGCAATTGATAGAGATATGTTGATATTAGGTCCCAACTTTGGCCTGTTTCATCGCCAGCCAAAAAGCTGGCCAAAAAGCCTTGTGATGTGATAATATTGATCTTGTCGATAGCCTCTAAAATAAGATTGAGTACACCCTCCTCCTGGAAAAGATCCTGACGATTTCTCAAGGCACGAAAACGATTTTGCTTTTCTTCATGTTCTAAAAATAATAAAAACAAAGAGACAAAGATAGTAAAATAACCGGACAGTTGGAGGCTTTGAAACTCCTCACCCATATCATCTTCCGGCTGCGAGAAGTAGTTAATCAAATCTTCAAGGCACATCACCATCTCATTCAGGTTGACTTTCTGGAAGAAAAGTGAATGTCGGCGGTTGGACTGCAAAGTTTCCAAAGCACTGAAAGTATTTTAAGTGTTAATAAAGTAATCTGGAATTTTTCCGGAAACGTCAATATAATACTTTATGAACTGTGTAAAGAGACTGCTACACTTGCGAATGACGCGCGCTGTTTTGGACTCTTCTTCCTGGGAACGCGAGAAATCAAGACAATCGTCCATTTTGCCCTCTTCGTGCAGAATGGCTTGTTTCTCCTCGACTTTGCCAAGCCCTTTCTTCTTCGTTTCATAGCTTTTATAACTGAGCCACAAACTTGACTCGCAGTGTTGTACAATAACCGTGGTGTCGCCATATTTGATAATCGGCGAACCTATAATTTCCAAATCTTTGTCCTCGAGAACCTTTTTTTCGTCATCCTTTTCCTGCCTGAGGCAGAAAGTCGTTGACGCAATCGAAGCTTCTTCTTTCTTTAACTAAAGTACACAAGATGATATAGTAAATACATTGATATGGAGTAAGTAGAGTGTTAAAAAAGGATTTCATAACGTACCAAAATCAACTCGTTATTATCGTTGACGCCTAAATAACGTCCCGTTGTAATGTGTCTGATGCGCATCGGATGGTACCAGTTAATAAAGCCACCAGTCCATTTGGTTCTGGCCAGCTCAAGACGCCACAAGGAACGTGCCTGTGACATCACCGAACCACCCTCATAAACAACAATACTGAAAAAGGAGAGGAAATTCGAAAGCATGAGTTCGACTAAGAACACCTTCGCTATGCATTTCACTACGTACTTCTGTCCCGCTTCGCGTGCCCAGGTGCTGGGTATAGTAAGGCACTCATCACCGCCATGAAAGAACCGCAACACATCACCACCGAAAACGTAGCCAACATACTTCATGCGAGAGATACCGGTGCCGTAAGGCTGCACCGACCAGTGGGTCACATGAAAGCTAGCATTAACAATCGATTGTTCATTTTCCTTGGTTGTGTGCTGGGAAAAGAACGTGAAATGCATGTATGTAGAGAGGGAAATGTGAAAATCTCATGGTCAATGAACACATACCAGATAACGTTCCGTGGCTACTGAAACTAAAATCAAATCGTCACCGACGCGCACTTTTTCACCCTCTGAACGTTGTTTGCTCGCCGGATGTACTGTCCACCAGCAAGCCTCTCCTTGGCTGTGCTCCTGCAGACCCACGTCGAAGGACAACTTATCATTGGAGGACGATGTTGAAAGGCACGCCAAGTACTGTAGTTCGAAACACAAATCAAGCGTCAAAATCAATTTACGTAGTAGTGAAGTTATCTAAAACGTTACCATGTCGCTGTTGTGGTGCCGCAAAAGGATTGCGTTACCGTAGAGCAGAGTTCGGTGTCCGGAGCCAGTACCTTTGCCCTAAACATGTGGAAACAGTTTAAGAGACGACAAATGTTAGCGAGAAAGAATGGTAGACAATATCGTTCAGAGTTATTCAATCAAAGGTTACGTTTGTTTTACTTTGGTTATTGAATTGCTTCATAAGAAATATCTATATCAATACACATTGGAGAAACTACACATGCAATCATTCGATGGGGTTTTATTATGGAATAAATGATAATAGTTATAATATAAAAGGACTTTAATGATTTAGGAAGTGAACAATCTTAGACTGTCTATAGAATTGTGTGGGTCCCTAAACTCCTTATTAATATGATTTTTCTTTGTCAAATACTTCTTTAAAATAAAAGGAATTCTATGAATCTTGGAAAGAAACATTTAAAAGAAAGAAACGAGAAGAAAGTTATGAATATGTAGAATCTTAGGATTTGTATTTCAAGTGTAGTAACTTCTTAGTTACAAGATGAAGGTGCGGACGGTGTTTCTTTTGTATTAAATCATTGATTATTTACATTTGGTTATTTATCAATCCAACTTCTAATGGTTGAGTTCTACTTAAGTTAGACTTTTAGAGCTTTGTTTTAATAAAATATACAGAAAGATCAGTGCGAACATTTACATTCCAGTAAATAGAGTGAGAGAATGTTTCATTGTGAGGGAAGGAGAGAGTGACAGATATAAAACAGAGACAGAGAGTGATTTTCCTACATATAAAAATCTGAGTTTCTTTTCTTAATATCGTTCCTAAAGGTCATTTCTAAAGCCGTTATTAGTGGAAGCAGTGCAACTCCATACTTTCTGTATACTTACAAAATGTGTGTCCTTTGATAGTTTGATAGAAAGGATTTTTTGGTTTAGTTTTGTTTTGATTGATTTTGAAATAGATAAAAATGTTTGTGTTAGTCAAAGTTTCGATAGAATAGAAAAGTTTTTTGTATTGTCAAAATTTAGCGTTTTTCGGATGATTGTTTGATTGAGGTCAATGTTGGAAATCATGCAAAGTTATTTATTGGCAGTTAAGGATCAGGAAAAAAGGATGTTTTTGATTATCAAAATAGAAACAAACATGGGGAAACATGGTAAAATACATTCATACGATTAAAAGAGGAAGAAAAAGTTAAAGCAAATAAAGAAAAGGTTAGCATTATTTATTTAAGTCAAGTTCAGCATAAAAAAGAAGAAAAAGCAAAATGGGAAAAGTGAATAAATGTATTTCTGCAGATTATTTTGGTAGTTGAAATTGTTCTTGTTTCCGGTTTGAAGTCGTTTAAGAGTGTCATAAATAAAGCAGAAATTATAAATAAAAATACTAAATGACGTCAATAATTTACTATAATTTAAAAGGAAGGCAATAAACGTTCAACGGCACGGATGGCTGTCTAGGCGGAAGCCACGAAGACAGAAATCGATGTGGAGCGCTGTATTCATGATCATCGCTGGTTGATGATGAAGTACACGCTGTTGACACGAAAAATGAAAAATTGGGGCTTCTGACGTGGCCAACCAAGCGCTGTGCTGTTGCTGGGAACCGCGAAATAACAAGTTAACCGAACGGAAGTGAGTTATAGCAATGAAGGTCTGTGTGTATGTGTGTACGTGTTATATACTCCTTGTGTGCGTAAGCGGTGCTGCTGCACACCTCACAACACCTCGCAACACATGTGAGCATGGTCTGTGGTACTTACGGTCTCCGAACCTGCTGCTGTCACCAGCTCCTGCAGCGCGCGCACCGACAGCGCCTGCTCAATCACGAACACGCACTGCGACAGATCCGGCGGCACATTCTTGTCCGCGATGTTCTCGAGGAAGCAGTGACGATTGCCGAATCCTTCAGCGGCAAGACAGACGCGTTCGCCAGTCGCTGTGCACGAGAGGCAAACCATGTCTTCCTGCAACGAGAGAAATAAAGAAAAAATTCATTAAAAATGGGTGCTACAACAGAGCAAATAAAGTATGGCCACCGCCGCCATTCACTCATTAGTAGCGGCAGCGGGAAACGCAGATGACTAGGAGTGGACAGTGATTGAAAGTTGGTTGCGTATCTTGCGCCGAATATCCGTCCAACCGTCCGGCGTTTGGCATTCCTTCCGTCCGCATATTTTGCATAATTGTGTGCGTGCGTGTTGCGGTTGTTGCGCTGCACGAAAACATCGCGTGTGTCGTTGCAGCACGCACAAAATGACGCCATAACGGTGAGGCTGGTCACCTTGCTGCTGCCAGCTGGCAGCTTCGGGCTCTTAATGCACACCAGCCAATAAAGTGTGGCTCGACAGTGTTTCTCAATTAAGAGCATCTCATGGATCAGATGCGGTGCAGAGGTTTCGTTGATCCCGTTGGCGAGAGTTTGATTTGCTAGAAGTTCTCCACGAGGTGGTTAGGAGGGGAGAAACGGGGGAATGCAGTGCGGTTTAAATATTTACTAGCTTTATTCTTAATGTTTCTCATTTTAATTTTAATCAAAAACGTATAAAGTGTGGATACACAATATTTGTCTGTCAATAATATCTGTTTTATCTGCAAATTTATTTCTGTCGTTGTGCTGTTTTATTAGCCCAAAAATTACACACCTTTCCTTAACAACGTTTGTATTCATGCAAAAAATGCAACTTAAATTCTTTTGGAGAGTACAAAACCTTGAATTTTATATACTAATTAACGGTTTTTTTAATACGTCTCTTCACTTGCATTTAATTTTGTGTTCTCGTGTCAATCGATTCTATGAAATTGATTTTTATAGATGCAATCATCTTTTCAATCGTTTTCAATTACATTAGCTGTCATTATTAATTAATTAAGAGAATCGTCGATCGTCACTTCTGAACATTTGCATCGAGCTGCTGTTGTTGCTGGTTGCTTGTGCTCCAAACGTTCGCCAATCAAACTTTAGAGCTTCTAGGGTTCTGTAATTACGAACTCATTACTTGCTAATTGCTTGCGCGCCACACAACGAGAAACAAATGAAACGATTTCCATTTTGTGGAAACTCAGCCACTCAGCCAGGCAGCGGCAGCAATCGATTCGGTTCTCACCAAAGGAAATTAATATCGAAACCATCCACAGTGCAATAAATCAAATTGCGTGTCGGTGACTGGTTACAGTTTAGAGTGTATGCAGGTGAAGAAAGGGGGGCGTGAACGGCGAGGGTGAGGAGAGGGTTTGAGGAGTGTCGCGGTGAAGTTAACAGTGCAGAAATGTCACAGCGTCGTTGGTGGTGCAGCGAGACAACCGCAACGATAACAGCAGCGGATTCACGCAGCGTGTCCTGGCCGAAGGCAAACAATTGTCAACCGCACTATTTGTAGTTAAAGCAGAGTAAAGAGGAGTGGTGAAGGAGGACGAGGAAGAGGAAGAGAAGGAGGAGTACAAAAGCTGGTATTGTGTGGATTTTGCAGAAAATTCATTCGTGCCTCCAAGAAGGAGCTTGAAGATGGATGATGAGGATAACGACTAATAGAGTTAACATCGTGACCCAAATGGCTCAACAAAAATGGAGCGAAGTATAACCACAGAAAAGAGGAAGTGGAAAATAAAATAATAAATGCATGAAATCCTTTGCATATTGAAGGAAGTTTGAAAAAATCGGTTAATAAAATTTCTATAAATATTAAATTTAAAACATAAAAATTTCCATATAAATACGATTAAATCAGAAAAATACATATCAAAATAACTGAATATCTTCGATTTGTTACCGTAAAAACAGCTCATAATAAATAAAAAAAAAATTATCTGTTCTGGGCTTGTCATCTGCTCAGTATTGAAAGAAATCGAGAGGACACGATTGGGAGGATGGTAGAGGTGTCTATAGGATAAAGCACACACACACACACAGACACAGCCATACACAGTAAAAACAGACAGAGTTATTGTTGCGCTGCCCTCATCTACAATAAATTTTGCTGCAAATTGGATTTACGAGTTCCATAATTCATAAAATGAGATGCCATAAAGTGGCACGTCGTTTGGTGTTCACGATGTCCGTGATGGCGGCGGCGTCTGATCAATTGAGAGAACGGTACAAGCGATATGAGAGAGAGTGAAATAGCGGAGAGACTGGAGAGAGAGAGAGGGATAGCCTGAAATGACGAGGGAAAGTGAGAAAGAGAGAGACAGAGAAACTGGGTGTCAAAGTGCACTAGACTATGTCGCCAGAGTAGCCAAAGTAGCTACCATATAGTAGTCCCCGCTGATCATCAAACCCATTCTCCCGGTCTCTCGTGCACTCGGCATAATAATTTATTTGACTTTGGTTTTCAATAAACCTCGGATGAAATAATTGGCACGATAACAATGATGCTGTACCTCCTCCCAACTCATCGGCGATACACTCCCATCCAGCATAAAGCATCTAGTCAGCAGGTTCACCCGAGCGATAACAAAAGGTTAAGCAAGTGACAGGACGAGAGTCATAAAAACTGTCTCGCTTTGAAGAAATACTTGTTTTTATACTCTCTTGAGACGAGAAAAGAGAGAAGAGGAAAGGGAAGGACATTCTGGGATCTGGGTCTGGGACAAACCTTTTGTGTAAATGGCTAAAAAATTGCTGGTTCTTTGATTTTGTGGTCTTGTGCCGATTGACAACCTAACAGCCCCTCTTCCCAACCCCCTCCCTCTCTTAGCATTTGCCAGTTGCAGTTGCACAACACAATTAATTGTGTCCATCAGGAATTTATTGAAATTTATTATTTATGCTGAAGTTTTTGTGTCCCAGCAAGTTTTTGATGTGGGCTGAATATCTGGAATTCTGTATGTCTTTGTGTGTGTATGTGGCTACTGTTTATATGTATATGTATGTATAAATATATCGAACGTTTGTGTGTTTTTGATTTGATTCATTTACCTGCCTTCTAAAGAAATGGTTTTGTTTAAATTTTAGGTTATCAATGCCCGAAAATTATGACCAAGTGTAGTCAAATCATATCTTTTAACAAACTTTAATAGCAAAAACTCCAAAGAGATTTTAGAAATATAAAAATTTAAATAAATTTCAAAGAGATTTTACAGAAATCGATATAAAATTGTAGTAAAATCGAAAATAGAGCAGGAAAGGAAAATTTTAATGGGGAATAATAATATGATGAGTAAGAGTTGTCCACTGTGCATTCGTCCACTCTGCCAACGATTCTCTTGCAGTTTATCAGGCTATCTGCGTGTCTGCCTGCCGCTTCGTTCGTCTGCCAGACGGAGTCTCTTCGGATTACAAACTGAATAACAAATCCAAAATGTTTTGGGTTTTCCGATTGACCACACGCAACCAGAGGCCGATGAATACCGATGAATTCGATGTATCACATGATACACACACCTATATTACCCTCCTTCCTCCATTCATGAGCTCACACAATCCAGAGCTGGGAATAACATGTTGTTTATTCGTTGTACGCTAAGGCAACGATATACATAGACATCCATCCGTAGATCCAAGTGGACCGATCGGAAGGTTTAAAGTGTACCCGGCAGGAAGGAGTGAAGGAGGGACGATTGGGGAGCTCCATGAAGTATGATCCGAGTATGAAGCTAAATGAACGATAATGCTTTCGTGTATCGAACAATTTGCATAATTTAGAGCTGCACTTGAGTTGGGCACAAAAAAACAACACAGATAGGCACACATTCAAAGATGTGTATGTGTGTTTGTCTGTATGCGTGCATTTGTACCATAGTGTAGGTAGGTAGTTTTTGGCACTTTGTCTGAATTATTTACGACATCCTTAAGTGAAGCATCAAGTTTTGAACAACATTAAAAAATTCATAAATGCGCGTGTGTCGATGGACTGATATTTCTTGGGATACATGATACTTGTATGTGCCTATGTATGTATGCATGGCTGTGTATGTCATCTATGAGTAAAATACCTTGAGTCTTATAGCAGATAATTTCCTTGCCTTCTTTTCAAATCTTGGGACAGACAAAAGTCAGTAAAGTTCTGGCCAAAGCTTTCCATTAAATTTCTATTAAATATTTCAAGGAAACTCTTCCTGTACGGTTCTATATAAGTGTATATGTATGTGTCTATGTTTGTGTATCTGGGTTCATGTGAGAAATTGTTTTGTTTAATTTTATCCGTATTTGTCGATTTATAGACTCGGAGGACGTGATGCCGTAGCTCTTTGTTGTTGTTCTTTTTATTTTTTAATTACCTTATTTGTTGATGATCATAGAAGGAAAAAAAATTAGAGATATATGAGAGAGGAAAAGATCATGTTCTTGGTTTCTTGGAGTTTTAAGTCCTTAATAGATACCATACTGAACACACTCTATAAGGCAATAGTTTTGGTTTAATGCTTTAAGCGTCTGATACTATTCTCCATGCATTTCTTTATTTATTTCGATCCTTCAGTGCTCCTTTTGTTCCTTTCTATTCTAACTTTTTCTTTTAACCTTTTGAGATTCTTTTTTAAAGGCTCGTACAAACGTAGCCCATCTTTCCGAGAGGTCAAAGAGTGACACTTAATTGAATGTTGTAAAGATTTCTAATGCTGAGATTACGTTATTCCGAAGAGGAAGTTAAGTTGTAAAGTTGAAAAGGGAAGAACTAGAAAGTGACACGAAGGGAATGGGGACCGTGCACCAATTCACACACACAGACATATGAGTGTACAGCTTGTATGGATGAGAATGTGTGTGAGTCCGAAAACAAAGTGACTTTATAGTAACTTATAGTGTGTCATTGAGTAAACGTTACTTTTAGCTACGGGCACGTAATGTACACTCTTACAAGATGTGTGCTGTGTATATCAATGAAGTAGGTCAGTAATGATGACTCGTAGATTATTGCAACTTTTGTATTTCCTGTTTCCTAGCATTGTATAGTACTTGTGCAATCAATATCAAACAGTAATCCTTGCGTCACCCTTCCGCTTTCCCCCTTATCCGTCACTCTTAACCCTTCCCCCGTTCGCTCTACCCCTTCTACCACTACTCTACCCCTTAACCAACATCATCCACATTAATGCTTAGTTTCCAGCAGCCACGTCAGCTGTTGGAGCGATTCGATTCAGCGCTATCATCTGTGTATAAACTGTGTATGAAAGTGTTTGTGAAGATGACTATGAAGATGTGTATGAAGAAACTCATTTTAAATTCTACAATTCTTTGGGTTAATCTCGCAACCATTCCCAACTTCTTCACCATTCTTCTTCCTTCTCCTCGTCTTTTCATGATTTATTTATATTCTTTTATAATTCTTCGTCTTCTTTTTCTTCGTCTACTTTTTTCCCTTCTTCTTCTTCTTTTCTTCTTCTTCTTATTTTTGGTGTTTATAGACACCAGCAGCAGCTGCCCACGCAACTGGTACCCAGTTATTTCTATCATAGAATATTTATTCTCTTCCATGGATTTGTTTGAATGTCTCAAGGTGTTTCCATTGTAAAATTATATTTCTATAAAAGATTTCATTCCTTCTACTAGTATTTTTATTATTATCATATTTTTTTACTATGCTTTTACATCTCGTTGTGTTACGGCAGAAGTATGTTCAGAATTTTTATTAAATAATTCAATATGGCGAAAGGATATGAAAATAAATTCAGTTGCCGTTGTTGTTATTATTTAATATACGATTTTACAAGCGTTACAAGAGAAAGAGAGATAGTGAGAGAGAGGTAACGAGAGAGAGAGAGTGAGAGAGAGAGAGAGAGAGAGAGAGAGAGAGAGAAAGGGAGGTAAAGAAAGAGAAGTCCATGTGTTAAGTGTTGAAGGGTTCCTGTGAATGTGCACGCTGACATGTTTTCGCATTGAGCTGTCCGGATTCTTTTACAAGATGGAAAAATTGTATTTTCTACGATTGCATAGAAATTTACAACCTGTAAAAATAGCTCTCTGATATCTCTTTGTGAATATTTATTGCTTGTTTTTTTAAAAATATGTTTGTATTTTTTACGTTTGCTCGATTTTCGATTTCAATTCTATTTTTTTCTGTTCACTTAACTTGTAGCAATATTTATTTACGAAACTTTTATGAATCGCTTTTTCATTTTATGAAATAAATACGTTTATTATGTACTTGACATGTTTTGGAATAAAGCAGTGAATTTATGGTAGTAAAGAAGAAAAATCATTCTGTAAAATGAACAGAGATTGAAAATGACATGACGATAAATAAATTTACTTCAAGTTAATTTCAAGCAATACAATAGTTTACTTTAAATAGAAATAAAATTGCAAGAAAATATAACATATTTCATGATTAATTTACGATTTAATCGTAATCACTTAATTACTATCTTCATTCTATCCTCATTCTATCTTCATTCAGGACGGATATTTTAGGGTCTACTCAATTAAAGTTGTTGCTGGTCCGTTTCAGTGCGTTTTGTTGTTGTTGCTCTGTTGGTTTTCTGCATTAGTTTGTGGATCCAAAAGCAAATCATTCAATCAGAGATTTTAGCATATCTTCGCACGTGGTTTTTCATCAACAAGGCATTCAATTAACACCAACAATTGAAGGGGAAGCGGAAGAGGGAAGGGAAGAGGGAGTATACCGAAACTAAACACTGGTTATGTAACCGATTCCTATTTTTCACCCAGCATAAAGATCGAGCTTACTTGAAAGTGCAGCTCAGTAGATAGAAAATGCAAATTTAATTTGTTTCTAGTCCGGAATAGTGACCGAGATCTTCTCCTCCTCCTCCTCCTCTCCCCCTGCCCCATTCTCTCCCATTTCTCTATCATCCCTGCTCTTAGAGAATTCAGAATTCACTGCATGCCATGCGTAGTAATTGCCTGCTGTCCGTCTGCTTACGTTTGCTTACGTTATGCATGCCATGTAGTTTAGCCACGTACACAACCAACGAATGCCGGAACAAAAGGACACGAAATTTCGCATATGTTGAGGATGCCGGCCGACTCGGTGCGTGCGTGCGTGCCTGGTAATCGCAGTGTCTCGATGCGGATGTTTTCCTTTCTGCTTGGATGTTGGATGGCGTTGTTGTTGTTGCCGCATTGTAGCGACCAAGTAAGCTGCCGCTGTCGCCAACGAAAGGCCGCGCCGCTTTTGTTTCTCCAATTATGTTGCTATTGACATTCATTACATGCCATTGTTGGCTACGAAGCGTTGTGCGAGTGTGTTTGTGTTTGTGTGAGTGTGCAAGTGTTCGTTTAAGCTGGAGTTCGGTGGTTCACCACCTCGAGGTCAGTGCAGAGTGTTTCGCGCTGCAGTTAGTAGTTAGCGCTGACATGAAACTTATCGCTGTCCTCGTTTCACCAACTGTGTTCATAGTCCTGCTCCTCCTCCTCGATATCGTCGTCGTTGTGGTCGTGGTTGTGTTCATGCGCCACAGCTTTAAAATGTGTGTGCGCGCAGCTTTAATGACGCTTTCCGACGCACTGCACTTAATAACGTAAACTCCACATGCGCCACGCCACGCAGAGTTAATTAACAACGTATTCCAGCACGTTTCGGCGACGATGCGAAATGCAAGCCACTCACTCCACACGTTCCACATAAAAATGTTGACAAAAATGCTGTGGAACCGGCACCCGGTCTGGATGGAAATAAAGTGAGGTTTCATGCGGCTTCATGGCAACCATGTTGTGTGTCGCGCATTTAAAAATATGTTGGTCACCATGGACGACCACGGATCACCACAAAGAGTGTTGTTTTCGAATAACGTAGAAAGATTCTAACATTTAATTATTTCCAGAAGACAAACAAATGTTTTGGCAACATTAGCATGAAAATTAAGCTTGTCTTCGTTCAATTTAAGTTTCTCTTTAAATTTCTCCCTTCTTTAGGGAGAACAAATATATTCCAACAAAATTAACCTTACTTACCGAATGACCTTATTATATTATGTACCTAATGTGAATGTCATCAAATCCGATCAACTCATGAATCGTTTTGTAATCATAAACTACGAAATTCGTTATAAATTTCGACATTTTGCAACGCACACTTTTTCGATGTGTTCGATATGAGTGAGTATTGCACCCTATAGCCAGCCATTAATTACGCATTAAACGGCAACCGTCAATTAAGTGCTGCCGTATTTCAACACTTAATTCGTTGCTAAAACAATGAAATTTATTTGCGTCAACTCAACAGCGCAACGTTTTGAGGACATCGATGACAGCAACGACAAAAACAACAACGGTAACAAAAACAACAACAAGAACAAGAGCAACGCCAACGATAACAACAACACCAACAACAAACAAGCAACCAAACAATAAACACAACGAGTTTTCATCTCAATCGCGTTGCGTCCGCGATTAAATTTGACATTCAGAAGAGTTGGTTTTTGCTTGCAATTTAATTAAATATTCATTACAAATATGAGTATCAAATATTAATTAATAAAGCTTTTTTGTTTATTACGTAGTTGTAGTTAAAAACAATTTAATTAAATTTGTGCTGGACAATTTATTGCTGACAGGACTGCGATGGTTGCTGTTGTTGTTGTTGTTGTTGTTGTTAATACGCCATCAGCAATCGTATCAAAAACACATGCGGTGACTTATTTACGCGTCAGCGGAGTTGCTGCTCATCAAACTTGTCATTTTATTAATTTTTACAACTCTTTTGCTTCGCTTTTTGCTTGTTTTATAGTTTCTCTTGATGTTTTATTGCTGCTCTCATGCTGTTGACTGTTGCTGCTGGCGATGCCAAAGTCGCTGTCAATTGAAATGATGCAACAAACGAAAGCAGAAGCAACAAATAATGGAAAGGAAACCGAGACCAATGCGAAAACCAGAAAACCACGTAAAACACGTGAACGGTGGATGATGAGAGGTGAGGGGTGAGGAGTGAACGGTGAGTAGTGATCTATGAGAGGTGGATGTGAAAAGCGTAGAAATCATGCTCAATCAGAGTGTTCAAAACTTTTCGTCCTCTAATAAAATTGCGAATTTTCACCGAATGTTTACTTGTGCGGAAACGTTTGCTGCTCACTTCATTGCGTTTCGTGATTATTGGCCACAGCGTCCAGACTGTGAATGAATTTGATTTGCTGGCTGCACGCTGTTGTTGTTGTATTTGTTGTCTCTGGTGATGGTGATAGTGATCGGGCAGATGCCACTCTTTCTACGATTCTGCTCGAGTCGTCTGTTGATGGTGTCCTCTGTTGATGGTGTCCTCTATTCTGCGGTGTCCTCTATTCTGTGGTCTCCTCTGCTGACTGCTCGATCGATGGCGAAGTCAGCTGCGAGAACAGCAACAAAAACGATAACAAAAACAACAACTACAGTAACAACAACAAAGACTGCAAATAAACTCTTGCATGAGGGAGACGAAAAGCCAACAATCAGTAGCAAATCTCTACCGGAACGACACCATTTATTGTCATCACCATCAACATCAACATTATTGACAACAGTGAAATTGTTGTCGTTGTTGTCGTTGTCATCATCGTCGTCTGCAGAGTAGCGAGCTTGCAACGTAAACGAGCGATTCTCAGTTGAGAAGCATTTAAATACTTTTTGCTTTCTTGCTGTTTCTTAAAATGCTTTGTAATTCCTTTCCTCCTTCTTCCGCTTTCATTCTCTTCTTCTGTTGCTGTTATTTTATATGCAACGCTGTTTCTTCGTCAAATTTGCTGGCAACAACTTGTGTGGCTTACAAGCAGCAGCTGAGTATTTTTTCCCTTTTGAACCGATTCTGCGGAATATTTTTAAGGTTGTCTTATTTATTTAAAGAGGATACAAGATAGAAATGAGTCTGTTTTTATTTTTCTTTCTTATCTTCTTTGATTCCCTCTCAGTTCCCTTTAAGTGTGTTCTTTCCTGTTTCTTTTCAATTTAATTTTAATTCTTTAAGATTCTTGATTAAGTTTTGCTTTTATTTCTCTTTTTAAGGTCACCGGAAATTGATATGTATTTGAATTACTGTAAATCAAAGAAATCAAATTGTTTCCTTGATTTATTGTTGTTGTAGAGAGTCGGATTACTGAGTTACTCAAGTTACTCGAAGTTACTTCAATTCCTCACTTACACTCACTCCACATCATCACTCGCGCTGTCTTTTCTTCATCCCTGTCGTGTTTTTGTTGTTGTTGTTGTTTCCTGTTTTATGAGTACTAAAAAGAAAGCTGTTATATTTTATCGAGTGCACGTAATTGATTTCAGATGGCAACGTGTACTGCCCCGTCCGCCCCCTCCCTGCTCCAGTTCTCTTGGCTTCATCTTTCGTCCTAAATCTTTGCTTCAATCCTTCTGAGAAAAACATATGCGCGGCTTAACCTGGAGCCTTGAATGGTACATGGATTGGCTCCAGGGTCAACGCAAACTACCCGGGTTTCGCTTTTCGCCGCCTCCTTCGTTTTTATTTACGAGTATCAATTCGTGTCACAAACACACTCGGTTATCCTTGAAAGATAAACACACAGCACATTGCAAAAGCAATAAAAAGGACGATTTCCATGCGAACATAAACCACTTCAGATCTCGGCACCGCTTCCGGTTTCGTGCTTCCTGTTTGCTTCCTTGCTTCACTTCCTGCTCAAGGGTGCAGCCAAGACAAACAATAAATAAAAAAATCGTATGCTTCGCGCATTCATTGTGATCCCTCGTCGCCATCTTGTTTATTTATTTGGCAATCATAACCGGCTTGAGAGGGTCTGCAATTTTACTGGAGAGGGTCTTCAATTCTACTGGAGAGGGTCTTCAATTCTACTGGAGAGGGTCTTCAATTCTACTGGAGAGGGTCTCAAATTTATGAGCTCTTAAATTTTGTTGCATTATTTTTGCTGTATTACTTTTTAATGATTAACAAATGAACACTTGCGACAAATTAAGTTGTAAAAAATATGCGCCGAGGTGCCAGATTTTATTTTTCAATGAAGTAACCACAGTTGAATGTAGGTTTGTCAGTGTGTGTCTGTGTGTGTGTGTCTGCTGTATTTATTTGTGTTTGTGGTGGGCATCACATTTTGAATGTTGTAAATATTTTAATTAAATAAATTTGTCACAATGAAATTAAAAGCAAAAACACCAAATTTAATTGCATTTTAATGAATACGTTTTCCCAGAGATGGCCGGCGAACCCGTCAGCTCGTCGTTCGACGTCATTCGCTGCGGTTGCAACTTTTTAGTTATTCGCTCGCATTGCTTCCGCAACCATCAAATGTTGGTTGACATTCATACGCATTTTAATTCAGGCGAAAATGCAAGAATTTAACAACAAAAAATTGTGAAAAACATTAAATGAAGTAATATTATAATTTGTTTTTATATTAATTAAGCCGAAAAGCGTCTCTGAGGTATCAATTTAATGAGTTCGTGCAAATTGTGTCAACACTTTTTAAAGACTAAATATTCGGATTAAGAATAAATGTAAAATCATTAATAAAATGTCAATTGAAAAAATACAATTGCTAAAATAAATAATTCTGAATGAAATCGACTCGATAATAAAAACAACACTTTTGATTTTAATGAAATGGATATCATTTATAATTTATGCGTAGAAAAACGTGTACTCATTGAATGAAGTTTTCTAGTATTGAAGCTGAAACATCTTCGAGAAAGATTTTCACCAACATGTTTGCGCTTCATGTTCCTGCAACATATTTATTAAAGTCACTTGGGACAGATAATCGTACAGCTGCTTTGAGCGCCAGGCAGAACCACCCAGCGTTAAGTGATTCACTTGTCGGCTGATGTACAATGGGGCTCGTTTAAGCTAATGGCTGGCCATTAGACTTCATGGTCACCTTTATGGATGGCACTTTAGGAATCAATTCCAACGTGTCAGAAATCCGAAAATATCCCCGATCATCATTTGTCACAAGTCGCCGGTCAGTGGTCGGTGCTAAGAATGTCACGCCAGCCGAACAGCTACGCATTGGATGTTCTTTGGACCACTAATAAAATAAAAATTAACTTCTTGTTCTCGTCCTTTTGGAGGACGAGGAGCGACATTCAAGGATGCATTGGAGCAAAGATGCTCAGCTCAGCGTTGAAATACTGAAGAAGGGCAGCCCAAAAGAAAACCAAAAGAAGAGAAAAGAAATAAATTTCGATTGTTTTGCATAAATGTTAAGCACCCTCACAATTAGTGAAAAATTAAAACGATAAACGACGAAGGGACGCTATAAAAATGGATCGTAAAAGTAGATGAACCAAAAAAAAAAATAGCATCAAAAGTAACAACATTCACAAATAATGGATTCAAATTTCCATACGGTGCTGGAGAGGAAAGCTTTTAAGAGGGTGAGAAAGAGAGAGAAAGAGGCGGATAAGGAAGAAAGAGAGAAAGAGAGAGAAAGAAGAGACAGCGATCGGGAGAGTTAGGAAAAATGACCAAAATCATGGATTAAAAATTCAGAACATGCCGAACGCTTTAAGAATGGCCAATTACAATGCTATCACCACAACAACTACAACAAAAACCGAAATAATAACAAAAACAACGACAACAACAACAATAGAAAATAATGATTATACTACCACCATCACAAGAAAACACAAATACTTATGATAATAATAATAATAATCATTGTAGAATGCGAGCGGCATAGAAAATATGTATTAAAGCTGCATTAGATACGCTTCAGTACATCTGAGTGTGTGTGTGTGTGTATTGCATGAGTCTGTGTGTGCGTTTGTGTCTCCTTGTGTATTCTTGGGAAAGTGTGGCAACACTTCTTCTTCTGGTTCTTCATCCTGGCATCACGTTTACGCATCGTAAAACAGACTTGAAATTATAAGCAATCGAGCGATTATGTGAACAAGTGTGTGTGTTGTTACGTGTGTGTATAGTATGTATGTGTATATGTGAATGTGTGTGTGATTGTGCGTGTGAATGTGTGTCTGATTGTGTGTGTCATTGTGTTCTGATTGTGTTTGTGTTGGTTGTTATGTGCATATTTTCGTGTCTTGTAGCGCATTAAGATTTTATTGAATATATTGTGCTTTGCTTTCCCTCCCCCCCCCCCCCTCTTTCCGAAGCTCCTCTTTTAAAGAACACGCTTTGCAAAAAGTAAAAAAGTTGCAAAAATATTTGCTTGAATGTATTATTTTATTATATTATTTTTATTATCGATTCTCGAGTCGATTGAGTCGGAAGTCGTTATCGACAACAGAAGAGTCATCAAAATTACAGAAGATTTTTTATTTTATTTTCTCTTTTGTTGTTACTCTTGTGTTGATGTTGTTAACTTTTACTACAAACACGTTAAATGCGGAATTTTTATTGGACTTTTCGACGTTTCTTGCTTGTTGAAGTCAAAGACACCTAAAAAATGTTGGAGTCTTAATTTAAAGAGATCCAAATTGGTTTAAAATAGTTCAGTTCTTTGTTTTGGTGAAATTCTTTGATCTGAGAAAATCGTTGCCTTTATTAATAAATTTGAGACTCATTTCAGGTGGTTCCCCACGATACTCAATCACAGGACGCTGTTAATTTTCGATTTTAAGTTGTGTCGATTTTTTCTATAATAAGCTTAGATTTTATTGTTTGTTGCATTGATCTTTATTTACATTTAGTTTTATTTTACAATACTTTAAGCGACATTATTCCAAACTTTAAATAGAGATCCTTTTTTTGGTAAATATTTCTATTTCAGGATTTCTATTCTATTATTCTATATTATATTCAGGATTATTTTAAAATATTCTTGATTTGAACTGAAATGGAATGCGATGCGATGATGGAAATCGATGACTCGATTCGTTACAGTTTTGAATTGAAAAAGGAAAGAAAACAAAATAAATTCCACACTACATGCGACATCTGCTGGCAACATACAGTATAAATACAGTTATAAATACTGTAGTTGAACAAAGAATGCCGTAAAACGGCAGAAACGCATATCAACAAATATTCGAAGCGTTTATATACAGCGACCGAAGGATTTAAAGCGCTGTCTATCGTTGTTGAACGTCTGTTTGTGTGTCAAGTGTTTGGAGCGAAGTACTGTCAACCTCTGCAACAGCGACGGCAACACGGAGGGCAACAGCGACAACAACAGAGACAAAAGTATACCAATAGCAAAAAAATAAAACCAAAAATAAAGGGAAAAACAATTTAAAATATTTGCATTTTTATTCAATTCCAGCATTAAAAGAATTGCAGAGAAAAACGACGGATTTAAAATTCCCCTGCAGCTAAAATGCGATAAAAGAAGCAGAGTGGAGTTGCTTCTTCTTCGGCTTGCATGGTGAATAATTTATTAAAAATATTTTTTCTCTTTTTTCTTTTGGTTTTTGCTTGTGGCAATTTTAATTTATTTATAATTTTTATCTTCATTTTACTATTTATATTTACGAGTATATTAATTTCTTTTATGATTTCTTGTTATTTATTCTTGTTTTTATTTACATATTCTTTTTGTTCTGTTTTTTACCCTTTCATTCAGTTAGTTTTTTATGTCGCTCGACAGTCCTTCAAACGCAGTCTTGCGTTCCGTTACAATTGAACCGTTAATTGAGCCCGTTAGCTGTATAAAAAAGCAACAGCTAGCCTACGGCCATCCTGTTTCTCTCAAAGTGTGTGTAACTCTGTGACGTTGTGCCTGTGTGTGTGTGTGTGTTTCTCTCTGTGTATGTGACAAGTGTTTGAATGTTGCTCTTGCCGCTTCGGAGTGGAAGCGAGTCGCTGTTGCCGCTTCAACTGCTTCAGCTGCTTCCTTTCCTGTCCCAGTTGCAGCTCTCAATTTAATTGTTCTTTCATTGAATACGAAATAAATTGATTTTATTATTTAACCCGATTTTATAGCCGTTAACTACAACTTTGGGGCCATTTAACTGTCCACTTTTCAAGGAGAAGAAGGACGGGAGGAGGTAAGGAAGGAAGGGAGGAAGTAAGCAAGATTCACGCTCATTCAACCATTAGTTGCATATGAATGAACTTTGCAATTTTTATGTCTTAGAATTCATACCGAAATCTATACTAAAGCATTCATCTTTAGAATGCAAATAAAGGGTGGGCCATCAGCTAGTTTCTTTCCAATCAACATCAATTAATAGGTTTTATACACTGGATGTTTTTTAGTTTTTTGTTATTATGTTACTTAGTGTTTCCTTTTTATTTTTCAGAAGAATTGACTCTGAGTTGATGAGAGTGAATCAAAGTTTGTTGAAGCTACTACAGGGTACTCAATATTAGCAATCAACGTAAAGAAGGTCCTCAACGTAAAGAAGGTCCTCATTGTAAAGAAGATCATCGATGATATACCAAAGTAAGTAGCTTATTTATAAAATTTCCCTTCCTATTTTCTTTTACAACCTTAATTAGTAATGTTTTACATAACTTAAACAGTAATGAAGGAAAAAACCATTCATTGCATGAAACAAACGTCATTCAACCGTTCTTTTGTGTAGCTTTTCTAAGCTTAAAAGTATGCAAGTTTCAACAAATGTTTGTTTAAATAAAATGATGTATAAATAATGATGTATGACTTTCGTTACTCACCGTTCTCAAGAATGAGACGTCATCCTGCTCCGAGCCGCCTTCCGCTTCAGCCATTTAGAACAAATGACTGCCGCGACGTCTGTCACCCGGAGATGAAAATTCCGGAAAATAAGCGCACTTTAATTCTTGTGTCAAATGAAGAGTGTCCTGGCGTTGGTGGAGTGGCAAAACGACGCCTGGCAAAACTACTAAACTGCAGGCGAGTGCAGTTTGTCTATTTTTCGGTTGTTTGTTGTTGTTTCTGTTGTTGTTGCTTCGGTTGTTGATGGCAGCAAGTTTCTTTGCTAAAAAATGGCGCTGTTCATTTGCGCGAAATAAAATAATAAACTGCAGGAAGAAAGGAAGTCAAAAATAAAGAAGAAGAAGAGAGAGAAACGAACAAAATAATGAGATCTTTGTAATTATTTTTGTAATTTTTTCTACCACTTTTTTTTGTTATTTATTTCTTTCATTCAACACTAAACGATGATAGTGCGATTCGAGTAAATTTGTTGTTGTTGTTTATAATTTTTCACTTTCATTGAGCAACCAAAAAAAAAAAGCGCAGCGGCATCGTAAACACCGGAAACGCGCGCATTCTAAAAATAAAGATGGCGGATGCGACGAGCAGCGATGCGTTAAAATAACACGATTAATCAACGCGGTGCACGGCTTTGTATTTGTTTACATCTGTCAGGCAACCGTTTGAGAAGCACTGCAACATGACGGCAGTAATTCGCGTCACTCGGCGGCTAGCAACAAAAATAATAAAAGACAAAGAAAGCTTTGTCTTTATTCGACGTCTTGCTGTCTACTCTCATTTGTAAGTAGTTTAATGGTGTGAGTGTGTGTGTATGTGTGTCTGTGTATGTGTGTGGCTGTGTATCACGTGCTTGTTGCTGTGCATCTGTGAGCGACTCATGCGCATCTCCTTCATTCACAACTCTGCTCTTGGGTTTTCCTGCTCTGCTTCTATTCTGCTCTCTGTTTTGATTCTCTCGCCCAGCTGACAGCTGACAGTTCTCGCTGTTTTTCAACCTTTCTGACATTTCATAGATGTCACGCATCGTTTCTGTTGCTGTTTTTGTTATCATTTTCTTATTTGTAGTGAAAGACGTGAGTAAAACATACAACTAGTGACTACGGTGTGATTGTGTGTGTGTGAGTGGAAAGGATAGAGTGTAGAGAGAGAGAGAGAGAGAGCTCACTATTTTGAAAATTAAACCCGTGAGACCCACAACAAAAGAGTGCGATTCTCCGAGTTTTCTGCTCTCCTCTTCTCTCACTTCAAAAGTTGAATGAATTCGGTTTTTATAAATATTTATTTTAGGATATTTTTAATTGGATTTCGGCCAAGTTTATTTAAAGAAAAAACCACAAAAGACACAAAATAACACACGCAAACATTATATTGGAATGTTTTGAGCATTTTTGTTCTACTTTGTGGTTTTTTTTCGAATTTTTTATTCCGTGACACAAATCCAACGACTGACGTCTGTCTGTTGTTTTGGCTGCACCACTGACAGTGGTTCGTGCTGCAAATTTTTTGGACGAGTGCCTAAAATGCAATGTTTTTTTGCTGCTTTTGTGCTGTTAAATGGCACAAATTATCAGATGATGTCCAGGGTCAATGTTCATTGATGTTCTTTCTAATCGATGGGTCAGCAGATGGCGACGTTTTTCATTCCCTTTAATTCTTGGAATGACATTTGTAATTTTTTAGTACAACAACGTGTATGTTTTGGGGTGAATAATGTCGCTACTTATTTTGGGAAACGGATTCATGATTCATCTCCATGAAGCTGAATAAATTTCGTCTCTAGAATTTCATTGACTTGGCGTATTATTTGATTCATTCATTGATTCATTCATTGATTCATTTACTGATTAATTCACTGATTCATTCACTGATTCATTTACTGATTCATTTACTGATTCATTTACTGATTCATTCACTGATTCATTCATTGATTCATTCACTGATTCATTCATGATTCTTTCACTGATTCATTCATAGATTTATTCTTTGGTTCAATAATTTTCTCAAATATATTTAGGCTAAGGACTCACTTAGAAACTGTATGAATATAGGTACAAAAATCCCCCAAGAAAACAGCTTCTATACAGCTTCTGTATGCCCACATTAAATATCACTCATACGCCGTGTGACACTTAATTTTAAACTGCGGCTACTTAAACAACTCGAAGAGTTCATAAACTTAATAAAAACATATTCAATGGTGAGCCGTCTTTAGGGCGCTTTAAAAACTTAACGTATATAAAGTCTTCGTTTTAAATTGAAACATGAAACATGAAATGAAAACTTATGATGAAGGCGAAAAGCAAACGTTGACCGCATTTCGTTTATACAGAAACAACAACAACCACAGCATGCGTCAGCATTCAGTTTTGTAAAAGATTCATGGTAGAAAAAGGAGCAAAGCTATGCGCCCAGGAATTCTAAAGGATCTTCTAATATCAAGGATCGAAATAATAACTAAATACCTCATAAAATGTGGCTAAGCATGCTGTCGCAGACCGCAGAACATGAGTAGCAGGAGCGGCAACGGCAACGGCAACGGCTGCGGCTGAAGCGACTGCAGGATAAAAACACAAGCACACACCCAGTCATGGATACGGACAGCAGGTCACACATCATGCGAGATGCGCTGAAATATTGTATAACATCCACAAAACCTCAAACATGTCGGCACACAAGCCACCGGAGACGCTTCCGCTCACAGGACGGACGCCAGCGAAAAAACATGACGGAAAAAACCTCAACTCGATTCGGCTCGCGCATCACCATCAGCATCACCATCAGCATCAGCATCATCATCAGCATCAGCCGCATCATCAGCCGCCTCAGTTTCAGTGCGAAAAAACAGCGTGCAGAATAAAAAAGGGCTCCAAGTAACGGCATCTTCCAAGCCACAACCACGCATGATGTTACGCTGGCTTGTTTTTGCGTATTACGAGAATGAATGCGTGTGTGTGAGTGTGTGTGAGTGTTTATTTAGTGTGTGTGAGTGTTTATTTAGTATGTTTGCGTATGTGTTTGAGTGTTCGTGTGTGTGTTTGTATGAGGGCGGATGCAAGTATGTGCTTTTAAGCGGATTAAGCCAAGTAATCTACTTGGCAGTCAGCGTAGAAAGTGTTTTTTACACACTGGCAACGAAGCAAGCAGACCCGCAGATCAGCGGCATGTCAGTCAGTCGAATGGACCGATTTTCCCAGCAGCACGTCGGCGGCGGCTCTTTTCTTGTAGCTGGATGAGAGTTAATAAACAACAACAACAAAATAAACACAACAGCTGTTGTCGAAGCATCAGCTTCATGTTGCTTGGCTTTTTGTTATTTCATGATTGTTGTTGTTGTTGCTGTTATTGTTGTTGTTATTATACAAGATGATGTACAGTCGCCTAACTTAAGTCTTCCGTCGTCTTTAGTTGCTTCATGTTGGTTGCCTGCACTGTTTTTGTTGCTGTTGTTGCAGTTTTCTGTGTTTTTGTGCATTTTTTATTGTTTCTTTTTTATTGTCTAGTTTTTTGTAGGTCGTTGATTCACTTGTGGTTCTGTTGTGGACGCAGAAAACGCGAAATCATGCCACGTTGCCTGCATGCATGTCTCACAACCGTCTCTCAACCCCTGTTGATTCACTGTTGTTGCTTTTCGGTTGTTGTTGTTGCTGTTTTTAGTGCTTACATCCTCGACGTGTTCGACGTGTTCTCTGCGGTTTCAGTTCTGCTGCTGTTCTTTTTTCTTAAGCGTATCCTGCTGTACAGAGTGAAGTTTTGCCTGCGTTTAGTTTTTAGTTAAATTTAACCACCGCGCATTCATCTTTCGTGGTCTTTATTCACCATCTCATTTCATTCACCATCTGATTTCCTTCACCATCTCATTTCATTAACCTTTTCATCCTTTTCATGTATGTATAGTAAAGCGAATATCTTCATGTTCCAACATTCAGCTCATTATAAGGTAGCTGCAGGGTTAAGCTAACCAGGAAACAACCAACGCGTGTTCTTCTTCTTTGTTTCTGGTTGCTTTAACAACCAAAATTACCAAAAACAACAACAACAAACACAGATAAAAGCTTAATGAATGTTCGAGTGTAGAGTGTTTGGCCACAAATCTTTTCTCCCGATTTAAGTTAAGTTTTGATTTAAAATGTGGTTAAAATGAGAATCACTGAATTTTTACCGACCCGAAAAACAAAACCGACTGCAATTAAAATTCCAAAGTAGGCTTCTAGTAAAATTAAGTGTTCTGTTGGAGGAGAACCACACGGATAACATAAAAGAATGTGGAAATGGTTGGAAATCCTCGTGAATCACAGTGCCCACTCTCAGTGGTGGCCATCAGTTAATCTTTGAAGGACATCAGCTCGAAATCAGTTCGAGTTTGAGTTCGTTTGTATGTCATCACAAAGTTATTTAGTGTGCTCTTTTAATGGGCACGTTGATGGGTCGGTCCCCTGGCACTCTGCTGGGCCGATCGGGTTCGGTTCGGTCGTTCCATTGGTCCATCCATGGGTTGGGTTGAATGGTTAACAACAATCAAATAAAAGTTTTGGAGCAATTAAACATGGTGCTATTATTGCTCATGTTGTTGCTGTGCTGATGTTGCTGTCCTCATGTTGTTGGTGTGGTTGCTGTCCTCATGTTGTTGGTGTTTGTGTTGTTGTTGCATTTGTTGTAATTGTAACACCCATCATGGTGTTGGATTTTCTGTGTCTGTCCGTCCGTCACTCAGTCAGTCTGCAGATAAACGACGTCCTTTTTCCAGGATGTTTGTTCTTTTTTTGAAGTTCCTTTTTGTTTTTGTAAAAAGTATATCTTTTATAGTGTGTGTCTGTGTGTGTGTGTGTCAGTGCGTGTATTTGTGCCCTCGAATGGGAGTATTTTTTGTGTTGCTGAAACGTTTTCTCTTCATTCTTTTCACACGCTGCTGAATTTCCAGAGAAGTGTCGCTGGTCTTCGTCGCACTTCTGTTGTTTTTGTTGTTGTTTTAATTGTTGTTGCTGCTCTTGTTGATTTCTTTGGCTCTAAAAAGTGCTGAAAACATTTCATGTATTTGAATTGTTTTTGTGGCCATTTTTTCACCATTTTTTGTTAGTTTTTGAAGTTGTCGTTGCTGTTGTTGTTGCTGTTGCTGCTACCCAGGTTGTTGGTGGTGTTGTTTTTACAATGGTCATTCGTCCTTGTTTATTTTTCATATTACAGAAGGATTTGCATGCATTACTTGATCCCTGCGTTGAGGTTTCTCGAAATCGTCGTTGCTCGGGTTGCTTCTATTTCTGCTTCTGCTTCCACCTCCCCCTCCCCCCCCCCCTTAAAATGTTTTCCCCCTTTGCCCCGGGTACTCGCCCGACTTGTGATTGTCCACGGTAAGCATCGCATCACTTTTCCTCCCACAGAAACCACTCAACACTTGAGTTAACAAAACAAATATTGGTTCAACAAAATACAGGGCAAGGATACGAGCATCCTGGCACTTATACTTTCCCTAACATACACAAAGACACACACAGAAACACACACACACACTCATACCGCAGATTCGCCGAATTGCATTTCATGTTTCGTGTGCGGATTCACTGTGTTTGGCGATTGAAATTGAAGCAAACAGAAAACAAGAAGCCACCACCAACAACAGCAACAACAACAACAACAACAGCGACTGCCACCAACAACAACAACAACAGCACAATAAAAACCCAAAAGAAAAGCACAATAACACAAACGAAGCCAACCCGAAGCCACGAAAAAGGAATCCTGCTCGCTTTTCGCACGGTTCAACAGTTAGAAAAAATAACGGGAAAACACTCAGGAAGAGTTTTTAGGATATGCGGCGAAAAGCAAAAGGCGAAAAAAAGTGGTACAGCGCTGCCAGCACTTAACTGTGTGTGTGTGTGTGTGTGTGTGTGTGTGTGTTTCTGAGAGAGTGTTTAGTTGGGTGTCTTTCGATTTCGTGTGTGGACAAAATGCTGAAGTGTCAATTTTAAGTGTCAGTCTCCGCACGGCATCCAGTAGAAAAACAACAACAACAAAAAGATAAACAATGCAACATTTGTTCGTAGTTAAGAACGATTGAAAATGTCACTCGATGGAGTGAAAGAGTGAATAAAACCGCAGTCACTCATCGCATTCGATAATAATTTCATTCATTCGCTGGTAAAATAATAAAAATCCGGTGTTAAAAGAATGCAGAATGAAGAAAATCACGTTCCTTGCTTTGAATCATGAATCGCAATGAAATCCTTGTCGAATATTCAATTTAAGTGCAGTTTTTTCGCTCTTTAAAACACTTTAATTCTTAAATAAATTATTTAATTTTAGAGTTCCACATTCTCCCCACTTAAAGTGGTCGAATCCCACTGACTTTAAATGGTTTGTTTACACTCACCACTCACACAGTGAAAAATCGCCTCATTAGCCAGTGAATGCAAAAATAATTAGCTAATAAAATAATCCTTGCTGAATACGGAAATCCTTGTGTAACTTTCTGGTTCATTCTACCGCGCAGGATAATAAATAAATTTAATGAATCCGACAAACTTGTGCAATAAACAACACACGATATCGATTTAAGGAGTGCAAATGTTGTAATTACGACGGGGACGGGGGAGGACCATCAACCCCGCCCGCTGGAGGAGGAGGAGGGGTGGGAGGATGTGTTGTAATTAGGACTTGTATTATTAGCGAACACGTGTGTCATTATGCGCCAGCGTTAATTATTCAAATCATAGAATAATATAACTGAATTAGCGTGCCACGGGACGTGCTGGCAACCAACAAGCAGGCATCGAAGGGCTTCCAAGCCCCCCTCACATCTTCACTCCTTGTCACTCGAATTCCTACATTCGAACAGCTGCCCAAAGGCACCGAATTCACCACAGATTCTCATCACCATCCGCGCCCTCCTCGAACTCAGACGCCTTGAAGCGAGTGACGCTGCCGCCGCTCGTGCGTTCTACAAGTTGATTCACAAGCATGCTGCTTCCATTCCCATGAATCTTCTTTCTGCTCCAGCCGGCTGCTAATCGAAGACGTCCTCGATATCCTTTCATTCAACACGGGCGGCGGTGTCTGTTGCCGCATAATGAGACATCGTGTTCGTGCCACTCGATGCCATGTATTCTTATTGTTGTTTGTTTATTGAGTGCCAGTCTTCCAGCAGCTGCTGGTACTCGTTATGAGAACAGCACAGCTGATGTATTTTTCGCACCTGTTTTGTTCTCTCGAAACGCATGAATTGAGGATAACAACGACACAAACATTTGAGTGGTTGGGTGTGTGTTTTTGTGTATGATTCCGTGTATGATTCCGTGTATGTTTCTGTGTATGTTTCTGTGTGTGTGTTTCCGTGTGTGTTCGTAGTAATATTAGCGGCTTCACATGTTGTCATTGTGGTTGTTCTGCGATTGTTCCCGACGTAACTCGTGTGCCTCGTGAGTTAGCATCGCTATTAATTTGCCTCTCTTACACAGCGTCTTAACGGCGTGTGTATCGGCCTTTAATTGTGGCTTTCTAATGGAATCGCTTTTGCTTTGCTTTGGCGATTAATTAACAACAGGCTGTGGTGTTTCCTTGTCATTATTATTGTCATTGTTGTTGCTGTTGTTGTTGTCATGTTCTGGTTTTCATTATTGAAGGCAGGGCATCTTTTGACATGCTTTTTAAAGAGATTAGTGATAATTTTCTATCATGAGTGTTATGATGAGTAGGTGAATCCTGTAAAATACTGTAATTTAAACAGAAATTAACCACATTCTTCGAATAACATTTATAGAATTAAATGACTGGAAGTTTTAATTGAGGTCAAATAAAATAGAAGTTTTATTTGTCCTTGTTTCTTCCTTCTAGCGACTTATTTTGCGATATGATCGAGTGAAGTGAAGGACTTCGTGTCTCTGAGGAGTGCATGTGTTCATGAATGTGTTCGAGTGTTTGTGTGTATGTGTTTCTTTCTATTTTTATAAGCCATCAACATCAACATTCATTGCTCACTTCATTCCATTCATTACAGTTGAAGTCAACGAATGCAACCAACTTTCAAGGTTCCACTAAAAGCTATGTCAATAATTTCAATCGTTTAGTATTGCAGTCAACATTTATTAGCAAATTTATTACGCAACCCCTCCCTCGCCACCATCGCCCCCTACCCACTCTATCAACCCTAGTGTTTTTCCCAAAAATATTTCATTTTTCTATTTTAGTTCTTTGGGTTTATTTTATTTTCCGGAAGGTTTTCCTTCTCGTCGTTTTGTCACATTGATTTATGATACAGTTTTGCTAAAAATGTCCCAGAAGCAGTAGCAGCAGCAACAACAACAACAATAACGACAACAAGAACAACAACAAGAAAAACAACAAGAACAACAACAACAACAACAACAACAACAACAACAACCACCACCAAATGGCAAAGAAAGAGAGTTGAATGCTTGCTGGCAATTTGCCTCTACAGTAATACGCTGTCGTCGTTGTTGTTGTTATTGTTGTTGTTGCTATTATTGCCGTCGTTTCTGCTGTTGTTGTTGTTGTTGTCGTTTCTGCTGTTGTTGGTTTCGTATTTGTTGTCGTTTCGATTGTTGTTGTATTCGTTGTTGTTTTTGTTTTGTGCCGTAGAGAAATATTTGCTGATACCCTAACTTTGCTGGTTGTCATGTTAACACGTTGAGAAAATAAATGAATTCCACATCGAGCAGCAGGTCCTGCGGCTGCAAGTAATCACTAAGGAGGTCATGATTAATTTTGGCCCGATTCGGTTAGCGTAACCGTTCCGTTTGGACGCGCTACGTTACATTCATAAAATTAATGATTCTCGAATTCGAAGTTTATTGTTTTCGTATATACAATATATAATTTAATAAAATATCGAAACAATCGAATACTAAACAAGCTTTTAGGAGGTCCTTAATTATATAAAGTGTTTGTATTAGGCGAAAATTAAATTAAACGTGGTTTATTTGAAGGGTCTTAAGGGTTTATTTGAGGGTTTGTCTCAAGTGTTTTAAGTACACGATACTTCTTTATAAGACACGCTTTAAGTCCCCATCCATTAAATAGCAATTTAAAGTGCTTGAAGACTGAGTGAAGAGGTTCTCCTTGTGGCAGTTCAACCAGACGACGAGGTCGGATGCTATCTTCGAGTATCTTCAATTTTTTAAGATCTCTGCATCTTTGAAGGTATTAAAAACGAAGTGCCAACCATCGAAAAGTACCTTAAAAGCATTCTACACTCACATCTCGTTGTTCACCTGTCACAACCTCTTCTGTATGTCTTAAAATACCTATTTTAAGCCCTTTTGAAGTACCTTTTAAACGGAAAACAGAAGAAACAACGCTTTCGTTCAATAACACTACAATACGATATCATATCCGACAGAATTCTATTTTAGTGCCTGGAACTCAGAAGCAGCGAAGAGCAGCTTCGACAATCTTCTGTCAATTCTTCGATTTTAAGTCTTCATAAAAAACTACACAACATCGCAGTCGATTTGCCACGATTTGTTGGATTGCTGTAATCAACTCTGCTGCGTGTAGTTCAACTGTTCGTCTGTCATCAGATGCTCCGAGTTATAAAAAGAATGCTCTCAGTGCATCTGAAGTGGATACTAAAATTTCACATAAAAATACACGAGATGCCGCTGCTTGAGGCAGCTCCGAGTGATCACCTACTTTATGAAGAACAGAGTGTATCAATCGAATTGCGTTCGAAAGTACAGAGGCGCTTCAGGCGCACTCTTTACAAGTTACAACGGAATCTTTTAAACATCCGTTTAAAGAATCCGCTTCTAAACGCTGTTGCATGCGTCGCTCGAAGGATGTGTTTTGTTTGTAAACAACGCTGCAGTGCTGTTCAAACTGTTGCCGCAGGACATGCGAGCAAACTTTCGCTCCGTGTCCTTTGAAGCTTTGAATGCTTTTGGAGCTTTTTGCCGCAAATAAACTCTGTTTTGTGTGAATTTTTCTCTCTCTCTCTTTCTCTTTTGTTATTCTCATTCTTCTTGTTTTGTTTTTATCCTTTATTTGCGTCATGTCCTTCGTTTTTAATGACATATCTAATAAATACACGGGTTTCAGACGCTATTTGAACAATTAACCCATTTAACTAATTAATAAAACACTGTAAAAAGCAGAACGAGAGGGGTTCCGAGGAGGGGGCGATGGGGCGCCACGGTTCTGTGAAGAGTCGGTAATCCTGGTCCGATGCTTCGCAGGTTCCGTGGCGCTCCCGCATCACGCACGCAGCCAACTCGCGCGCCCCTCCCAACCCGCACCCGAGGAACCGCCCGGGGCCCCCGTTCCGCGCTCGCTGCTCAGTCGTGCCACTGAGTTTCCTCGCTTTTCTACACACACGATTTTCACAACACAGAATTTTAAAGATTTTCCACACTTCGTCGTCGCTTTTTTACAGCCAGCGCACTTCGTGTGTTTAAATTTAGTCGCTCCGCCGCACGAACGCACCCGAAACGTCCAAAAATAACACTCGCGTTTGCCTGGGCAGCCGTTTTTCAGTGATTTTCATCAAAATTTTCACCAAGAATTTTCACAAATTCACAAAATTCCACAATTTTTGCCCGTTGGACGAGCGAAACTCCACGTTTTCCAGGCGAATTCCAGTCGAATGACATCGGAAACTCGGCCGTGACACGTGACACACATTTTGGCGTTGTTTTTGGCTCGCTTCTTTCGCGTTTTCCATGATTTTCACTTTACATATAGACGCGTTGAAGGAATTTTCACTGAATTGGCACCGTTTTCGGTGGCATTCGGCTGCTCGATTCACTTGAGCCGCAGAAAAACTTACTTTTCGTGTCGATTCTTCTCTTTAGACTAACTAATGCGCTGCTGTGGAAATCGTGAAAATGCTGTGCTGTGGAAAGTCTTCGCCGCCCGCTGAGTGTCTGCCGCTTGTGAGTGTTTGTGTGTCGGTGTCGGTGTCTGTCGCTGTGGCTGTGTGTCTGCTCCTTCGTCTTGCACTCCACCGCGGCCACGTTTACTTCGTCAGCAGCTGTTTGCGGTGCTGGCGGGCGAGTGAACGAGTGGGTGGGTGTCTCGCTCATTTGTTTGATGTACAATGTTGCTCTCTATCCTTCATTCTCTCTGTCTCTCTACGCGTCTCTCCCTCCGTGCGATTCGACAGAGCGGAGCAGCGCAGCAGGTGGTACGCGTGTTCAAAGGAAAACTATTTTAAGATCTCTCTTCGGTCGTCTCGAAATCAATTCGATTCGATCAAGATCACTACTTCAAAAGTACTACTGAACACTTCTACTGGCATTTATGAGAATTTCGAAACTGTTATTATTAAATAACTATATGCATACGTATGGAGCTAGTTTAGGACCTATAATAGGCGTGGTTCTCACTCCAATTCACATAATATAGGTGGGCCATCGGCTGGTTTCTTTTTAAAATTGCAATAAAGTTAAAAGTTTTTAAAACTCAAAATAAAAGAAGAAGTCATTTCAATAAATGGAAGTTTTGCTCTCTAAATATGATATTAAACTTTACAAATGTTTAAAGGGTCTTTTCTTTAGAGCATATTTAAAAACAAACCAGCCGATGGCCCACACTACAGAAGATTTTTTTCCTTCTATGGAAGATTTGAGTGAATAAAATGAGGATAGGTGTAAATTATAAATTCTAGAGAAATACTTTTTTGCGTTTTTATTGATTTTTATTTATTCATGTCCTTATTATTGATTGATGTTATTGGTTTATTGGTTTGTTATTAGTTTTAAATATCCGACAACAACAATTATTTTATAAACTTCTATCCATCAACAATAAAAACCTGTAAAGAAACCCTTGAAAACTTTCGTGTTTCCGAGCGATACTTAAATCATTTGCAGGAAAGTCCACTAAATTGAAAAGCAACGAAGTGATTTGAATGAATCTGCGTCTACGAGATTCCTGGCGAGTTCTCATGAATGGTCACGCAAAGCAAACAAAATTTCGAATGAAAACAGAACACAACATGAGGAAAAAAAAAACGCAGAAACACAAAGTGAAGAAAAAAAAAACAATTAAAATACAAGCAGTTGAACGAACTCTGCCAGCAGGCGAGGAGCGGGCAGGTGGCGGTACGCAGTGCGGTGAGGAACGATGAGCGTCGGTGGTGGGCGCCGCTGTGCATTAATTGAGTTGAGTTGTTTGACTGCCAGCCGAAGCAGTGGCGCCGCGCTCGCTGGGCCCGAAGCAGGCCGCGAAGGAGGCCGACGAGGAACGACTGACATTGACTTTGAGCACGCTAGCGTGTCCAACGTCGTGTAGCGTCGCGGAAACTCGGAATAAGAATAAGCATAAAAAACGAAGCAAAAAATAAACGCTGTTGTGGCCAAAAAGATTGTGTTTTTTCGGGCAGAGAGCAAAACAGGGACAGAGTCAAGTGGATGGGGTCCAAGGCGAAAGGGCGCTGAGTAAATGAAGGGGAGGGGGGGGGGAGGGGGTGTATGGTTTATCGCTGGGGTTAATTTTCCGGGAGAAAACTGAAAAAAAGTTTGAGGAAAAACCAAGGGAAAGGAACAAGAAATGCATTATAATAGTTGCGGCCATTTTTTGAAAACAAACAAACAAAATGGAAGCCAAAACAGAGCATTTATCAAATTAACAGTTTAGTTATGCGCACACAAGCACAACAACAATAGCAACAACAATACCAACAACAACAATGAGCCAGCATTCCGCCTCAGTGCTGATGAAAAGCTTTGTTGCTGTTCATCAGCGCTACAAAAGTTCATAAATTTCATTAGAGGAACGCATAAATTGTGAAGCGCTTCATAAAACAGCAGCAGCGGCAGCAGAAGCAGCAGCAGCAGCAACAACAACAGCAGCAACAGCGGCTTCGGCAGCAAAGAAAAAGCATCACATCGACTCTCAGCTACTTTCAGATAGTGTTAATGTGTGTATGCGACTGTGTGTATGTGAGTGTGTGTATGTGTGTGTGTTGCGGAAGGAAGTTCACATTGATATGGCGTTGAATGCAGCTTCCGGCAGCAGCGTGGAGCGTGGAACGCGCCAGTTCAAAAATTACACAAAATCACCAGCAGAAGAAGAGGAAGAAGAAGAAGAATAAGCATCACGAGCAGCGGCAGCGGCAGAGGCAGCTAAATAAAATTAAACGCATTTGAATGAATTTATGAATAACCATAAACAATGGAGCGACTACAATAACAATCATAATGACAACAACAACAACAACATCAGCAACAGCAACAACAATGTTACCATCTCCAACAAAAATTATTATTAAGATAAGAAAGAAACACTAAGAAGAAGAAGAAGAATACTCATGTAGAGAACAACAACTGCAATAATTAATGCAGTAGTTCGTTCAATAGCGAGCGAGAGCGAGAGCGAGAGAGAGCGATAGTGAGAGTAGTTCTTTCAATAGCAAATACAGAGAGAGAGAGAGAGAGTGAGGTTCAAAGATGAGGAAAGACATAAAGGAACCACGACAACAACAACAATAAATACAACGCCTCTTATTGCTCAACCGTTTCTTTGAATTGCTTTTTCAAGTGTAAGCAACGAATTCGGAAAAAAGAACACTTCAAAAAAAGCACACTTCATCTATTTTCGAATCGTCCTCTTTACAGGTAAACAGTTTTTAGAGTTTAGATTTTAAACATACTAAAAATCGAACATTTGTTCATAAAATCGTATATAAAATAAAATATTGTATATTATATTGTATTGTATTGCATATAATATTGTATTTTAAATAATATTGTATAAAAGATAATCTGCAAATAAACTCCAAACGTCGTTTTTTTTTTCTAAAATAACTTTTTGTTGTTGTGGGTGTATTTTTTCCAGTGTATTTAATAATTTGACTTCACGAATTGCAACGCTGGGCATCAGCTTCGATAACTGATGTAGAATTTATAATTGCAGTGGAGCCGCTGAACGAACCACACACACTCACACACACAATGAACACCACCACAGAAACGAATAAGGAAGGGAAGAAGAATCCACCGATATACACAACAGCATCTCCATACAAAAACACGCACATCCATAAACACATCCACATCAATACACATGCAACCACACACCATGTGGACCACGTAGTTTTGGGCACCGCATTAAATTCAAGCAACAGCAGGCTTCCCCGTGAACACCACCCGCACTTTTTTCCGTAAAACTGCTGAAATCATAGCAACGCATCGGATCTCTGGTGAGATTCCAGAATTTAAACTTGTTAACTGGAACAACAGCAACAACATTAGCAACAACATTAACAGCAACAGTAAGAAGTTGGAAAACTTTCATTAATCTTGTCAATTCAGTGGCTGGAAAGAGAGACCGAAAGGTGGACAGACAGACACACAGACAGACAGACAGACAGACAGACAGACGGACAGACACAGATTCCGGCTGCGTGTACGGAATTCTTTTAGTTTCACTTTAAGTCGGTGTTTCTGGATTTTCGGTACTTTAAAAACGTGTCTTCAAGCTTCTTTGTGGTTCGTTGTTGGGTTGGTTTGTTGATTGGTGTTAAGTTAGTGATACTCATGTTGTTGTTGTTTTTCTTCTTCTTCCTTCCACTGTCACGTGGCATCATCTATCTTCGGTAAAGCAACACGCTGAAGTCTCTTAACTCATCCCGGCTTTCGTTAGTTCAGTCATTTATTTTAGTTTGTTTTCAGTTCCAGTTGCAGCGCCATCGCGTTGACCAGACACATCACAGTCTCCATTCTTCTCCCGCTTCTCCTCGTACTCCCCCTTCCCCCTTCCTTCCCCTTTCATTTCACTTCTCCTGCAGGTCAGTTAAGAATCCTGCTCAAGACTGCAAGAGGAAGTCACTTCATGAGTGTTTGTATTTGTTTCTGTTTATTTGGTGTTTTTAATTCTTCTTCGTATTCTTTGAACGGAAGTGCTGTTTGCCAAAATGGCGGCGAATGCTTTGAAATACGCTTCCGTCAGCCAGGTAAAGAAAAAAACCAGAAACCATCAACGCTTTTAAAACATTTAGTGAACTTCTTCAACTCGCTTCGTCTTCAGTTTTGCTTGTTATTTTATTATGGGAATGATTCGAAATGTTGTTGTTATTTTCACTGTTATTATGGTTGTTGTTGTTGCTATTATTTCTATTATTATTATTATTATTATTATTATTGTTCATGTTGCTTGCTGCCCACATTTTTATGACTTCTTGCGGTTGACATTCGATGGTTTCCTTGGTTTCTCTTTCTTGGCACTGAAGCTGAAACGGAAGTCAAGAAATGGTGTTGGTATTGAATGGTGTTGAATGCTTATAATACATAAAATAGAATCTACTTCGGATAAAAATTCCAATAAGTTTCCGTTTTCATTATTAACTAACATTTAATTAACTACAATATTTTGACTGAAGAAATCTTCTATGTTATTCGTGTTGTTGTTGTTGTTATTGTGATTTTACTGTGACCACCTTTTCACATACTAACCAATCTAAATTAATTAATGTTAGGCTTCCAAAAACAACACAACAACTGAGCCTCCGCTTTGGGCTCCGGTAGCCGCCTCTGGTAGCCCCGAAGTTTGGCCAAAGATTTGTAGGCTGATAATTTGTAAATCTTTTAATGAACACGGATGACAACGGCGACAACCACATCAACGACAACAGCAACAAGAACAACACCACCGCAGGAACAGAAACAGTAACAACAACAACAGAACAACAACAATAGCAACAACAACAGTAACAACAACCACGTGATCAAATCCTCCAAAATAAACAACCTTCTGGACAAAGTTAGCATTTGACGCTATTTAAAGCTCTTTCTTTTCATTGTTGTTGTAGTAGTTGTTGTTGTTGCGGCTGTGACTCCTCTTCCAAGTTGTTGTTGTTGTTGCGTACGTGTGTGTGCTTATTCTATCATGCTACAGACCCACCACATCGACGCGTCTCGCGCTGTACTCATGTTTAAACGGCCGTGTTTTGTTCTTGTTTTGTTTGGGTGGTCTTCCTTAAAATACCGTTGCTGGTGCCGCTAATTGTTGTTCTTTTAGTTGTTGTTGTTGTCGTTTTGTACCTGTATTGTTTTGGGCAAAACTTTTTGGCTCAAACTTGGCAATGCTTTGACTTTATCCTGGTGTCGTGCAAGTCTTGTCCCTCGCCTCTCCGCTCCTCTTCCTCATCGTAGTGTCCTCTTCACGCCAGCTTCATGAAAGTAAAATAATTCGGCCGACTCTCAACCATTCGCAGGCAGCACCACGCCCCTTCTACGCCTTCGTCTCCACTCCGTCTACCGAAACGTGGCTGGTGGATGGTTTTGTTTCCACTCTTCGTCTCTCCCGGTCTCTTTCATCCCTCCTCTTCCCCCCCCCCCCCTCATTTCCCTCCCATTTTTCCCCCCTTTGCTCTATTATTTTCGGTCAAAAACAGCGACAGCAGCGCGAAAACTTTTTGGCTTCTGTAATGAAAAACGCAAAACTTTTCGCAGTTTTTCATGTGTTTTTTATTATTCATTCATTTGGCTTCTCTTCTCTTCCTCGCTCCTTCCCCCCAACCACTGCTTCTTCCACTGCAGGAACTTCAAGTTTTTCTTTCTTCTCGATTTCTTGGTCATTTGTTCCTATCTACGAGTAGCTACCTGGTGATCCTGCGCTGCGTGACCCTGACTGAGCAGCGGCAGTGGCAGAGCAGCAGACGCAGCAGCCGCAGCACCATGACTACTCTTCAACTTCAGGAACTCTCCATCTGAGCGTCTGTCTTGGAGAGCGTCTTCTGTCGAACTAATTGAAAGCCTTTCGTGAGGCGTCGACGACAACGATAACGAACGACGCTGAAGCTGCCACGAAGTTTTCACGAGTGCTGTTGTTCGCAATAGAAAAAGAACATAAAAATAAACCACAAAAAAAGAAGACAGCAACAAAAAAAGAAACAAAAAAGGACACCAACGAAAAAAACAACAACAAAAAAAGGCACCAAAAACAAAAACAAACCAGCGACATCTCTGCAATCGTCCGCAAAGTATAATAAAAAGTTTTCGCTTTTAATGCGCTCGTATTTTGGGGAAATCAACTGAAGCTGCATCAGGAGAGCCACAAACCGAAACACTGATTTATAGGGTGAAGTACGGTGGGGCAAAAAGGAAAACGAAGACTTCAAAAATTATTTCTTTAAATTCAAAAAGAAACGAGTAAAAATTGCCGAACAAAAATTCAATAAATATACAATTTGAAATAAATTCAATATTTAATTTATTTTCGTGCAAATGAATATGTTAGCCCACTGTATCCAGGTGCTCGACCCGATCGTAGTACCAACCAACCAACTGCTGCTGTTGTTTCTGCATTCAGTTGGTCTGCGAAATGATTTCGTTTTCGTTTTTATTCAATTCAACTTGTTTTCAAGCTTTTTAACTGCGAAATAGAAAAAATGACACAACCAAAGAAAACAAAATCAGTTGCTTGTGCTGTCTGTTGGCCGGTTTGTTGTTGTTTTGTTGCGATTTCACCCAAGATTTATAGGAAAACAAGAACAACAGAGCAGACGCTAAACTAAATTATTTCCCACCCCCCCCCCTCTCCCCGCCCCCCGCTGCGGATGAGTTTCAAGAGGATTTCGGGTGGATTTACTGAGCCTCCATCGAACTGCTTTAAATGCAGTTAAAGCAACGAAAAGAAACTGTAAAAAATTGAAGGGCAACAAAGAAAAAGAATAAGGAAGGGATTTTAAAATATTTTGCTGTTGCGGACACGTTTTTCCACATTAAGCAAGGACCACAGCAGAGCAGAGCGGATTACAGTCCTCTTTATTTATATTTTTCAAGCTCAAGAAGCTGCTGGATGGACGGAAGGCTGAACGGATGGACGGATGCTTGTCCGCTTCGTTGTTCCGCTTACCAGAGCTGAGCACCATCGAGGGAATCACGGAGCGAACGCGTCTTCTACACGCTCTGCCAAGCATTTAAATTTTAAGTGTATTAATTAGCTTGTTATTCCTGTTGTTGTGCCTCCTTTTGTTGTTGTTCCTCTTTTTGTTGTTGTTCCTCTTTTTGTTGTTGTGCCTCCTTTTGTTGTTGTTCCTTTTTGCTGTTATTATTTTTGCTCCTGTCCTCTAATTCATTGTTGTTGTTGTTGCTTGGATGACCGCTGGACTGATCTGGCCAAAAGACTGAAGCTTCCACGCGGTTTCCAAAGCATTCGAGAGCTCGTGAGTGTTGTCGATGTTGTCGATGTTGTTTGTGTGTTTTTTGCTCTACGTAATCAGCTGATTGTTATTTCTTTGTCCTTCCCTTCTCCGGTGTATTAAAAGGACTTGCCTTCCCCCTCCCCCTCCCTCATCACCGCCCTCCACACCAGTTAATGACGTTATTTTTTAAGCAGAAACAGACGCAGATTTAAATATTCATGAATTCCTTCATGGTGACGCTTTTTTGCAATTCTAATGATTTGCTTCAGGTGACGATGACGGTGACGATGACGATGACGATGACGATGATGCTGATGATGATGATGCTGATCACGATGATGCTGATGAGTTTTTTGTTGTGGTTTTTCCCTGTTGCTTCCTCTTCTTCACACCATCAAAGGTGACGATGTTTTTCTTGAATATGTTATTAAAATAAATTTAGTTTATAGCCATTTTTTTCTAATTCAAGCAACAGTGATGCTTAAATTAGCATTTTAAATAGTTAAAAGATATCAAGAAATATCGAGAGTACAGCCGGGGCGGGGGGTGGGGGGCGGGGGTGCGCAAGTGGGTCACTTCGAGAGTCCTTGAAAAATGTGCATATTAAAGAATACGCTTAAATAAAGAAAGAAACGCAGAAAGTTTACACAGAATAAACACTAAAACAATGAAGTCGTTGTTCGGTGTATTTTCTCCCCTCCTCACTTACCTCCCCCCCCTCACCCACGCCCACTTTAATTGCATTTGTATATAAAGCATTCAAGCAACGTGTTTGCTTTGGTTGTTAATGTGTTTGCAGTGAAACAAAGAATCATAAACTGTTGAAGTACGTAGTTTACTCAAAGGAGGAGGTGAGGGAAGGAGGTGCAAAAAGAAGCCTGAGGGGTCGGCAGAGAAGGGGAGGAGGGGAGGAGGGATTGTGTTGGATTTAAAGTCGAAGAAACCCCCCTTTAAACAAGTCGCTGCGTCTTCAACTTTCATCTTCATTTGAAGACTCTTTATAATGACTTTTAAAAGAATTTCTCTGCTCTTTTGCATTATTTATTAGCTATAAATTACATTTGATAGGTTTTCTATTATTTAGAAAGACTTTCGATAGATTTTCAAACCAGGCGACCGTTGAATTTTGCTTTAAAGTTGACCCTCTTTGAAAGCATCCGAAAATGTTTGGAAAAACTTTATTTCGGAAATCATGAGATGCTTCTTTTGATTTATATTCCTCGAAAAACTTTCAAAGAAACTCTTCTGAATAAGAAAATCATATGAAACTGCATTTTGTACACGTTCTCATGTTCTTTTATGCATTCGATTCTTTTTCATTGAATTAATTTGTTGCTGTGTATAAGAATCTTGCACGATTTTCCAACTCATCAATTTAATTAACATGCAATTTGAACAAAAAGCAGATGAATCGAAAGAATCCTTGAACTGATTAAATACCAGAATCTGCTGAGTCCGCAGTTCTTCAGTTATTAAAGCGGGCGAGTAGTAAATCCACTTCATCGGAAGTCCATGTCTCTGGTTGCTGTAGCCGAGGGGCTGACTTATTAAAAATTGTTGCTCTTGGACACTCTGATGCGCCATCGATGCCGAAGCATCAGCGAACAACATGATTTAATGAATTCTTATGGGAAACCCAGCGACCAACCAAGTCACTGTCCAACCATCCGCTGCCGCCCCCCACCCCCCCAAACCACCAGACACGCCCAGTGAAATGCATGCAACTCAGCAAAAGTCCGGATTTTCATTAACAAAGTAATGAAGCATTCAACAGAAGTAAGAACAACAAAAACAACAGCAAATAAAAAGCGAAAAAGGCAATAAAATTAAGCAGCTGAAATGAATGGATGAGAAGCTGAAGTAAGCAAAAGAATTGCGGAAAATAAATGAGAGAGTGACTGGAGAAGAGCAGAGCGTGTAATTAAACGGAAGAAACGAGATCCGGCCAGAAGAGGAGGCCACGTGGAGGGAGCGACAGTGGGTGAAGCGGCTGACTGTTTAACAGCGAATCGCACCCTACGGATGGAGCGGGTCTTGGAGGGAGAGGGTTTCAAGGGGGGGGGGGGGGGGGGGGGAGGGAACAATAAAATCTCGAAAAGTTTAACAGCGCGCTGCGAGAGATAATAATTTCCTGAACAACGCTAAAATTCGGTAATCTTACGCTGGTTCCTGCTGATTGAGACATTAAAAGGGTTCCCCCCCCCCCCCCCTCTTAAAGCGAGCGGTAAAAGTGAACTTTGTAGCCAATTTTTGACGCATGACAAACGCAAGATACGGCGAATTTAACGCAAAATACTGCGCGCGGCGCGACTCGGCAAGGATCAAGCATCGTGTACCGCAGCTGCGAAGCGTAGAGTCAATAAAGCGCTGGCTGCGGCTCCACCCGCACCACCCGCTCCACCCACTCATACGCCGTTCATTCTTAATGACTGCGACACCGCAAAGTAATCATTTTTCACAGCAGCGAAGGGTTGCCGTGGCTTTAAAGACAGCAACGACGGCGACGAATGACAGCATTCAGTGTAGCAGACGTTGTGGAGCACCCGCTCCGTTGTTCCTCCCTGCTTCCCTGGAATAACAAAGAACACCAGCTACGAGGGAACACTTTATTTATACACTGCTCAGGTGTATAAAACCACAAGAAGCACACGCAGCGGCCTACTTTTACAGCCAGCGAGGGCCATAAAAAGCCGAAGGACACGCATTTAATATTTAATTTAATGCTTAACTTGAGACACGCACCTTAAATAAAAGCTACGAAATACTTACATAAACGCTTTAAAGTGTTTTCGGACTCTTTGTGACTTTTAAACGCGCTGTCGTTAAGTTTCAAGTGTGAATGGTGATTATAATCTCGACGGTTGATCATTTTCGAAGGTCACCGCGATCCAACCTTCGAATTTAACTGATTTCCGGTGGAAAGAGTGGCAAACTTTCATTATAATTGTAATCAATATCAAGAAACATCCACGTCGTATGAGCAACATTCAAATTGATGCTGCGAAATGAAATGAAGCACGTGAATAATGTTGCACATCGACTTCGACATCCGCTTTTCAAACTTTTACTTTCTTCGAAGACTCCACACAGCTGTTGATGCTACCGTTGTTGTTGTTGTAAATGCTGTGGCTGTCTAACAAAATTGATGGCAAGCAAGGAAAAACAATTTAAACTGATTTATCACCGGTCGACAGGAAGATTGACGGGGAGGAAAGAAGGAACGGAGGAAGAGAGGGCGGGAAGGAAGGATGAAAGGAGGAAAGAAAGGAAGGACGCTAGGAATGGAGGAAGCTTGCCATGTGGCGGTCGTTGCGCATCGTGGTCGATGATGTTCACTCCTCAGCTGACACGAAGTTCAGCGTCGTCTGCCAGGTGAGCGAGTGAGTGAGTGAACGAGGCGACTTCTGAGCACTCTCACCATCGGCAACGTCGCCGGTAGATAAGCTAAGCTGTCAAAAATACTGAATGTTGTTGCTTTTGGTGTTGTTTTTGCTGTTTTTGAAGGCAGCTCGCAGTTGCTTCTGCCAATAAAGATAAATTTGCCATGAATCTACTCGTAAAACAGCAGGAAAAACTACAGCATCATCATAACCGAACTCCAGCATCATCACTTCGCTGAAAAATTGTTTATCTTTTGTCTTCACTTCATTATTCATCATCTCATTAGTTCATTCATAATTATTATAGCGTTCCTTAAAGTAATTTGTTGTTATTATCATCACAAATGATGATTATGAAAGAAAGCATCATTCATTAGAATAACAACAACATCATCATGAACAATAACAACAATAAAAGCAACTACAACCTCAGTAACTCAAAGTAACTCGCAGTAGTTGAAAATTCTTTTAATTGCAATTTAAAACTTTCGGATGCTTTTTTATTCGTTGCTCTGTTTTCCTCCGTTGGTCTCTCTGCCTCCCTCTATCGCTCTCTCTCTCTCTCTTCCTCTTTTTTGTCTCCTCTCTCTCCCCTTACTTACACTTTTTCTTCCTTTCGTTTGCTTGTGTATTTTGCAGCTTGGTTGAAGCTTAACGCATCGCTGACGAAGCAGCAAACGCAATGAACGCAGCAGCAGCAGCTGCTCCCCGGGGGTGGGAGTAAAAAATTCGTGCGGTCTCTTTGCGAAAACCTTGAATTCAAAGTCAAGTTGATAAAAGTCAGTCCCACAACGGAGACTGAAGAATGCAGTCGCCCGCAGTCACTTCGTCCTCCTTCCCCTCCTTCTTACCCCCTTCCCTTACACTTTAACAACATCTAAGGGCAATTTGAAGAAGCATCAGCATTTTCTTGTTCTTCCTCGCTGCGAAGTTAATCAAAAAGTTTACTTTTTAGCATGCATCGTGTATCTGCAGCACTTTGCAAGAATTTAAAAAGCACTTTTTACAAATTCATATCATAGGGGTGAGTGAAGAAGGGGAGGAAAGGGGAACTAGCTTGCCTGAACAGCCACAACAACAAAGTAGCGAGAAATATAATATTTTGAATGACGTGAATAAAAAATGTAGCAGAAACTCGAGTGAAAATGCATGCAAAATTTTTGAATTATTCAACAGATCCATTGCGATTTCCCTGCGGTTAACACACACATACACACACGAATAGAGAGACACTACACACACATATACGTATGCTTCCACAAAGTTTCCAATGGGTGCCAAAATTATGAGTACTTTTCTGCTGTTCAAAACTTATTACTCAAAAATGAAGCAGTCATTAGAGTGTCAGTCTTGAGTTTAATGCGGGGGAGCCACACGAAGCCACATAAAAAGCCACAGAATTCAACTAAATTGCGGAAAATACAACATTGAACAGAATTCATTGGGTTCAAGTTAAAATACGGAGTGGATTAGAGACGGTGAGGAATGAAGAGTAAAGGACATTTATTGCAATAATCTGAAGCTTAGAATTTCATTCGTAGTTTCGGTTTTTAATTAAAAATACCACCGTTTAGTATTTTATTATTCTCAGTTTTGTTCTCTTTGCTTAAATTAATTTATTCCTGTGTTCGATTAACTATATTTTGTGAATTATGAGCACAGCCTAAAAGTATGCAATCATATTATGCTACAAAATTCAATTTATTCATTTGTTTATTGTTGCAAATGTTATTATTTATGTCACAAACATTGAAAGTGAATTTTCTATTATTACTTCATAACAGACAATTCGTGAAAACTAACACAGTTCCGTTGTAATAATTATTAAAATCCATTCTAATAGTCGGCAATATTTATGCAAGTCAATGAAGATGACCACTAAAGTAGCGTTCATTATAATTACGCCTAAAAGCATGCAATCGCTTTTGTGTACAGACAGCGTACAATTTTTTTTTTCGTTGTGTGATTTTCAACAAATGTATCACAAACACTTGCTGTGTTATTCTGATTGCTTGGTACGTTGGTCAGGCGATTTCTTCGGAATAATTTGCGGCTGTGCGAGTGATGTTCCTGAAATTATTTTTATATTATTTGTGTATTCAAAATGAAGTAACTCAAATAATAATAATAAATAATAACACTAAATAATAATAATAAATAATAATACTATATAAAAAATTAATAATATGGTAATACCGTGAAAACTCTACTTGCGGACACCTCCCGCAGGCGGACACGTCTAATAAGCGGACAGTTTCTTCAGTTCCTTGGCGTTCTTCAGTTCCAGTTCAACTATCCCGTAGGCGGACACCTCTCGCTAACGGACAAACCTGCTGTGACGATCGGTGTCCGCCCACGGGAGCTTTCACTGTAAATAAATGTCTATTTTTTCCACAGCACTGCATTACGGCCTGAGCTGCATTACCGGCATTCGTAGTAAGTATCTAAGTCAGCCAAAAAGTATGCATTCTCAGAAGCTTTATGCTAGGTACATGAGATGCTATTGTGAATGGGTAAAATTGTAAGCGATGACTCCAACCTTTGACAGCCACTAGCAGTGTTTTCTGATCGCTTGGTTTTAAACACGAGTTCTTTTGAATTGATATAGGCGATGATGGCGAAAAGTCAAAATTAATAAAAATTAAATTAATTAAATTAATAAAAAAATTATCCGAATAGCGTGTGTGTGATTTAATTTGCATTTTATTGACTATAAATTGGTTTTTTATTATGAATATTTTGATTATTTAAAAAATTAGAAATGCCGCCTTTTTTAATTTATTTATTTTTATGCCTTTGACAAAAAAAACTCTGCTTTTTCTTGTTAATTTTTCTGCATTTTCTTGAATTTTTTTTTTGCAAAGAAAGCACCGTTCTTACTTTAAGCATCTGCAACGCCCACACCACTACGGCACCGCCCACTTTAATTTGCAGTCATTTTCGAAATAATTGCAGCTCACTGACGAAGTCATTGAGTGGGCGTCTGAAAGGAGTTACTGAAGCTGAAAATTTTGCAATTAAAAATCGAGTTTCTCAGTTGTTCGGCTTCAAATGTTCTTTTTTGGTGAATCAAGGACGTGAAATAAGGACAAAATTGCTCACCACTTTCACCTGCAGTGGACCAGATTCACAGGCAACACGCACACACACACACGTACCCATGCATGGCGTACGTTGCCAATGAAGCGGAAATGAAATGAGTTACGTTCGATTGTGCGATCCTCTTAAGCTACAAGCTGAGCTTCGTTCACAGAGACACACAGGGACACACACACACACACACACATTCATGGGGAGTCACCGAGGCATGCACACCAGCCGCTCGCTTTCACTGATTTAGTCCCGTGCTCGATGCTGCTCCAGCTGCCACTTCTGCCGGCGTGTGTGTCTGCTGCTGATGGCATCTTTAAGTGAGCCCAGCGGAGCTGTTAAATTAATGGAGCTCCATAAGTTTTACACGAAATTCAATTTTTCCACAGCGCAAAACTACACTCGAAGGAGTGCGCCAGGAGCGACGCTTACACTCGGGGCGTGAATCTGTCTGTCTGTCTGTCTGTCTGAGTGTCTCTGTGTGTGTGTCTGTGTGTGTGATTTTGTGTCCCACGTGTGATTCCTTTGAAATATGCGGGTGCTGGTGTGGTGCGGTGTGGTGCGGCTCATCATCCTTGTAGTTTAAGCCAAAGAATGCCTGCGTATCCTTTTTTACCACTTTTGCTGCAGGGCTTTCGTTGGGTTTGTTGTTGTTTTATTTTTTCAGACTCTTTTTATTGTCCTTCGTCTTTGTTTGAAATTCATTGCGGGGTTTTTTTGTCTTCTCTTAAATATTACAAGGCGCATCCTTCTCCATCGTTTCTCAATTTGATTTTTCCTTTCCTGATAGTTTTTTTTTCTTTCTTGCTTCGATCTGCACTCACAGTAGCAGAGGTTATAAAAATCTGGCAACATCGGCGCTGCTGCTTGCTCGCTTCCTTCCGTTTCTGCTTGACTTCCGGTGAAAATTGATACGTAAGTATTTTTGCCGTCATTAAATTGTTTGGCAGCATGTCCTTGTCGAGGGACGAAGGATGTGGCACAAAATGTGTGTGTGGATGGGAAGTGTGAAGGGGTCGGTGGGGGAGGGGTGGGGGTTTATTGGTGACTGGAATGTGTGTGTATGTGGCATATTTTTACACTTCGATTTTTGCCCTTTTTTTTGCTAAATCTTTCAATTCTGCAGCTGATAGACACACGCAAGGGACATTTTGAAATTATTACTTCTTCCGTTAGGAATGCGTGTGGACTTGTGAGTGCCTGAGTGTGGGTGTGTGTGTGTGTGTGGCTATACTCAGCTTCCTCAGTACTCTCGTATTAAGTACAGACTCCATTGCTGCCAAATTTGTTTAAACACTTTAAAAGGAAGGAAGAAACACATTTCCTAAATGTTCTTCATCAAGGTCTTTAGTAAACATTACCATAAAAAGCCATAATAACAATATTCTAACATTGATATCAATATTCAAATCCATCAAGAAATGTTTGAGGGCTTTAAAAATCGATGGAGGCACTGAGGGGTGAATTTCTCATTTTCGGTGAAGATACCGCGTTGATGTCTTTGAATTGCATCTAAAATTGAAGGTTCAGCGATTCAGTGGTTCATTGAAGAGGTCCTTGAAGATCCGTTGCTGAAAATTGAAGTTCTGCGCTATATTTACAAATAGGATACTTACACAGGAGGAAACACAGGGATGGACACAGAGAAGACCACAGTGTGGGACACAGCGGGGGTACAAGGGAAGACTCAGCTCCAAGAGGGACACAAGATAGACGACTGTATCGTCCTGCCCCACTTAAATAAGCACAAAATCCAAGTTACGCACGTGGAATCGGGTCTTCCAGGTTCCTCATAATAAAATTGAGGTAAACTCGAGGAAGAACTGATACAATATCATCTCTTTCCACGTGTGAGTGACTGAAAGCTATGTGTGCCTGTGAAAAGAACTAAAATTCTTTTCAAAATCTCGTATTTATTCTATAAATAAGAACACCGTCTTTGAAATTATTTTTTTTATAATATTTTTATTAACAGATTTAAAAAATCGATGAATTTTTAATATATTGTAATATATACACACATGCAGGCATATAAACATATGTCTATATATGTACATATACAGTATGTGTATGTATATTTTTAATATTTTGTTGTTGTCATTAATAATTATTAATTCTTCATCATCTCTTCTTTTCTTTGCGTAGTTTTTTAGTTATTTTTAACACTTTCTTTTCTCTTTTTTCCTTTCTCTTTATTTTCTCATTTCTCTCTTCTTTGTCCCTCTTTTCACTCTCTTCTCTTCATTTCTTTAATTCTTTCGCATTCACATTTAATGAAGTCTTACTTTTTACTGAGTTGTAAAATTAATTGAAATACCGTACATAATTTTTATTTGTCTAATTTTTTCATTTTAATTTTTATTACATTAAATTTATTTAATTTATTTTTTCATCTTTAGTTTTGGTTAGCGACTAATTTGTTTTCTTTTTGTATTGTTTTCTTTTGTTTTGTTTGGTTTTTCTTCACATAAGAATTTCTTTTCAATATATTTAAATGTTTATATATGCATATATATAAGTTCTTTCTTTTATCTTTGTTTTAATTAAATTTAAATCTAAATCTTAAAATATTTATTTATTTGATAACATGTTTTTGTGACATTTTATTGAGACTTTTTACACTTTGTCCATCAGCAGTTATTTGAATTTCTTCAGTTTTTGTTTTATGTTGTTTATGTTTTTTTTTGTTGTTTTATTTTTGCTTTTTTTGTCTTTTGGTTTTGTGTTTGATTTTGATTAACATGCTGACAGACTTTTGTTTGTTGCTGTGTTTTTACCCTAATTTTAACCCAACTAATTTTATAACCCAAAATAAACAAAAATAATAAGAAAAAATCTTCGGTATTTTTTGTAAGTTATTTCTTAAAATTCGTCTTTATTTTATTTTATTCTGTGATTAATAATTACAGCATTAAAATTTATAATCTCTTTGGCAGTTACAAATAATTTCATTAAAACATAATCAAAATATGAAGAAAGACTAAAATTAAAATGTGTTCATTAAAATTACCATTAAAACTACTTCAATTAAAGATAATTTAATTTAAATTAAATATAACTTAATACTAGATTTTAAAATTAGAACAAACATTGAAAAGCTACAAATTCTTAAGAACTATCGTTAAAAACTATCTTTAAGAACTATTTTTAAATTACATTAAATGCTTAAAATTATAATTTATTATAATTTATAAAAGAATTGCAAAACATTTCTTATTAAATAATTCAAATTAAATGTTTTTTTAACTCAAAATTAAGTGGTTTTAAAGGGAAGACTTTAGGCGGCTTTTTTATTATTAATTTATTTTTTTACTACTAAATCTAGTTTGTTTCTGTAGTTTGGTAATTTTAAAATATATTTTAAATAATTAAAATGATTTTTTATTATTTTTAAATCAATTCATTTGTGTTATTTTATCAGTTATTTTATTAAATAGTACATTTTTTATATTTGTTAAGATTTTCTGTAATTTTTTAAATGAGAACAAAAAACGATAATAATAATGATCAAAATAATAATAATAAGAATATTTATAATAACTTTTATTTATCACTACAATAAAGAGTATATAAATACATAGAGAATATATATAAAAACAATACAGAGTAATAAAAGAAGCCGCTTAGTTTGAACTTACATTGATTCATTAGATTAGATGCACTTTTCTTTCTTTTTAGCTTTTATTTCAATAAGTCCAATTTTATTTCACAAATTTTCTCATTTTTTTACATGGGTTTTTTATTATAATCTTGTTTTTTCTGTGTGACAACAGACACGCGACAGACAAACAAATTTAATTTTTAGCTGACAGCAACTTTTAAAGTACCACCTTTTTTTTTTGGACTTACGTATCATTTATACATGTACATATATATGTATATATACTTATGTATATACATATGCATAAATTTAATTAAAATTATTTCACTTTTGTAGAGCAGAACATTTTCGGGTTTTTCAATTTAATTGTAAATAATTTTTCACTTATTGACAGCGCTTCAGCAACGAATTTCATTCATATCTCAATGCGATTAACTATTATATTTTTTTGGTAATTATTATAATTTTTGCTTTTTTAAACGTTCAAGTTTTAGTTTTTACATTTGTTTTTAATTTAAAAGTAACCCTTTTATTTTCTTTTGTGTTTTAATATTTATATTTGAGTTATTTTACACTGTTCAGTTTAGTTTTAGTTATTTTATTCAATATTTAAAAATTTTACTATAAATTTGTAACTGAATATTAAGTTTTAGTTAAAATCATAAATTTTGTAGATTATTTTCTTCTTTAGTATTTTATTTACAAAAACAATTTGTATGCTTTCTTTGTTTTATATTTTTTTATTATTTATGTGATTGTATTATAATTTTTTTCTTTTATTCTATTATTGTATTTTCTTTTTATTCTATTTATTTTGTGTTCTATTTCTATTCTATTTTTTATTTTGTGTTTTTAATTTTTATTTTATAATTTTTGGTTTTTCTTGCTTAACTTTTAGTTTTTTTTTTTTGATCTTTTTTTTTTAAATTTTATTTTATAATTCTTTGTTTTTATTTTATTAATCTTGTTATGATTTTTTAATTTCATCATTTTTATTTTTTCTTTTATAGTTTGCTGTTTTTATTGTCTAATTTTTAATTTTTAGATTTTACTTATTTTTTGTAGTTTTAGTATTTATATTAAAATCATTTCTTGTAGTTTCTTTGGAGTTAACTTGACTCAATAATTTTTAGCTTTTATATATTATTTATTTATTTTTTATCCATTTTAGTGTTTTAATTATTCGTTATTATATTTGTATTTTGTAAACATTTATTTTTTGTACTGTGATTTTTATAAAGGATTTGTATTTAGTTATTATTTTAATTTATTTCATTATTTATTAATTTATTTATTATTTTTGTTAATTATTATTGTTGATTCTGTGTATTATTATTATTATTATAATTAATTGGTTGCAGTTTTCTTTCTTTAATAGTTTTAATTTTCTTCTAAATGTTTTCAAATGTTTATTAAATCATTTTTATTTATGAATTTCTTTTGTAATTTTTTTAAATTTGTTATTGTTTTTATTCTTTTCTTGCCGCCTTTTTAATAATAAGTATTCCTTAAATAGTTTCTGCTTTGTTGTTAATTTTGGCATCGTTTCAAAGGTTTTCACTTTAAATTGTATGCTTTTTTTTTGCATAAATTTTTGTTATTTCTTTTATTTCTCTTTCTTTGTTAATTTTTTAATTTCTATTTTAAAGAACAATGCAACTGCTTGCTGTATATAGTATATGCATGTATTGTATATATTTTTGAATGTTTTCTTTTTATGTTTTCAATGGAAGTTTTTGTGGTTGTCTTTAATAACATGCTTCAGTTTTAATTACAAGTTTAATTAACTTTAAATATAAGTAACTTGTTTTTAAGCATTGCTTTTATTTTATTTAATTTTGAATTTATTTGTTCTTCCTTTATTTGTTGTTCTTTCGTTTGTTGTTCTTTCGTTTGTTGTTCTTTTGTTTGTTCTTCTTTTGTTGTTGTTGATTTATTTATGACTAATTTGTTTATATATACAATATAATATTCATATAAATGTATTTATTTATTATTTGTTTTCACTTAACTAATATTTACATAATCAATTTAGAATTAATGCTAATGTATGTGTGTGTGAGTGTGTTTTATTTTCTTCTCAATTCTTCTAAAATCGATCTCATATTTCATTTATTTTTTTACAATTTCTTTAAAGTGTTGCTGTTGATGTTCTTTCCTCATTAATTTCACTTCCGGTGCAAGCAGTCTTGCTTCCGCTTGCTGCTGAGTGCTCATTAAATTATTCTTTGCGCTTGTTTTATTTGTTGCGTAATATTTCTTCTTTCATCTCCTTCTTCATTTCGTTTTTTTATTCTTTATTATTTTCTACTCAACTCAGTTTTTGCTATTTTCTTGCTCATTTAACACTGAAACGGAACCAGAAATGGAGCTCAATCACAATTATTCAATAGCGGAAATCGTGCGTGTGTGTGAATGTGTGTCTGTGTGTCTGTATTTGTGTGTGTGCATTTCTCGCTCAAACAGTCTTCATTACGATTTTAATTTCATTTTTAATTACTGCACAAAGCAAGCCAAACAGCAAAGAAAACAATAAAGAAAGTGAAAAAAGCGATGACGATGGTTAGCAGTAGGGTTGCAGGGAGGGTGGAGGGGGAGTGGCACGTGGTGAAAGTTTTGCAAGAGTTGAGTTACAAAGAATAGACGTCGCAAGTGAGTCCAGAGACGTAGATAAGCAACAACAACAGAAGCAGCAGCAGCAGAAGTCTTTAATTCCAACAGGAAGCTGCTTTGGATTCAAATATGGCGGGTATGCATGGATGTTGGCTTTCTTTACATGCGTATGTGTGTGTGTGTGTGTGTGTGCAAGTATGTGCATGTGTGCGTGTGTGTTTGTGTGTGTATTTGTGCCATATGCCAAGTGTTTGTCTTGCATGAGAACAGAGTGGAATCCATTCACAATAAAAGATGCCGTTATTCGCAAGTGGAAGAAATCTCAGTAAGGATTCCGTGCATCCACGCAGACAGGATTAAGTGAGGAAGAAGAAGAAGAAGAGGCAGCAGAGCAGCAGACAGATTACGATGCTGCCGAACTGAGTGCTGTATAAGAAGCAGCAGTTGTGTGTGTGTGTGTGTGTGTGTGTGTGAGCGTGTCGTTTGAAGCAGATGTGGATGTATGTTTTTCTCCTTTCTCTCTTCCTTCCTCTCTATCTTTCTCTCTCTCTCTCCGTCTCTCTCTGTTACTCGTATGTTTGTGTTTGTATGTTAATTGCAATTAAATGAATATTTAAAGCTTTCACTTTATTCATGCAGTGCAAATAATTTGTAGAAAATAAACAGAAAAGAAATACTGAAAATGAAAACAAAGCAATATTTTTGGAGTACTGCTATTGAGCGGTAAAGATAGGAGAATAAGAAGAAGAAGAAGAAGAAGAAGAAGAAGAGGAAGAATATGAAGGAGCAGAGGATGATTGCTCAACATAACAGAATGCAAATTTTAGACATGAACTTAAAGCAAAGCAGGCTGAATGTCTGACTTACTGACTCCCATGCTATCCATGTGTCTGTTCTTCTGTCTGTTTGTCTGTCCTTCTGTCTGTTTGTCTGTCCTTCTGTCGGTTTGTCTGTCTTTCTGTCTGTTTGTCTGTTCTTCTGTCTGTCTGTCTGTTTGTCTGTCCTTCTGTCTGTCTGTCCGTCTCTCTGCCTGTCCGATTGATGCACTGGATCAAGTATTCGACTCACAGCCAGCATTCCAACAACCAGCAGCATTTCTTTTCAATTGAAATGCTTGATTGAAAACGCAAAAAAGCTGAACCAAACATAAACTCTTTGATCTCATTCTGAATTTTAAATGCTACGAAATACACAGAAATACACGCATACATACACACATACTCATAGCTACTCACACCTACAGAGACAGAAATAGAAACGTGAGACCAGCAGCAGGAGCAGCAGCAGGAAAGCGTAAACATTGCAGTTTTCTATCGAGCAACAAAATTGCTCAAAGAAGCCTTGAATACATACAAACAAGCAAACACACACACACACATTTCCTCACTCAGCTCTCTTTCTCTCTCACTCTCTTTCTCTCTCACTCTCGCTGTCTCCCTCACTCTCTCTCATTCTCTCTGCTTCACTGTATTTATTGCTGGCTGCTTTTAATTGTTCCGCACAGGAACAAACATCGCTTTATTTGTACAAAAAATTGCTGCTCTTACGATTGCTGTTGTTGTTGCTTCTGTTGCTGTTACTGTTGTTGTTGCTGTTGTTGTGGCTTTAATGCTTCAATTGTTGCAGCAAACTTTTGGTTTTGCTACAATTTTTGGCGAAATAATTTTCTGTATTTATTTATTTCTTGTGTTAATAATTCTTCTGTGGCAACATTTTTCATTTATATTAAAAATATTTGCGGTTTGTAAGAATTTGCCACAAAAAGAAAAGCAATCAAAACGAAAACCAACAAAATGAAAACCAACAAAAAAAAACAATCAAAACAAAAACATTCAAAACCAAAAGAAACAAAATATTTCCAAAAAAGAATTTATAATGAATTATAACTTGTACAGTGAATTGGAGTTTCCGGAAAAATTTATGAAATAAATAATAAAACACAACAAAAAAGAAGAATAAAAAGTTAAACAACCTGTTTTTTTAGTTTCCATTAAAAGGAAAGTAATTAAAACCAACTCTTAAAAAAAGCAGTAAAAAAGTAGTAAAAAAAAAAAACTTTTCTATTTCTTCATTAAAATCGCTGAGAACTCTCTTTGATCAAAGAGTCATCGAAGCAAACCACGTGACGGTGTCGCTTTCGGATTATTAATTAAAAAAACAAGAGGGGGGGGGGGGCGGGGGAGCGACGGGAAGGGGAACACTAAACAACATATCATTCAAACACACACACTTTTTAATCAAAGCAGCGAAAAACACAATAAAAAGAAAGGATATCGAAGTCATGCTTGACGAAGCTTGAGAATTCCTTTGGTTCGACTGACCAGCAATAAATTGTTAATATTTTCATTCACAGAAGATGAAAGATCAAAAACCAGAAAAAACAGAAAAAAGCAGCAGATGGATGAAATCAAGGATTAAAGAGAAAAAAGAGAAACCTTGTGATTTATAGCATAAGCTGAGAAGGAGAGAGAAAGAGGAATACAGAGTGAGTGAGTGAATGGATGAGTGAGTGAAAGAGTGACTGAATGAGTGAGAGAATGAGTGAAAGACTGAGTGAGTAGTTGGGTGGTGGTCTCCTTGTTGAGTTGCTTTTGTAGCATTTGTGATTTTTAATTACTAGAAATGACACTTAAGTGAGTGACTAAAGGAAGAAAGGCTGAAGGACGGGCACGGATGGGGATACGAAGAGGAGCGGCGAGACTCAATAAATGTTGTGTGGGTCTGTAAGCAAAACGTGAGCGTTTCAGTACATGAGAACATGTAACATTCACACATTCAGTGAACATAAACAGAACAGTTGTACAGAAACACGAACTCATACATAAACACATAGAATGGATAGATTGATGGGTATACAGTGCATCTTTGAGAAGTTCACAGAAGTGTATTTTATGAACTGAAAATACGAGTAGTCTTCTAGTTTCGTAAAAAACAGCTACAAAAACAACGTGATGACATCACATTATTATCACAAAACTACAACAAAATCAACAACAAAACAAAAAAAAGCAACACAAAACAAAACAACGAAAACTTAAAATAAGTTAAATATTCTTCGCGAAAGAAATCTAGGAAAATTCGCCAAAAAGTGAAAACTGATGATGAAGGAAATCGGTTTAAAATTGTATCTGTATTTTTTTTTCAATGTTATTATATAGTCATCAACCTCTGCGTCATTATCGACAACAGCAGCATTGTTGTCATCGTCACTATCATTGTTATCACCTTGTTACTTCCATAATCTTTCACCCTTGTCATTACCCCCATATACCTTCATCTTCGTTATTCCCACTTTCATCACCATCATCATCATTGAAATTGTTATTAAAATCATATTAAATTCGAAAAGTGGTGTCATTGAAATTGATTACGAAACACTTCCCAAAGTAATGTGTATATAATCCTATAGAATCGGAATGCACTCCACAATACAATTCCACACACACAATATACACAAAAACACACACACACACATAGTATATTCATCAGATCGTCCATCCGTTTATTCATCCAGATGACCAGATGAACAGAAAAGAGAGCTCATCTTTAAAGTGCTTCGATTTTCAATCCAGAAAGCCTGAGAGGAGGAAGAAGAAGGGGATGAAGAAGAAGGATTAAAAGAAGATGAAGAAGAAGAAGATTAAAACAAGAAGATGGAAGGAAGAATAGTGGCTGAGTTCCGAGAGAATGTCTCTAAATAAATGCTACTTTTTCTACAATAAGCTTCTTTTGATGCTATTTCTGTTGTTCACTTTAAAGGATGAATTTTAAATGAAACTATTATTTAACTCTACAATATAAAAGATTGTCTATATTCTATTTTTATATTCATTTATATTGTTATCATTATTTCCCAGTAATAAACTTAAATACATTGTCATTAAAATAACTCGGAAGACACTTCAATTGTATAAATTGTGATAAATCAACATTCAAAAGCTTCTCACAAATGAAGTGAATTTAAAAAAGATTTCAGTGTAAATCGATTTATAATCAACTGAAAAAACTTCAACACCAATCTTAATCAACTTCAATCCACTTCATCAACTGTTTCAAACATCATAAACAATGAATTCCTTTTAAGTAGCTAAGAATTGAGTTGCTCTTCTTTTCTCCCGACTTCTTTTCTTGTCTTTTCTTTTCTTACCCTTCTTTTCTCATCCTTCTATTCTCCTCCCTTCTTTCACTTGTTTTCCTTTCAGATTTATTTTGTTTTTCACGCGTTTTTTTACCCCGCATCTAACGACATCCTCAAAACCGCATTAAAAAATAATTGCAACATTTATGTTGTTGATGTTTTTGGGTGCTGTCGTTGTGGTTGTAGGTGTTGTTGTTGTTGTTACTGTTGTTGTTGTTGTCGTCGTTGTTACTGTTGTTGTTACTGTTATCGTTATTGTTGTTGTTACTGTTGTTGCCCTTATTGTCTGCGTAACAATAACCAGAAGCTGTTATTGAGCTGTACTTAAGCTCAAAAAGACATAAAAAATTATTTGAAGTTGTTTGTTGTTCGAGTTGATGTATTGAAAAAAGTGAAATGAAAAAACAATTTGCAGCTGCTGCTGCTGCTGCTGGAATCAAGTTAATCTTGGAACCATTAAAATAATGTGAAGTGTTTACAAAACCAACGACAAATAAATTCTTCGTGAAAAATTGTATGAGTGTACGCATGGTTTTAGAAAAAAAGACGTTCTTTTATAGTTGTCTTTTTTAGAATTTTCAAGTTTTTTTTTTTGTGGTCTCTTTTTATAGACATGTGTTTAAAGAAGAATTGAATTTTGATATGGAAAAAGGCAAAAAGAAAGAATAAAAATGGAATAAATAAACATAAACAAGAATGAAGAAAGAATTTTTAATTGTTGGAAGAAGTGGAAATATTTTTCAGTAAATTAATTTTTCTTTTAATTTTCATTCATCTTGCGTTACGTATTAAGTTAGAAATCACTGTAGAATCAACAGAAAACAGGTGAACGGTGATTAATCGAGAACTAATTTGCTGTTGTATGTAATGCTAACATATACGAGCACATGAACTCGTGTGTATTCAATCTCGTTACTACATACATGCATGTCATTCACAATACGTTCCACTTTCGAGCTGCAGGCGTCAACATCGATTTGCTTTTAAGTAATCGGAGCCAAATTCTGCTGAAGATACGCACACAAACACAAACTTCTTTAGCGGACACGCATACTTGACAAATACACACACACAGGCAGTTACACTTATACACACACATACGGTTACACTTCTACACACATCCATACAGCCACTTATAAACACACACACATTCTCATGTTCTACTTACAAACATTCACATGTTCGCTGCTCACGTGGAACATGCAAGTTGCGCCTTTGGCGGAAACTCACCATAGCGCAGTGGCATTTCCGTTTCCGCAGGACTCAACTCAATTCGATTCAGCAGCATTTCAATTCAATTCAAATTCACTTCAGTTGAGTTCAATTGAATTCATAGTTTCTTGAAAACTTTACACGAAGAAAGCAAGTAAGAAACGCTTTGTTTTCTACCAGTTTTGAGCTGACATTTGAGTGTATGTGTCAGTGAGAGTGAGTGTGTTGGTGAGACTGAGTAAGTGAGCCTGTGTTTGTGTGTGAGTGAGTGAGAAACTTCTACTTTTAATTTACTTATTGTCACTTGAAGGGTGACGAATACAAGCGACAACGACGATGAAGACGGCGACTGCTTCGGATGACAACAGAATATCCTGAAAATTAATTGAACGCCTTTCGAAAGAGAGAGTCTAAGGTCTTCGGTTAGTGAGAGAGAATGAGAGTGTCAAAGACTCACACATTCACATGAAAATAACACTAAACATACACATGAACACCGGAAGACTAAATAAATGAACATGTTTTCATGTTGCTGGCAACAAAGTATACAGACATTGTTGAGAGTTGTTTGGAGACTTTGTCAGGTCGAAAATGTATTCGAGAAGCAAATAAACACACCTACGTACGTATGTATTATTCATATATATACATATGTATGTACATATACACTTATACTGGTAGCTACTTTATACGTGTATTTATACAACATCATGCTTGCCACCTTCCTTGCATGCTTCGTAATGTTTCTAAATGTTCTGCTGAAGTTTTTGCTAAATGTTTGCGGTTGAGAAACCGGGCGAATATCTTTCGAACACAGTTTCGAAGTGAGTTTCCAAAAATTGGAAAACTTGACTTGGAATTTCGACGCACTTTCTTTAAGAATTTCAAATATTTCACAAAACTTGCTCAAAGCATTTACTTTAAATATTCACAGAATGTGTTCAAATAAATTAACAACCGATGCGAAAGAAAAAAAACTACGCTTTTATAAAAGTTTTCTGTTTTAAAAGTGATTGTTGTATGTTTTATAAAATTATATACATTATTTTCTTTAGTTCTTTAATTTCTCTTAATTGTTTTTAAATTAATTCAGCAGCTTTATTTATTGCATTCTTTATTCATTCATTATTGTTAATATTCGTACTATTATTATTATTATTATAATTATTATTATTATTATTATTGATACTATTGCTATTAATATTACTATTATTATTACTTTCATGGCTATTATATTATTATTGGTACTATTATTAGAGTTATTTTTGTTTTATTTGTTTATTGAGGAACTCCTTCATCCATACCGTGATTTTGATCTTCTTGTTTTATAATTTTTTCATAAAAAGAACTAATTTCAGTAATTAAACTCAACAATAACAACAACAACAGCAACCATGTTAACTAAAACAGATGCTTTAATAAGCAATCCGTAAAGTGAAAGAAATCTCCCGAAGTTGAGAAGAATTGATATCAAAATATTAAATGAAATAATTTAATATTCAATTCATTAAAAATAATAAAATAGAAAAACTATTTTGATTATTAAACAAAACCAACTAATTTAATATTATAATTAAAAACACGATAATTCAGGAACTAATACACAATAATGGAGAGCGATAAAATATCCCATAAATAACAGTTATCATGACTCTCTAATTACAGAATTTAACAAAAATTGTTTTAATAATTCTAATTATAATTTTTTAATTTGTTTTTAGTTTAACTAATTTTGTAGTTTGTTAAAGAAAAGCATCGACATGGGAAAAATAAATGGCCGTCATAACGAAAAGAGTTTAAAATGAATCATCAATTTAAATAATTTAATAAGCAGCAATTAAAAAAAAATATTTATTAAAGAAAACCCCGTAAAACTTTAAAGGATTTAAAATCTTCAGGAAAAAGAGCTTCAGATAAATGGAAGGATTTCTTAACTACTTAAAAGAATTACGGCTTGAGTACTCGTAGTGTGCTGTAGAGAAAAAAAGAAGCAGAGAAACGAGTCACTTGACGGGCAGGAAAGTTGAAGGTGACGATGGTGTGGAAGGGAGGGGCGGAGTTCGAAGGGGGCGAAAAGGGTAAGGGTGGGTGGGGGTAATAGTTTAGAAAAGATTTATAAACTCTCAAGAATTCAAGGAAATTTTCTGTTCTTTCATGTTTTTGGTTGTTTTTCTTTTGTTGTTGCTTGGGGTGCTGTTGTTGGTAGTGTTGTTGTTGTTATTACGATTATTATTATTGTTGTTTTTTGTTTTTTTTACGTTCGCTGCTTTACCAACCACGCCGACGCTTACGATACGTCAAAGCTTACGCAACTTGAGCGCCCAGCGAAGCTTAAAAATGCACGCTAATTTTTGAGTGTTTACGTAGTTTTCATTGCTGTTGTTGTTGTTGTAGTTAATTAGCGTCATCTTGTCGTAGCAGTTGTTGTTGTTTTAGTTGGTGTAGCTGTTGTTGTTGTTGTTGTTGTTGATATCGTTGCTACTGTAGCACTTGTAGAATTTTTAAAGCTTATTCTCTCTTCTTACGTCGTTTGCTGTGCAGCGTCGGTGTCGTCGTCGAAAAGGCTATTTTCTGTGTGTCGAAGGACTCAGGAGATGGTTGGAGGGGGGGTGGAGCCTGCCTCAAGCAGGTCAAACAACTACCAGGAGGGTTTCAAATTAACGCAAAAGCGTAGAAATACATTTTACGCTTCGATGAGGTTAACGTTGCGTTATGCGTTCATTTCGTATTTTCTTTTTATTTCGCCTGTTGTTGTTGTTGTTGTTGTGTTGTTTTTTGTTTCATAAACTTGACTCAAGCTTCGACTAAAGCTTGTTGAGTTCGACGTCGAAGTTCCACAGCTGCTGCTGCTGCTTCGTGCTTCTTATAGCGTTATATTGCACCGTAACGTGACCGTTTGAATTGCTTAACGTAGCGTGAAGAATCAACGTGTTGAACATACACACACACACACACACACACACAGGCGTACGTATGTTGTTATGTATGTCGTAGTTATGAGCTCAACAAAATAGTGACTGAAGCAGGGATAAAAAATTAAAATATAAAAATATCCTGAAGGCGTTCCCAAGGGGAGGATAGCATGGGGGGGGGGGCGGATGGAGCGAGGGATCGACGGGGCAAGGAAAGTAAAAAAGAAAAGAAGCCGTGAAACGAGAAGCCAGCTGATTCATTAAACGAGTCGCACGCCAGCTAAGTTCAAGGCAGCGAAAAGGAAGAAAAAAAGTGGGCGGGGCGGGTCGGGGCTGGTAACTGAGGGTGTCGTATGAAGAGCGGCGCCCTACTTTCTTGCCCGGCTATCGTTATTCTTGTTGCTGTTGTTGTGATTATTGCTCTTGCCATCCAATTATAAAAGTTTGTCTTGCGTTACGCTACGAAAAGCCACGCAACGCAACGTCAGGTGAAGTTTAAAGTTGCGACGAGTGCGTTACGCACTTTGAGGGCATAAAACGCCAGCCTGACAGGGAATCGTTAGTGTTGTTGTTGTTTTTCTTGTTCATTGTTTTTGTTGCTAGCATTGTGGTGGCTGCTGATGTTGTTGTTGTTTCTTTGTTTGTTTAAGCTTACGTTTTGTTTTGTTTTTTCTGTGTGTTTGTTTTTTGTTGCTTTGTGTTGCTATGTTTTATTTACAAACTAAGAGACTAGAATAGAATTTTAATGCTGTTTTTCTTCTGTTTTTGTATTCTTTCCGCTTACGTCTTGCGTTGTTGTTTCATCTACTTAAGTAAACGTAACGTATTTACATAGTAACTGAACAGAAAGAAGAACGAAAGAGATCTCAAAGAGAAGCGAAACAAACATAATTCGCAACTTATTTGCATAAAAATAATTAAGGTTTCTGTGATGTGAGCTTAAGTTGCGTGCTACGTTGACGCACTTCGTTACGTAAGCATGAAACTTCGTTGCATTAATTTTTCACACGATTTCCGCTCAATACAATTTTTGCGCCTAACGTCTTTTGTGACAGTGTTCTGTTACGTCATAAGATACGTAAGCATACTGCGTAAGCATGCCATGTAAGCGTAACCACTTTTTTTGTGAATTCAAACGCCCACAAGTGCGGCTATAAAAATGTTTTTTAAATCATTTTACATAACTACTTACGTCTTAACGTCTTCACCACCATCTTCATATGTTTGCTTATCTTCTTGCTATTTTAGTCACCTTCTTACGTTAAATTGAATGAATTCTCGCCCCCTTCCGCACGCCGCTTTGGCTCAGTAGCGCGGTGCAGCGCCGCCCATCACAGTGACCACAGCAGCCGCACTTGAGGCCTCCTACAGCTATACAAGATGGCCGTCGGCGTCGGTGTACGCCATGGTGGTCACGCCCCCTCCGCCCGCCGTGAAGCTGCTGAGATTGTTGTGCGGGTTCGTCGGATCGTAGATGTCGCTGCTGCTGGTGGTCATCAGCAACGCGTTGCTCGGGATGTTCAGGATCTGCAAACTGCCCGCTCCGGACGTCGGCACGCCCACCAGACTAGCGTTCAGCAGTTGGTGCTGCTGCTGCAGGAGTTGCTGTTGTTGATGTTGCTGCTGTTGATGCTGCTGTTGATGCTGCTGCTGTTGTTGATGTTTGTTGCGGTTGGGATCCTTGAGGATGCTTTGTGGCTGCTTCGGAGTGGAGCTCAGCGGCTGCGAGAGGCTGCCGTTCGGCGCCATCGGGCAGGTATTCGATATATTGGCAATATTCACCGCATGCAAATCGTGCAGCAGCTGAATGCCCGTCATGTTTGTGTTGTTGGTGGTGTGGTGCGTCACATCGGGTGGTGGGACGCCGATGACACCGCGCATGATGCCGCGTCTCAAGGTACCGCTGCCGCTGCCGCCGCCGCCGCCCCCCATGGAAGCGCCACTGATGACGGAGGCCTGCGAGACGGGCTGCAGATGCGCCATGGGCAGGGGTGGAGTACTGAAGTCCAGCTGCGGGGGGTAATCCTGCAAAGAAGAAGAGCACAAAAGAAACGAGGTGAAAAGATGGAATATAAAAGAGCGTGTATAGAGATATAATAAGAGACATAAAGATATAATAAGAGGCATAAAGATATAATAAGAGAAAATATTATGAGAAAGAGAAAAACTCTTCTAATTTCAATGTTACTCTTTTTTTTAAGCTAAGTATTTATTTTTTATTCATAGCTTCTCGAAAACTCTATCAAAACTTTTGTCATTTCGAAAGACTTGTGAAAAATAGCTGTTTTTAACATTTTGAATACTTTAAATAACTAAATTTCTTGGCCATCAACTTTGCGGCCACCGAAATTCTTAATTTATTTCTTTCTTGGATCAACAAATCGTTTCCTTGCTTTGATGCATCGCTGTTGTAAAGAAGTTGAACTCATTTCGTTGTGCTTCATCCTTTGTTTTGTTGTTTATTTTCTGCAGCTTCTGCTGTGCGTTGTTCCAAAGGACTCCAAACTGACGACCTTCACTAGCGCACTCGCCCTATCTTTCTCTCTCCTCCTCTCTCTCTCTCTCCCTCTCTGTGTGTCTCGCTATCTTTGCTGCACTCCTTCCCTCATCTGGCGTTCCTTCAAGTTTCTTTCTTTGCACTTGTTTCGGCGCTAAGAATCTTCAACTTGTTGTCCATCACAGCATCGCGTATCCTTGTGTCAAAAGGATCTGCTGCAATCTTAGGCATGCTGTTGTTGTTGTTGTTGGATCTTAAAACTTTATTTATTTCTGCCATAAGTTCATCATTTGTTCGCTTTCAGTTTCTTGTTTCGGGAGCGTTTTTTTCCGTTTTCTGTTCAAACAATTTTCTATGTTTTCTTTTGTTTATTGTACGAAACTTTGAACAACAACAACAAAAAGGCAAGCAAAAACAACAGCAACAATACAAGCAACAACAACACAAGCACCACCAACAACACAAGCAGCAACTGTTTGGTTTTTCTTTGCTTTGCTTGAAAAATGGTGCGATTGCTACTGCCGCCGCTGTGTTTGTTGTAAGAAGCGCAAACTACAGCAGTAACAAAAGCAACAACAAAAGTATGAAAAACGCCATCAACAACAACAACAACTCCGAGTATTCATGGATGGTTTAATGGGAAAAGTTTTCCATTTGATGAGGTTGCATCGCCTCGCATTCCATCGCATCGCATCGCATCACTTTGCGTTTCCATGCTTTAGATGTCTACGCACTCCGCTTGCAGTTCCGGTACAAAAAAGGACTAAAGTTCTATCTGAAGGATGCGCTCGGTATATCTGCGGAATAACCTTGCATTAACAGTGACATTTATGAGTTCAGCAGACAGCCAGACAACCGCAGCGAACGTGGTGCCTCGTGTGACAGCTGCATTTAGTGAGCTGCTTTAAATCAAGGACCAAGAAGGACCCTTTAAATCCTTTGCTGCGTTGAATCCTTTCGCAGCAAAAAAGTTGTTCGTAAAAATGAGGAGCTTATTTTTATGTGTTTGCATTCTGGTCTTCTTCTGGCCACTCCCACGCTTTCAATCGCTTTCGGAGTGGGCTTTTAAAAACATCTGTTCAGCTTCTTCGGATCTCTGTCACGTTGATGATCATCTTCTGTACCCTTTTCGCCCTCCGTCTCTTCGCTGCTCCTCCTTTCGTTCGGTGAAATTGATTTTCGGTTTGCATGGGCGCACGATTGAGATTGATACGCAGTCGTTGCGCTGCGACAGCGCTGTCGCTCTGCTGCTGCGACTGCAATTCATCACTCTGAGCTCAAGAACTGGACTATGATCCATTCCCCCCCCCCCCCCCCCCCCCCCGGTCCCTATGATTCCTTCGTCCGCCCCTGTGGCTGTCCAAGCTTGCTGTTGGCTTTGATCAATGGCAACATTTCTCAAGGACTTTTCCAGGGAGGGATAACGGACAAATCTCGGTCCCTTCTCGCTCTCCTCTCTTCCCAGCGAGTAACTTCTGCCAGTTATAAATTTTTAATGACTTCGTCATTGTTGCCTCTCTGCCAACGCTGCGTTGTGTTACCTAGCAACCGATACAGCAACCGATACAGCAACTGATACAGCATCGAATGCCGCTGAAATTGCAGAAAATGTTGCTTCTTTTCGAACAGCAGGAACAACAAAAAGTAGAGTGAGAGAGAGTATAGGGAAGGAGAGAGAAAAAACACACAATAATAGCAAACCGAATGGAAAACTTTCATTACAATGAATAGATTTCATTTTCATTTTTACGAACCGAACATCGGAATCAGAACGAGAACTTTTCTCGCAACAGATAAAAAGATTTCAGATTTTAGCACAAAATCGTGGTTGGCCAGGATTCCGAGTTTATCTCTTGCAAGGAGTTGGTTTTGATTGTGCGAGTGATGAAGGGCGTAGAGCTTTCTTTGAAGAAGATAGAAGAGGGGCGAGGGGAGGGGACGATTGGACCAGGAGGCTGGACAAGGAGTGTGGTGAGGGGTCCGATGAATCCTCATCCATGTGATGAATAGAAGCTTGTGACTGTCATTACGCTAGATTTGGTTCCAAAATAGAAAGTTTAAACTGCAAATCCATCGATTTGATTGAAAAGTTGAAAATTTTCTAGTGATTTTGGCAAATGTTTGCTCTCTCTCTTCTTCTTCCCCCTCCTCCTCATCTTCTTCATCATCATCGTATATTGTTCAATTTTCGGCTACAATAGATTGAAATCACTATGATGATGGGCTGATGTAGGATGGGTGGATGGTTGAATGGTTGGCTTTTCTGGCTTCAATGGTTTTCAGATGTTTGTACAGATTTAATGGATTTTTATATTGATTACAGTGATTTGCAACATGAAGAACGCACAAAATGAATACAACAACAACAATAATAACAACAACAACAAAGAGAATATAATAGTTTTGAAGATAATCTCTCCTATGATCGCATTATACGAGTATATATCTTATATATCATTCGTGGTTCATTTTATGAAATAATATTTTAAAAGACAGCTGATTTTATTTCACTGATTTTAAGGTTTTTTTAAAAATATACCAATTTACCTTTTAAACTGAATTGGAAAAAGATGAAAACTGATAAAATACAACTTTTCATTTATTCCTTAAATATAATTCTTTAAAAATAAACAACAAAAACTAAATAAGATTATAAATAAAATATGATTAAATAAAACTGGATTATAATAAATAACCATAAAAATTAAAGATAACAAAATTATTAAACTAAAAGATGAAAAGAGCACAATAAATTGAAAAACTCAAACATTTGAATTATTTAAAAAATTGATTGATTTCCGTAAAAAAAACCTCAAATAAAATTAAATAAAAAATGACTGTTGATAAAATACGAATTACAATTTATTGCGATTGTGTATGTATTAAAATTGTTTAATAAATACTACAAAAGATAGCCAAATCCATAAATTAATAAATTAATAAATAATGGAGATCAGTTATAAAAGAAAATAAATCTAAAAATAATTATTATGACTTTTGGGGTGTCATTATTTTTATTATTCTCCTCATATGTATATTAATTCGTTTTAATTTCTATTTTTTTCGCTTTCAAATACTATGAAATATTATGCAAAATGATTATAATTAAAATTTTCTTTTGATTTATTTATTTGTATCTATTTCATATTTGTTCTATTTCATAATAGAAAGAAAAAAACACGAATGATTTATAACATTTCCAAAGCGTTTTAATTATAAGAGGAGTTTTTATTTTGTACAAATTTATTTATTAACAAACAACAGCAAAAAAAGGAAAACCAAACAAATACGAAAGCCAAAAAAATACAAAAAGCAACAAAATTCAAAAAGGAACCAAATACAAAAACCAAGTAAATACAGAAAGCAACTAAATACAGAAAACCCAACAAATGCAACAATAACACAAATCAAATGATTGTGTGATTCATCATGATGATGATGATGATCACTTTTTTAACACTGTTCCTTAGCTTCGCAATTCAGGTAGAATTACATACATTTTGTTGTTGTTTGTGTTGTTTTTTGTTACTTGCTTTATAGATTGTAATTATTAAATGCAGTATTTATTTAACAAAATATCTACTTATGTAAATCTCTCTGTATTTCTCAGCATTTTGGAAATAATTTTCATATCTGATCAGAGTAAAGTTCATCACTGCTCAACTGTTGTTGTATTGTTTCTTGTGTTGGCTTTGTTTTTGTGCCCGAAGCTAATATTTGCAGTCATTTGAATTGCCAACGAAATGTTGTCAAAGAAAAGTAAAGTAAATAAAGGTTTATCACATAAACGATGTAGATATCGATCCCTGTCTCTATCAGAACAGAGGAAAGACCACAATCACAAACATAATATTGAACAAGAATCACCTGGATTTAAAAATACATAATACAATAATAAATAATATATTATTAATTAAAAAATAAATAATAAAGAAAACAAATTAATAAAATAGATACATAAATAATAAAAATATATTTAAATAAACCAAGTTAGGGTAAAAAAATTGATATAGTTAAACATAATATAATAGAATAATAATATAGAATAATACAATAGAATAATAATAAAAGTGAAAATGAATTTCAATTCGAAATCTGTTGATTAAATATAATTTTAAAGACACAAACACATTCAATGCACACTTAGGCACACACACAGACATACACACACACACAACCTGACCCAAATCGTTGAATTTATATACTTATATAATATATATAATAAAAACTTATGGTTGAGTATGTTTTTGATGATAAGATACACAAAGAAAATCGACATTTTTATGTACTCGTACGTTGAAAAGTAGAACAAAATTCGGAAGAAGCTTCCGTGACAGTAATAAAACAAAAAGTTTTGAAATAAAATTTTCAAGTGGCACCCAGAGAGACACACAAACACATACACACACATAGGAGTACACACACATGTCTGGTAATCGTGTTTCATATTCGTATAAATGAAGCTTTGCCAATGCATCTGTACTCTTCGTGCTTCTCTCTTCTATCTCTCTCTCTTGCACTCTGTGTGTCAAATTGAGAGTGGCTATTGGACAGTACTTGTTGTTGTTGTTGTTGTTGTTGTTGCTGTGGGTTTTTTATTATTATTTGTTTTGTTACTGTTTTGACCAAAACTAAAACCATTTAAGCCTCAAAACACGTTGTCGAATTTGAATTGTGCATCAACGACTGACAGCAGCAGCAGAAGCGGCAGCAGTTAAATAATAATAAGAAGAAGAAACCAGCAGGGACGAACACGAATACAGACACTCTCTGTATGTAGAACACACAGACACACACACACACACACAAAAACGCACTAAACTATCAAAACTAAAATCGGTGAACTTAGAAGCAAAATGAAAACATCACCAACAACAGAAACAGAAACCAAAAACAAAACAACAACAACACCATGTGTATAAGCTATAGAGCACTATACTATAGAATAGATTATAAAATTCCACAGAAGATAGAAAAACTAATAAATTCGAAAATATTTAAAAGCTTGAAACTTTAGAAAGGAGAGGCTAACAATAACAATAACAACAAAAACAACAAACATTCACTCAAACATGAAAGCTTTGAAATAATCGTATATTTCGAACCCAGGTTAGTGTAAAGAAAACCGAAACAATTTGTTGTTGTTCGATAATAATAATAAGAGCATCAAAAACAATAACAAAAGTAGCAACAATTAATTCCAATTAAAACGAATGAACAACAATAAAGCTGCTTTAGAAAAGAAGAAGAAGAATAAGAAGAAGATGGATAAGAAGAAGCAGAAACAGAATACATAAGAGTCCTTTCAACATAAGAAAGAAGACTTAATTTCCATAAACTCAGCATTAATATTAAAATAGCTTTTTCGCAACATAGCAATAAATCTGAATAAAATAGGATTTCATTCATTATTTTTCTCAATAATTAAACTCGAGTAGTTTTTGTGGAGGGGGAGGGGGATTCGGGGAAAACCCTCAGCTACAGTAAATTTCAGTAAAATTTTGTAGGAAAAAAAAATAAAAAATAAAACAAATAAATAAAAAATAAACAAAAATAAGCTGAGTGGATTTATAAATACTTAAAGAAACATATTCTTTGAATTAAGATTTTAATGATTACTAAATGATGATAATTTCTTATAGATTCCTTTACGTTTCCACCTTCGAGTTCTCTTCAAAAATATTAAACAAAAAAAAATTAGAAATAAAATAAAACTTATTAAATAAGAGAAAATCTCCTTCAAAAATGTTGTTTACTATGATTTTCTCTGGATAAGGATTTTCAATTAAACTCTGATTAATAATAATTATAATCTGCTGAAAAAAACAGAGAAACAAATCTTTGTTTTGCATTTCTATTATATATAAAACCTTAAATATAACAGCAACAATAAAATATAAAATTATCATAAAAATAAAAATATTTATGATACGAAAAATAGAATCTGTTATTTTATTGTAATCGAGATCTGTGATAAAAATCATACGCAAGGTTCAGTGTTTTCATTGGCTTTCAGGCCACTAAATATTTTCAAAACAAAAAGGGAACAGACAGCCAGATAGACAGACAGACAGATAGACAGACAGACAAAAGAACATACAAACGGAAAGTCAGTCAGTTTTTATCGTGAAAAACTACATAAAAACTCTGCTGTTCCTCTAAAATTAAGAGTCCTGTCTATAAAAACCAATGATTTTATGGGGAACTTTGCAATGACGACAATAGCGACGATGATTACGATGATTACGATGGTAATGATGATGACGATGATGACATATTTTATTGTTAATGGGTAGTTTAGAGTGTGTGGTGCACCTGCAGCGCAAAAAACGTAAAATAATCACAACAGCAACAACAACAACGACAACGACAACAATTACATTTTTTACCCAAAACACCGAAGAGACCCTCAAAAACCGACAACAACAACAACAACAATCTAACCGCTCACAACTACGAGTAAATTAATTTCAAGCTTCGAAAGGATTCCGAATTCGGTGGCAGGATTTTCAGGATTACAAAAAAAAAAGAATGGACACAAAAAAAAAAAATTCAATTCCGAAAATAAATTCATATAAAACTGGAGGCTTGGACGCGAAGTTTTAATAAAATAACCTTGCGAAATGACGCTGAAGCTTTGAAGAGACAGGAGGAGGAGGTGGTGGAAGGAGGGGAGGTGGGGAGGAGGAGAAGCAGGAGGGGAGGAATAAAGCCAACTTGGGGGACAACATGAACAACAACAACAATAATAATAACAACAGCAGGAACTACAAAATAAACATAAAAAATAAAATCTACCCGCTGCAGCTGCTGCTGTTGTTGTTGCCTAAAAATGGCGCACTTCGATTAAAACACATTTTAATTCATTTTTTATTTTCACCTTTTTTCGCATTCACCCCCCCCCCCCCCTCCCCTTCCCTTCTTTTATTGTTTTTGTATTTTATTTCGTTGCTGTGAGTGGATTTGCAGCAATATTTTTGAAAATTTATTTGAACAAGAAACAATTTTTTTGTCGTTAGTCCTGTTGTTGTTGCTGTCGAGTGGTAGCGTTACTTAGTATACCGTTGTTGTTGTTGTTGTTGTTGCTGTTGTTATTATTGCTGGACCCAAGAACTACCAATTTCATGGTGCTCTGTGCCTCTTCGGTGTCATGCGGCTTAATCTGATTTCGTCAGCCTCGCTGTTGCCTGGCCACAGCTGCACGTTGTCCCTATCAGTCCCCCTAGATTCCCCCTCCCCATCGTTCCCTCTACCAACACCCTTTACTATAAAGCATACTGGTATTTTTTTAAAAGTCATTCGCGGTTTTAATGCACGCTATTTTGTCAGCCTCTTGGTTTTATTTTCTTTTTTCTTTTTGTTTTGATCTACTGTATTTTAAAATTGGCAGCTTCAGCAGTTTTTTATGCTGCAGCAATTTGTTGTTACCGCTGGTGTTGTTGCTCCTCTATTGTTGCAACAGCGTCAGTTTGCAATTTTCACCGCTCGAGCGTTGACAATAATACACTGAAAGCACTCACTCACTCATCCACCCAGAGAGAGAGAGAGGGAGAGAGAGAGATAGCGAACTCGTTTACATGGACAGTCATTCCGCCTTCGCTGCACCCTGCTTTTTGTCCACCCAACCGGAAGCGGAAACGGAAGTTTCGGCTGATTCGTATTCGCAGCTGCTAACAAATGTCATGTAATTTTTCACTAACTTCCGTTTGCGCGTCACTTGGTAATTCAGCGGCGATGATGATGATGGTGGCGGTGGCGGTGATGGTGATGGTGGTGTAAGTGTTGTTGTTTTTTCTACTAAAGTTATAGTTGCTGGGTGCCTACATTTTCATGGTTGTCACTGCTGCTGCTGCTGCTGCTGTTGTTGTTGCTGATGATGGTGTTCGGGCTGCTTTCATGCGTGACTCAACTCATCGATTGACACTGTTGACATGTCGTCAACAGTGCTGTTGTTGTTGTTTATTTGTTGCTGTTGTTGTCGTAGTTGTTGTTGTTGTTTTTGCTGCATTCATCACCATCATCCTCATCGTCGTTCTGGCGATGCTGCTCATCGAAACCGTGCCGAATACTCGATTTGCAAGTGTTGTGAACATGTTCTACATTGGTTCCTAGCTCTAAATGTGTATGTGGATGTGTGTGTGTGTCTATGTGTTTATGTGTGTGTGTATGTGTATGTACGTGGGCTTGTATATGTGCATTACTCTTTTTTGGTGTTGAATGATGGCATCAGAGTAACTAAACTACTCTAATCTCCATTTTTTAGTTACTTCTTCTCTTCGATGCAATAAATTTTAAAACTGGTCCGGGGAATGAATGTCGAGTAGTTGCGCTTTATAAAAAACCGATTATTTTTCTTTTCTTTGAAGTTTTTTTAATTCGTTCAATACACATATTAATGTTGTTCAGTGTATTAAATACGAATTCTTATTGAAATCATTCTGTGCTCATTGTTGTTTTAAATATTGTGAATTTTGTGTCAGAAACCTTTAAAGACTCAAATTTTCACCCAAAAAACCGATTACTCATAAACAGTATATTTTCGCAGCTTTCAAGAGACTATTTAAGCTTTTTGTGAGCTTATTTACAGCTGTATAACATGGACAGCTTTTCATCCTGAAAAAGTTTTGAACCTTTCGGAAAAGTATTTTAAAACTCCGTTTTAAGAGTATTGATTGAAACAACATTGGAGCCGTTTGAGTAGTATTGCTGTCATCGCATTATAGCCCACTGTGCCGAAGAAGTTCGGAGCTTTTCCATTACTGAACCGTTGATGGGGTCATTAATGGGTTTTTTTGTTTCTTGCCGATGGTGATCATTTAGCAGATTTAGCAGTTGTTGTTACATGCTTGTACTGTATATCTGAGCTACACCACTCTCTCTGAATGTCTGTCTGCTTGACTGTGTATTTGTCTCATTCACTCTCCCTCTGTCACTCTCTCCACCTCGCTCACTCTCTCTCCCTCGCTCACTCTCTTTTCATTCCTCTCTCTTTGCTTTGGTGACGCAAATATGTTGTGATTTGTGCGCTCCAGCTGCAGTTAATGATTGTTATTGCTGCATTCACCATTTAATGGCCCTCAATTGAAGGATTGTTGAATTGTTGAATCACGCGGATTCCCAATGCAACCAACTGCATCGACGAAATACAGCTGCAGTGGCAAAAATGGTCTCCGTTGTGAAGCACAAAACATTTGCACAACACATTAAAATGGCGGTAGCGGCGTTGTGAATGCGAATGCGTTGACATGCGGCCCCCGGTGGCCAGCGAATGGACACAACAAGGACATCAGGAACAGGATACGCAGCGTGGACACACAGCGAGGACACACAGCGGTCGATGCTCGAGGGGAGAGCAGAAGAATCGGAGAGTTCGTGTTGTGGCGATGAGTTGAATTTTTCTGCTCGTCCTCCGCACAAAGGAAATGCAAGTTACAACATTTTGTTGTATTGGTTGTGATGGCGGAAGTGAAACACAACAAACACACAACACACACACACACACACACACACACACACACATGCCCGCACTCACAGTATCGCACGTCATTACGTGTAGCTACAAGCGTCGTTACCAGGGTCAACAATTAAACATCGTGCAGAAGTTATAAACAGATGTTGCTCTTTCGCTCTCCAGCTGGCTGCCTGATTTAATTGGTTTCTCTCACACTCTCCCTCTCTCTGTCTCTCTTCTCTCCTCCGCTTTTGGTTCTGCTGCCATTCGCTGTCTCATTCACGTGCGCGCTCTATCTCTTTCTTTAGCTGAAGTAATCGGCAATTTAATTAGAAAACGATTTTCAACAATTACTGCGAAGACTTCTGTTGAAATATGGATGGATGAGGGAATGGATGAGTGGATGGATGGATGGAGGGGTGGTTGGATGCCTGGAGAGGGAGGAGAGGGGGTATTGGATGCTTGTACTGCAGAATCGTAAAAGTTGTGTGGATCAGAAAACTTTTTTATCGTAAATAAAGAAAAAAACAAAACAACAAAAGAAACAAATAAAATAGTGAAGCAACTTTTAATTGCTGTTGAGTGTGGAAAATATAAAAAGTTTGAAAGCACAGTAAATAGAAGAAGATTCTGTACGTTAATCAAGTTTCTACGCAAAGTTTACGTCAGAGGAACAGTGAGAGGTCTATAAAATACACACACGAACACACATATACAGCCACACACACTCACATCCACACATATACAGCCACATACACTCACATCCCCACTTATACAGATACAATGATGTTTCAATGTGAGAAGAATGAAAAACGTGGATTTCGCAGAGAGATCAGAAATAATTACAGAAAACATTACGTCGAGTTCTTTCGAAGGATCAAAAATTAACTCAGTTTAATCTGGTTCTTTTAATGAAGTATGAAGTGCAGTACAATGCAGGGTGTTGCCGAATATTGTCGAAACCCTCTGCTATCTGAGTGATTAATACGTTGGTTTGCTTATTTGACATCAGAAAAGGTTACGTAGTGTGTAACCGATCACATGTATAACCTGTCTACACATGAATATACGAAAGATTTAATAAGATTCTATATAAGAAAGATTAAACTTTTACAGGCAGCTGTGTGTATGTCTATTGATGTGTTTGAAGTGTTTTTTGTGTTATGAACATTTAAAATTTAATACCAAAATGGATTTCAATTCAAGGGTTCCATAGGAATTATTTTCTTAATAAATTCTGGAATATTTTTGGAATAACTTAAAGTCTCAGATAGTAAACCTGCAGACCGTTTTCTCTCATTGTTTCCGGTTTTCTAAGAATTTTGAATTGAATTTATTAAAATATGATGTGTTGGAAAACGAATTCCTTAACGAAAAGTATGTAAAATCGTTAAAAAAGTTCTCTCTGTATTATTGCTTTTATACAATTAAATTGTTCATTCAAAATTAAGATTTTAAAATTAATTTCAAAACTAAGAATGATTCCAGAACTGAATGATTATAGAACTGATAAAAGATTCGTTGAATTCCTTGGGTAGAGTAAGTCTGAGTGAGTAAGTAAATATTTTTAAAAAGCTACGGAAAAGCTTGAAAAATGTTGGCAAATTAAACTGATGATAATTGTTAATGGGGCACATACGTTGATAAACACACACCCTGTAAAACTTCCACAGAGAAAACCAGCCAAACAAACAAAGAAAAAGAAAAAACGAAAACAAAAACAAAAACAAAAAAAAAGAACCATATGGTACTTGATGCTGCACAATTGAGTTCATATCTGTGCATCCGGTTCGGCGAAGGAGCGCAAACATGTGAATCGAATGAGTGATTTTAATTGCGCTTTAATCCTTGATAGCGAACAAGTATTTATTGTAGCAGCAGAAGCAACAAGAACAATTACAACAACAGCAATATAACCAGCAACAACAATATAACCAATAGCAATAACAAGAAAAGTAATAATAAAAAAACCAACAGTGTTACCTCTAAAAAATAGCCATCCAAAAAAAGAGGTGGTAAAAAAGTAGTTAATAAAAAACTAGTAGAAACACAGAAGCTCACAAAACAATTGAAAAATAAATTAAAATACAACAAAGAAAGCAGAGAAAAACAATTGAGCAACAGCAACAATTTAAGTTCTACGGTATTGCAGTCAAAGAAACAAACAAATACAAAAAAGAGTAAAAAAAGCAACCATTTTGTTTGCATGAGCGGTAAAGCGTACCTCAAGAGGGAGCAAGAAGCAACGAGAACAGAATATCATGAACACGAACAACACGAAAATAAAAACAACAAAGAGTAGTAATATCAAAAACCACAGCAACAACAACAAACAAAAAAAAAAACAAACACCAGGCAACCAGCCATTCGTAGAGCAATCGATGGAGCCCTGTTTCTGTCCCGGACTTGCTTCTAGACAGCGTCCCCCGTAGACATCTCCTGCTACATCAGCAGCCTTCTCTTCCCATAACCACACTCCTCTTTCATCACCACCCTCCTCCTCCATCTCCTTAATATTTGAAGATCGTGTTTACAAGACTCAACTCACAGGCTTCTTTTTTCTCTCATGAGCTTTTCGAATTTTTTTTCTTTTACTATCCACTTCTTTTGCCTTCACTATCAACATCATCCTGAGCCTCCACCTCATCCTTGTCCTGATCCTGTTCTGATTTGTTTCCTTCTATTCCTCTTTCCACATTTTTTTTTAACCTCTTCCACTATTTTTGTTTTGTTGTTCTTGTGTGTTCTTTTGTTTAATTTCTCTTTGCGTTTTTCCAGTTTTATTTGCGCGAAATCGGTGCGCATTGAGTTTCAATTAAAATTTCGTCCTTTTTAAGGACGCAACAAATCCGCCCATCGTCCAGAGTCACTCAACTCATGAACTGGACTTTCTGCACTCATTTCGCTCATTTCAACAACAGTTCTTTCTACGTTTATTTGCTTCAGTTGTAGCTGTCTTTAATGTCTGCATATTTTTCAGTAGAAAAGAGAAATGAAGGGATTCGACACCTCACTGCGCCCCCCTCCGTCCCACACTCATCCCGTGGCAAATTAAATACCATTTAAAGTGAATTTTAGTCGAAAAGCTGCTTTATAAGTGGACGCAAGCAAACGACGGGCGTCGCTACCGCTGCACAAAGCAAAAGAGTTACAGCAACAACATCAGAAAGAAAGAGAAAGAGAGGGGGAGAGAGAAAGGCATAAAAGGGGCAGACAGAGAAAGAGAGAGAGGAAGGGCAACGCAGGGCAACAGTGAGTAGTTAATTGAGGAGCGTCGTTCCTGCAGTTTATTAGTGAAGAGCACTCAATAATATGCCGCGCTTGACTAGTTAAGTACACGCTGCAGCTGCTGGTTGCCAGGGGGCGTGGCGCGGCATAACTGAAGGGGGGTTGAAGAGCTAAATAGTTCATAATTAACTCGGGTAGTTAGTTGATTAACTATTTACAGACGAGCGCAATTCAACGAGCAACGACTGACTGACGACCGACAGAGTGCGAATGAGTGAAAGGTCATAACTGAATAAAGTACGAATAACTGTGGTTATTTTGTGCCAAACAGAGTCACGCCGTACGTAACACGTTACGTTAGTTTTTTCAAATCTACGCACTTGAATGAGTTTCGAATAAAGCTTTGATGTTATAGAAATCATTAAACGCTTTTGAAATTAGTTTTAGTTTCATGAATATTGACAAATATTGGATTACTTTTCTTTATTTTGCATTATTTTGCTTTATTTTGATTTATTATGTATTATTTTGTTTTAATTTGCATTATTTTGCTTTATTTTGCAATATTTTGCTTTATTTTGCTTTAGTTTGCATTGTTTTGGTTTATTTAGCTTTATTTTGCATTACTTTGCCTTTATTTTGCATTATTTTGCTTTCTTTTGATTTATTATGTATTATTTCGATTTATTTTGCATTATTTTGTATTATTTTGCTTCATTTTGCACTGTTTTGCTCTATTTTGCATTATTTTGTATAATTAATTTACTTTTACTATATCAATTAAACTGTCAATTCTAGTAGCGGATTTATGTAATCCACCACCAGTAGTTTACCAGTCTTGAGCTTTTCTAGTAACTTCTTCACTTCCTTACGGAAATTCGTAGATTTTCATTTGTTTCTCTCTCAAAATACCACAATTTAATGCATTAATTCTACTTAGAAGAAGCCCATTAAAAGTAGCAAATTGATAAATTGAAATTAAATCAGTTTTTCAGCTAGAAGAAACACTCAGAAAAGAGAAGAAAGGAAACGAAAAACCGATTGATGTCGCTCGTTCCTTCTTTTTCAATTACTTATCTTGATGCTGAGTCGTTGGTCGCTTGGTTGCTTTGGTCGGATCTGCGGAGGCCATCACAACCACGCCGAATGGACGCAGGTCGGGCAGCAGCGCTGACTGCCTGCCTGACAATCCACGATATCGCTACAATTGATAAATTAAGCCGTGCAGAGGGGTGCAAAAGAAGACACCGGGGGGTTTGGGGGGGCGGGGGTTAGGATAAGAGGAGTCGTCTTCCCTGCCAAGTGGTGCAAAACTGTGATATCGTCTTAACCATTCTTTAAAAGTAACTAAAGCAAACAGAGCTGCGAAGATGTTTGGCTGGTTGGTGGACAGGGAGTCAGAGTTGCCAACTTAAAGATGAAATAAAATAAAATAATTTATTAGAAAAAAACAAATTTACTGCCAAGGAAACCAACTCGGCTTCGGTGAAGCATGAAAATTGACATTCAAATGAAAATGAAACTTAAAATTGTTGGATTTTATTATGTGCGTCCTTAAAAAAGTGAACTCTTGTCTTGTTGTACTTCGTGTTGTTTCTATTATTGTTGTTATATGTATCCCGCTCTCGCTCTCTCTCACTTTCTTCCTCTCTTTCTTCATCTCCTTCCTGCTCATTTTCCCCAAAAAATACTTCGCTCACTTTACGTGGAAACTTTTAATATGTGTTGTGAACTCTGCTATTGTTGTTGTTGCTGTTTTCTGTTGTCTTTGATACTGCTTTGGGTCGAGTTTAATTCTGAGAATTCTGTGCGAATGTTCAGAATGATTGTGCGATGTACGAGTTTTCCGTTTGTCTGCTTATGAAGCTGAGCCAAGAGTAGCAACGAATGCCAGAGACAGAAGGAAAGGTGAAAAGTTTCTTCGTACATCACTTGTTTGAGGAATTTCATGTTCTTTTTCGCAGTTCTATCCGAGGCTCAGGGGCTACACAACTACAAAAAAATAGGAAAAAATAAAACAAACACAACGATGATGGCTGACTTCCTGCCGGAAGTGGAGCACGCAATTTAAAATGACTTGATGCTGAGTCAACTTGAAGAAGTATTGTTAAAAAAAAAGAAACAAAAACAAACAAAAAGAAACAACAACTTTTAAAATTAAGCAATTAATTTGAAGTTACGAAAAATTATATCAAAAGTTTGGAGGTTAGAAAAGTGCGATTGTTGTTGCTGGTGTTGTTTTTTGCTTTATTTTCTATTTTTCCTTTAAAATTTAATCCAAAAAAGTTGAAGAACTTAAAACTTTTGTTTGGCGAAACTATTTAATTGTTTGCCATGTACTCTTATATGTTGTGTGTATGTGTGTGTGTGTGTATACGCACTTGTAATCCTTTAATTGTGTGTGTGTTTGTTTGCTGTTGTAATGTAAGCTTTTGTAAACTTCAACGAAAATAAATAAACACCACAAACTGAAAAATTGTGCAAAAAAATATGCGCTTAAATTGCAAGCATTCATTGTGACAATATATCAATATTTGAGGTCATGTGTTTGTGTGCGATTACGAGTAAACCTTGAAAAAAATCGCCTTCAGCTTTGTCTTTATTTGTGCTTCTGTTTGCTTCATCATAGTATCTTGATTCAATTATTTAAATCGACCGCTGAAGTTGTTGTCACTACTTAAAGTTTAACACAGACACACACAGACACATACGGAGGAGCACAAGCACACATCAAACACATCTCAACACTTATCTATACAAGAACTTTAAAGTGCTTTCATTTATTTATTTGCTTTCTTCGCTTGTCTCTTCTTTATGTGTGTCTGTCTATCTGAATGTGTGTATATGTGTATGTGTGTGTGTTTACTTTTACTATTGTTTTGACTTTTATGGCTCGACAGTTTAAACTTGTCTAAATGGCAATCCAACCGCACTACAATAGCAACAACAACATCAACAGCAACAATATTAACAACACACCAACCGAAACAACCATATCAACCATAAGCAACCGACAACAAAAGTCGAGAACTTAACCAAAATTGAATTAAAATTCCTTAAATCGTTCGTTACACGTTGACTAGAATTTCAATTGATTCGATGTCGTTGTCGATGTTTATCCGAATGGGAATGCGTTGGTATTTGCACATTCTTCACACTTGACACGCACAGAAGTGCGTATTTACGAACATATTTTAAATAAAACACATATGTGTTTTATATTTGCATGGAAAGTATACAAACATTACATTAGTGTATCATATTTCATTGAAGAAAAGCTGTAAACAGCCAATAGCAACTTTCTAGAGGCGGAAATTCGAAAGCATTACCACAGGCTCAGAGTTTGACATCACTTAAGAAGGTTAAATAAGAAATTGAAACTGTATCCCGTCTCTCTTGAAGAAAACCACTGAAGAAATGCGGTGTCAGATAATAATTTTGCTTGGTTCACCACGACGTATGAGCAACAATTTGTCAAGTAATATTATTGTTATAATGTCATTAATTGTAGGCAAAATAAGCGCAATAAAATTCAGAACATTTTCATCGAATATTAAATTAGATTAAAGGAGGAAATTTCAATATATTTCACATTGAATGACAGCTGTCATAAACATGGAGAAATATTGATTATGAATTATTAACGAACTTAAATTGAATATCGAATTTTAACTACAAATGTTTGCTATATAATATAATTAATAATAATAAATTATAAAACTTAATCGATTCTTTTTGAATGTTAAATAATCTCAGGAAACTATTTTAATATATAGTAAATGGCTCATACGCCGTGCTATCCAAATATTTATAAAAAACGCAAGAAATGTGTTGGGTTTCTATTCGAAAGAACATTTTCAAAATTTCGAGAATACTTGAAATAAGAAAGGCTTCAAAAAATGTAATAATCTCGCATTAAATCCAATTTAAAATGAATTTACGCAAAATCTAAACTTATTTGCAAATCAGATTATTTAAGCTTTTCTTTCATCCGTTTCATCCGCTTTCACATTCAGTAGCAGGAGGACGAAGAGTTATTGTATACATCACCTTAAAATGGTATAAAATTTCAATTTGAAAAGCTAAACAAACCCAATATTTTGGTTAACCTCTGCCCAAACCAAAGCCAAAGCTAAATCCAAATCCAAATCCTCTGTCTTTTTAAATAGTATAAAGTTCTTTTGTCAGTGTTGCTGCTGTTGATGGTTAAGCTTAATAGCAGCAGATATCCTGAATCAGACCGCCTGATAACCTAACATT